>WPIO01000045.1:2787500-3336813 GCA_009760855.2 Cristatella mucedo | reverse complement strand
TAATGATCTATATTGACTATATCCACAACTCGATAAATTACAGGATCTCATTAGTATTCTCAGTATCATTAGTACTCAGTAGTACAAGTTCCATGGTTCAGTCAGGGTTGCCGCTTTCTGGGCACCATAGACGACACTCGGACACCAAAGGGGAGCTTCAACAACCGTGTATCGCCAAGGCTAGCTTTGCAACAGCCCACAGCCGCTCCTCCCTCCGCTGCCTTACCACCAGCCTGACCTCGGTCCACTAGCCCCGGCCTCCTGCCAGGCGGGCTGTCTGGCTCGAGTCAAGGCGAGCCAGGCATGCACCGGGCGAGGCACCGGCCACCACCACGAGAGAGCGTTGAAGTTTGAACCACCGGCTGCACCCAGGCCACATAGCAGCCACTGTCCGGCTAGCTGTGCTCTTCCGTGGGACCGGCCAAAGGCAGATTAGCTTATGGCTCTGGTTCATGCGGTTTACTTGCATGCATCTTGGTGAAGCCTCGTCGAGGAGCAGTCAGAAGTTCTCCAATGACACAAGGGAATATCTACCATTATACTACTATAAAAATGTCTACTATTATCCGTATGTAGGTCAACTCTAACGAACGACCTTGTTACTACGTCTGCAGGCAAGCTCGATGCTCCATTCTAAATTGCTGCCACGGCTTGCACGAGCAACCTCACTACATGAGCACCACATTTACATTGATTGCAGCAAGTATTTCAAAGTGAAAGTTTATTTGATATTCGCCTGCTACAAGACCTAACGCAGGGTCCTTGTATGGTGCGTGTGCAGGGGAAGTACACCAATGTAAACCGATAGATCTAGGTATGCTGGCAACGGCAATCAGCTACCAGCCCACAGACAGGATAAAACCCTAAGTTCAGTCAATGCTCGCCGGCTGTAGGTGCAATACTGGCCAATAATAGCGTTCGAACGAACGTCAGCAACCAACCCAGAGGACTGGCTGGTTATTCTCGTTTTCTGAACGCGGTCATCAGAGGCTTGTAGACAACAGCCAGCAAGTGTGTGGTTAATCCTGGGAGGCAGATGCCGCCGACCGATTTCGACCTGCTCCCTTTGGTCAGCAATGCCGTTGTCAAATTGCTTGCTCCCGCTGCTCATGGTCGCCAGATGGGCACTGAGCCACGTAACGCGCAACACGCTACCAAACGCTGCTGAGGACGCCCCGCCGACGCAGGCATCATAGGAAGCAGGAGGGCTGAAGTTTCGATGACGAGGACGACGGACTGACGACGACGAACAAAGTGTGGCCACCGGTGTGATTCTTTTTCCGAAATGCTGCCAGTTACACTGAGATGGTGCTGAAGTGTCACAGTATGCCCAGCATCAGCTGCCTCGTGCAGCCGAGTCAATTTCGCTTGACCTGATGCCCTGCCTTGTCCGGCCTCCCCGCTTTGCTGCCTGATTCAGGCAGCCGCTCGATCAGCGAGGTATTAGCTGTCCGAAGTGCCACCGTGCTGTTTCGCCCAAAGCCTGGCGCAGACCGTCGGGGACCTCAGCAGTTGCTCGTGCGTGCCTCGCTCGACGACGGACCTTCCAGTACCAGGATCTCATATCGGGCATCCACGGACCGCAGACAACTCGATGGGGCGACACCAAAGTTGTCCCCTATTGGTTGTGGCTTTCGCGAGGGCCGACAATATAATGTACAAAAGAAGCAGAACATAGAATCCCAATTAACGAGCCAATGTCTGTTACAGAATATATGGCTTACCTTAAGTTCAATCCAATGCACAGCAGAAGAGTGGAGTGTTCCAACCACTTAGGTGCACTGCAGCTTCATGTTGAAGCCAGGTCGCAAGCCATCTTGCTCAAAGGATAAGTCTGCAATGGTCATGCAGGCAAATATACAGCCCCAGCCCAGAAATGCAGATACCTTTTCTGTACTGGTTTCAAACTGATTAGACTAAAGGTAAGACTTGACAATAAACAGCAGAACACCCTTGGCGCTTACACTTCTTCCTCATCTTTACCACCCTAAGACACGTTCTATACTTTGAAAGATATTCAGCTGAATGTCCGTGGCATTTTGTACAGGGATAAATATCCTAAAGGGAAGGGATGTCAGTCATGTCAATATGAATATAACATCGGCTGATGAGCAATTTATGTCACCGAGTTGAACCCTTGGACCACTGAAACCACAGTATCATCAACTCTCTTACCATTTCGACAACAACCAGGATCTGACACCATCTGTTCCAGATTATACACGAAGGCCTCAAACCTGTTTTTTCAGTTCGAGAGCTGTCTCAGCCTGGGAACTACCTCCCCGACCTACAACACTACACATCAATAAAACACCACACGGAAACAGACTAGATTGTTGTGATGATGAATGATAATAAATTAACAATAATGGCACTTGCAATACAGAGTTCATGAGATCCATGAGGCCAATGGACAGCAGGGAAGCTCTCAAACATTGGTGAGCCGTGATGGCACACCAGTTAAGCGCGGTTGCTTTCATGGATCTCGGTCCGAGGTCGGGTCTGATCTCCGTGGTGATTCTTTATCGCCACACTGCAAGCGTGGTGGTGATAGCCATAAAGGCTCCCTTCTGGTCGCTACACAAAGCGTCAGTTTTCAACTAACGGCGGAATGGCTTATTTATTTAAAAACATTAAACGCAGCCGGGAGATTGCATGAGTGGCATTTGTAATCGGCTGCTATGACCAGAATGACCCCGACTTTTTCCCTTTCTTTGCAGACATTTGGTCCCGGGGCCGATTGCCTGGTTAGTCTGACATAAAAACAGGACCTGGGTCCTGTTTTATCAGCCTAAACGCCACATTTGTGCTCCAAAATGAGAAATTTTCGCCACTAACGCGGCTGGCAGTAACCATCATCATGCTTTCCAACATTTGAACCGGACAACTGCTTGAAGTTGAGAATTTGTGCTCTGGCAATTGAAGATTTATTCTGCAGCAAGCCATTATGCACGTATACCTAAGATTGCTACTATTGACGGCTAGAGATCTTACTAGCTCCAGTTCGGTTCATAGAATACAACACTGTTATTCATAGTATTGCCACAAAAAGCCACAGCCTTAGTCGGTGATGAATATGCCTGTAAGTTACTGGCAGATCTGAGCGATTTAGTACGTGTTTCCTTTGCTGTTGAGCTGCCACGGCTCTCTGTTGATTAAAGGTTAAAGAAAATGTTCCACGTCGAACTCAATGAATGCCTGTCATAAATTGGTTCCTATCCATACCTTACCTGCCACATCAGCTTTAGCTACTCTCGCACTCAGATCTACCTGACATCAGATTAGCTGTTTTTCTACCTCGTTGGAAACTGAAAACTTTTGAAACCCATTGCTCTGTGACTTGGTCTGTGAAATTTCTAGCAAGCTTTTGTGCAATGTCCTCATCGTAGTCCAACATCATCTCCACTGTCTCTTTCTAGCTTCACTCGGTGGATACTTCTGTTACACTCACTTCTCAAATTCATCTTACTGACTTTTCTTTTTCGTGAAGTAGAGTTGGATGGCTACCAACCTTCATATCTGGCCAAGGGATTTAACTTGGGAATGTAAAAAATATTTATAATTAACTGACGATTAAACAGGTATGGCACCAAAAGATTAAAGTTGTTAGACTTGAGATCACACAAAGTGAAAATGGTTATGCAGTCCTGAATTCCGAAGGGAACAGCAACAAATCTACAAATGATAATTAACAGTCACCGCGTGCGACCAGAATTCCAACCGTCGAACCCGCAGATCGCGATATATGCTTGAAGGCTGTTGAGGGTGCATACTTGTGACTTCTATAAAGCAGCTTCATTTCTAGGTTGAAGTTTATGCCTTTGTAAATTCCATAGCTCGGCTAATATTTCCTCAGAGAACAGTCATGAGTTCAGCTCTTCTTGTTTATCATAGGATCAATATTTTTATTTCTATTTGATACATTTTGGTTCTATAAGTCCACGATTACGGTAATAAAAGCTCCAGGACGTGTATGATCAGTGCAGCCAAATTTATCCAAACTGAAATAAGAAAAAAATATTCCTGATTTAGTGTCAAACATGCAGGAGTTGAACTCACATTTTAAATTTAAAAGTCACAAGAATGACCCTTAACAAACTTAAGATCATAGCGATCAACAAGATACGGACAAGTTGGGATAAGCCTACATATGATGCAGAGATCGCTAAATTTTTTACTTATAGATTTGCTGATTCCGGTTTACATCGTTATGGTTTCCTGTACCAACATATTTTTTCTTCATGGTAGTCGTCAAACTTCCATCGCCAGTTCTAACATACTCCTGTCTTCTATGTTCAGCAAACACATATATTCGATTGACACGTTCATTTCAGGTGTACCCTTGGCTTCCGGTGAAAGTTCGCCTTTTGATGGCAGAGAACACGGGCTCGCGAGCCCTTCTGGCAGTAGTCACCTGATGAAGATTTGAGTTCCTCTGGGGTTACAAACGATTTGAGCGTTATCGGTCATCTGTATACACTCTACAGGTAAGCCATGACTTCATGAATGGTCCAGTACCCTTCCTGTAGCCTGACCGGCCCACAATTCTTTGTGGACTGCTGAACAGAGAGAGACTGGGCATCATGCTTAGCTCACTGGTTCTCTTTGAGTTGTGCTGCCCAGATGAGAGGTTCTGTCGGGAGACTGAGACGATCGAGGTTTGAGTTGGATGCATATAAGCGCTTTTCAACACCTGCAGAAGCTTATTTTTCAAGCTTGAGTGAGCCACAATTAAATCATTGTTATCCTGAGCAAATTTTTCTGGCGACTAACTTTAATCAACTCACCGTAACGCCTTAGTGCACGCCAGACCAGGCAAGAGGATGTAATTCAGCCATCTGCATGTAATTGTGACTGAGCACACGTCACAGTAAGGTATGGTGATGGTGGAGGAGCAGAATGGAACAGAAAGACTGTAAACTCAACCAAACAAACTGTTTGCTCAGCCAAACTGAGTGATGGAGCAGACACAGAAAGTCCGTGTGGCCTTTGATCCTTTGACGCCCATAGCGAAGCCTCCCAGCAGCTGCCTGCCCGGTCGCCAGCATTGCCTCTGCCTCCATGGAACCATCCGTCAGACTTCGTGCTTCTTTCAGCAAAGCGGACTGACTGTGCTTGTGTTCTGCAAAGAGCTGGATCGTGGATGGTTGAGCTTGGCTGGCTTCTGATCGGAAAAAGCCTCAGCCCTCCCCTCCGTCGGCCGCTGATCGACTGGAAGTTCCTCTGCCCAGCAGTCGTTGCATGCTGCTCTGGCTCGTCCTCCAGCTGCAACCAACGCCCTTTGCATTTTCTTTGTCCGACGCTGTTTAGCTACTGGACTGTATGTCAGAAGCATCACTTGCTACAGATGCGCGTAATATGCACCAACGCGAATTACCGTCCTCATTGTTTTGTGGAACTGTGATTTGGCGGCAATGAATGGTACAGCAAGTCAAACCAAAAGATGAAGCATGGGATACCAGGACTGAGCCTGTCACGGGCTGAGACAGTGCACACTTCCTCTCCGGCCGAAGTTGGACTGACTGAAAAGCCTTAGGTTTAGGCTTTCACTTGTATGACGACATCAGTTGTACCATTGCTTCCCTCCCAGCCTCTCAGAGAATGAATTTTCTCAACTCTTCTTATGATGTATTGCTGACACATCCATATGATGGCAGCAACCCTTTCAAATTGAATGACGATAAAGCCAACTGCTTCTAGTATTGGGATAACCATGCCCGAATCGAAATTGGAAAGTTTAAAGCTCAAAATCGCTCTTCCAGAATATCTCCCACAGGATTCGTATGAAATCTTAGCGCGCTTCCTGATCTACGATGATTCACGTTGTATCTTTTGTTGAATGAAGTGTGGCAGCTTGCTGTAATCCAGCTGGTTCAAAGCTAAATTCTGGACCTCCCACCAAAGCCATTGGCCTGGCTTGCTTCCATGCACCTAGCAGTTGTTACAGCCTCTTCGTGCCTTCGGTGGCATGGAACTCAGATCACAATCGTAGCTTCGACGACATCATCTTCTCCTTGCTGCCGACACACTACTGTTTCCAATCCTAAGCTCCACTTCATATGCCACTGACCTTTATCGACCAATTATCTTAACTAAGTTATGTCCCACCACTGAAAATAGAAAATCTGTCAGCTACAGCAGCATCAGCATTCATTTAGCATGCATGATCAAGAAACTTTCTTCTGCATTAACTGCTTAGGCCCTCGTGACTTTGCAGAGTCTCAGATGATGATACAGACACAGAGACTGATAGAATAGGGTATAGACAGTAGACAGACAGACAGTAGACAGATATACAAACAGACACACACACACACACAACACACACACACCAACACCAATAATGCAGTAGACCCTATAAGATACTTTAGAGAGCCTGGCCGAAGCTGCTGTGCAATAAAGTCAGCCAGCTGGTGTTCTGAGCACCTGACAGTTTCAGCCCTCGCTCTCCGACCAGCGTGTGTCATACTCAGCTAGGGGAAACGCAGGATCGCAATGTGGATGTCGCCATCTTGGCAGCTTCTGTAACTTTCTTCAAGGAGTTGATGTTACTTAGTGTATATTAGGTACACGGTATCGTGGAACATTTAGAGTCCTTCCACAAAATAAAACTCAACTGAAGCTCAAACCACAGCCAAAGTGATGCATTGTCAGTGAGAGCGCCTAATTCAGCAGTAACAATTTACACTAACTAAATGCCTGGTTCATATGGCATGAACAGCTCAAGGGCCAAGGCAGCCTGGAAGCAGACAATCTTTTACTAATCTATATCGGTCAATCTGTGTCGCAAAGCGTGAGCCCAAGCTCATAGAAGTCAGGCCTCCTCAGCACCAAACGATAACAGTGCTGTTGCTGCTGCAGCGCCATTGACTTATTAAGTGCTGCACAAGGCCAGGCAGAGGCCGGTCACACAGCAGCGGCGCACTCGGTACACGCGATCGACCCTCGAGTCGGTGGTTATGCGTCAGCCACGACGCGCGGCCGCCAAGCTCAGCAGCAAGCCAGCCTCGGCCTGAAGAATCCGCGGCAGCAGGCGCACGATCAAAGTCGACTTCTGTAAGTAGAGCGGCGCACAAGCGTGACGCCAGGGAAGGGCAACAAGCAGCATCGCCAGGCCCACGGGCATTCGCTTAAGCGAGAATAGAAAAAGCTGGCAGCGTTTCACAGATGTGAGAATAATTCAGGCCACAGCAGCCTTGTGGCAGAGCAATGGCGGTGCTACAGGTTGGCTAACGGCTGGTCACCACGCAAAGCATGATCATCATCGCAGTTGTTGCCACATCACATATCGCCGCCGATGAGCCGTTTATAGTACTTCTGGCACCGTGCCATTACTAGTCTGTCTGGTTGGCTAGGCATCATTTGTTAACGTGATGCCTGATGAACATTTATTCTAGAGCATCAGATGCTTCCATTCGAATTCTGAGCTCGTTCACTCACGCTGAGAACACTCAGACGCGAATCCTTTACTTGCAGGTGAGGGTGCGTGCGCCCGTGCTAATGAGGGCCACCTGTGCGACATGGCTTCGATGGTATAATATCAAAAGCTTGGTTTCTACACATATGCATCAGATAAATAATCATGCATCAGAGTTCAATGTATTTCTAGTTAGATATCTGAATTGTATCATGTCCTAGCTCATAATTTATGGTCGTAACAAATGCTGACAGAGCACCAATGCCATGATACTCTTGGCCTGGAGCCACTGCCCTACTATAGCCACTTTCTTTCCAGCAGAAACCTCGAATAAAGGCTTAATTAGGTCGACTGGCGTATTCAGTTGACGTTATCAAAGCTCAGATGCCATCTCGGGGTGAAAGTGATGCTATTGGTATGGGTTTGTCCTAGCAACAAAAAGAAGGGCCGACGACGTAACAGAAACCGTCACATAGATATGCAACTGCCTGCACGGCTGGGCGGGATCGGCAAGAAGAAGCAGTAGCAAACCAAACTTCTGCAGAGATCCTTTCCTTGAAAGACAGCTCATAAAAATGTTCCAAAGTAAGCTTCCTCTCATATATGGAATATATATATATAAACTACTTATATATATAGACTCATATTAATAAATCATTCGTGTGGTGCTCAAGAAGACTAATCTCTACCCGGGCGTTTGCATATGCCGCACGGCTTAGATTTCAAACGATTTGCTGCCAAAGATAATACAGTCTTGGGTCTGAATTGAGGCTTCTTGCTGAAATCAGGCTCGCTGACAAATCAACGACTTGGGAGGCAATGCCCCCACTATGACTAGGTCTGGGCAAAGACAGATGCGGACGCTTGCATGCAATGCCAGCAGCAGCAAACACGTGAAGCATTCAGCTCAGCCGGATTGGCATAGCTAATAATATAATAATAATAATAAGATTCCATAAAGCGCCTCTCAGAGAACTCAAATCTTCTCTAGGGCACTTCACATTTACAAACACGATTGAATGGTGAACATGGTGCTTTGATAAACAACATGAATAACATGGTTAGGGTGACATGCAATAGGAATAAGCATGCCAGTATGTATGTATGTATGTATGTATATATGTGTATGTGTATGTATGTATGTATGTGTATGTGATGTATGTGGTATGTGCTGTATGTATGTATGTGTATGAGTCTGTCTGTAACTCAATGTGTCAAACCAGGGTAAGCACAGGAGAGTTTTGTATAGTGCACCTCACAGCCTAAGTGGCTTTGGTACTTATCTGGTAGCCAACAGACTGTCCTTACAAACAAAGAGAAAGTGGCTATAGCAGAGTTAGAGAGAAGCAGTAGTGAGTAAAGCAGCCTGTGTCCCGTTGGAAAAGATGTATAGTCGGTTGGAGAGTAGATGTTTGTTAAAATTGTAAAGAGTTCCAATAGTCTAGACCTGCTGAGCAAAGTTTCTGTCGCCAACTGTCTTTAAGCGGAGGAATGGGACAGCTAATTTATTGTCCAGACAGGACCTTGAGGGATGCTGAACAGGTTGAAACTGATGCAGCAGTCTCAGTAATGAAGGACAAGCTGTGAGGCCTTGTGGCTGGGGGTGTAAGAATCCACCAGTATCCCTTTGCCTTCAACTGGCAACCATCCTAGCTTCTTCAGAGGTGACACGTGCTAAACCGTTGGGACTTGAAAGACCAGCCTTGCAGCCATCTATAGTCCGCTAGCAGGCTAATAGCTTTCTTGTAGCCCAGCCAAAAGGGAATTACATAACAACTGTCATAGAACTAAAGAGCTAGTTAAATTTCTTTGGGAAGTCATCGAGACAGCTTCTAATCTTGGATAGGACTGGATGTGATGAAGGCCAGAGGCAGTCTTCTGAATGAAAGCTTTTGAAATTGAGGCAGCTGTCGAATTACTAAACACCTTAGATTATACAGAGCATACGTGGTAGAAGGTCGCAATAATAGCATCACCTATTAGAACAGCACTTTTTAACCCAGCACACTCAGGTGTCCTGTGTGATGTCAAAGTGTGGTTAGTGGCATGCATTGGTGCATTTGCATCACAGCACATAAAAGGATGAATCATCAATCAATTAAATGCCACCCCAAATAGGTGCGTAATTAAGTTTTTTTAATGCTGTGGTCGTTGTGGGGATGGTGTGGACGTGTGTTGGAAGTGAGTTCCAGGCTTTGGGGGAACATACGAACTAAATGGTCTCCAAAGAATTTGAGAGGTTTGTACAAGGTATTGGTGACTCCGCTGATTCCAAAAGCAGGTGGTACAATGCTTGGCCTTGTGGGGTATATTGAAAGGTAGGGCTGGAGCCAAAGAACGAAGTGACCTAAAAGTGAGCGACAAAACTCAGAAGTCAATCCGTTGCTTGACTACAGTGCAGGTCGGCAAAGAGGGGCAGCGGATAAAACGACGCTCACGACAGACAAGCCTAGCTGCAGAGTTTTGCACCGCTGTAATCGCCTGATTGCACATGCTGGTAGGCCAGCAAGCAGTGAAAGTTACAGAAGTCAAGATGATTCCAAATGTAATGGACCACTTAGACATGGTATCCTTATCTAAACAATGAATTATAGTAATGCTTAGGAAGAGTAGGGTAGTCTTGACTAGGGAGCTGCTGTGGCTGTCCAAGAGGTCACTGGAACATGACAGACCCAGATTGTGAGATTCAACAGGAGACATGCTGGCAGGAGCCAATTTTGCAGTCAGCCTCTTCACTTCTGAATGACCTTTGGTTGCTCCATAAACACCTGCGTTAGTTTAATACGATTTAAGAAAATGTACTGCCATCCATGTGGATGTCATCAATGGCAGTGCTGGGAAGCTTGAGAATTATGTGCCTGAAAGCTGAGACTGTGCCTACAACTGAGTGCGTTACGGTAGAAGTGGTTTGATCAAAGTTCTTGGCAATCGGCGATCCCCGGCAAACCCATCACTTCTGTGCACACACCTGAACCTGGAAATTTGATCGAATGGCTAATTTTGTACATCAACGGCCTGCCTCGACAGGCACGACCAAATAACGACACGTCCAAAGCTGCCGATGCTGCGTGCCATGTATCGTGGTAGTCGCATCGAACGAGCTCGCGGTTAAAGTGCCCGTATACGATCGATGTAGCGACCACGAGCGTCAGCAATGAGGTCGTCAGTTGGAAATAGTACCGCCCGTCCAAAAGTGCCCGATTGCTCGGATAAACAGCCAGGTAGATACGGTCGACTAGAAGATGTCTGGGTGAATATTCAACGGGAGACCGTAGAAGCTGCGCCGCGAGGCAGCCACAGTATTGTTATGCAGGCTTTTTTCTTGCGTATATTTTCCATCTCTTCCAAATTTTCCGCAGTTCTGCGATATTTCCAGAAACCGAGTCTCCTCAAAAGGCTTGAATTTCATTAGCTTCACCATGCCATCAGACGGACCTCAACGATAATAAATGTGCCAAACCAAGATGCAGATCGGTTTCGATTCCTTCAGTAGGCAACGAACTGTTGTTACATACAGACAGAAAGCTGAAGCTGCTATAAACAGATACCTAATGAGGCTGCTGAATCGGCTCGTCTATACGCTTTCTTAACCCTGTTTGTAGACATGGAAATGGATTCACTCATTTGTTCCACAGGCGCCGAGACGTGTCTTTTCTTCCAATTGATTGAATGGTCCTTTCTTGGGTGAACACGCGGGCTTGGCCCAGAGCAGAGTAAGTCCTTTAGCCTGCCCCCGGTCAGTCAACACAGATGGGCTGAAAGGAGGGCCCATGGAAAGACATCCGGTGCGAATTATTCTAAGCAGTTCCCAGAGGCCTGGGTCTGCGCCACAGATACAGCACTGCAAAAGCGATTCGACCGCCAGTCAGCGTGGCCTGGACAGAGACATGGTCTCTACCTGCACGAGAATCTATCACTGCAATACACACAAAAATCAGGTGCTTAAAACTCCTGACCGATAGACTTGCTGTGTGCTGGAGGGAGTGTCTCTTCGGAGGCAATGGCCACCGCTCGCACAAAACGCTGAAAGGCAGCACTCGCCAGAAGTCACCAGAATGAGGCGACTAAACACGATCAGCAGCCGAGGAGCTCGTACACCTTGATGGCGGCGGTCAGCTGAGTAGCCCGAACATGCTCTGCATGTCGATGACTTGGCTTGCACCCTCGCGGTACTACGAGCCGAGGTTTAGTGTGAGTGGAATCGACGCTGAAAGAGCAGCCCATTTACCATCACCATGTCGCCGGACGGTGGAGTGTGCTCAACGAACGCACAGGGCAGGACATGTCAAAGTGGCTTGAACGCCGGCCGTAACAGTGTCGCTCAGCTGCGGATGCAAGCAAATCAAGCTTAAACCAAAGACTGACCTGGGCAAGCGCTGAGGCAAATGCTAAATAATAAACGAATACTAGCTATGCGTAACTGCCTCATTTGCATAGTGCAGGAGAGCCGTCATAAGCTATCACCGGGCTTGCAGTGGCGTCGCTGGAGCGACCCACTGTGGGCTTCGAACCCACAGACCATCATGAATAAAATCAAGGAAGCGGAATGAATGTTTCAAATGATATGAATGAAATCTTGATGCCGATAAAGAGAAGCGCACATTACGCGAGGCCATCAGGGCCGCGCACGCAGTGCTCTTTACAATCCGGTCCTAGGCGAGAGAGAAGGTGGAACAACAGCTATTTACAAGAAACCCCACCCACCTCCCCCATGCCACAGAGGTAGCAAAAGCATGCTGAGCCGAGGTTGCTCACCGGCCATGAGGATAAGTGAGCATCATCACCGCAACGAGGCCGACGCGTGGGAGGATGGCCTTGCCGGCCCCAGTTGAGAAGGGCCGCTGGTTTGCGTGTGCAGCGACGATACCTCGTAACTGGGCCAAGCAGATCGTCATAGCGGCCCGCTCCCGTAGTTCTCGTCCAGTAATGAGATTCGAGGAAAAGTTCGATGATCCATCTCGCGATCGCTCGAATCGCATGGCCACAAGGGGAAGCCTAACGGAAGTCCGGGGAAGAAAGATTACGACAGGCTGGGGGGAGGCCTGGGAACCACCGCGGCCCACAGTGAATGACGCTATGGCTTCCAGATACCACCTGCAAGGACACCTCCTCCAAGAGCCAGATAGGCAGGTTCCATGCGGCTCGGCCCACGTGCCGATGGCGATCTTTAAAAACGAGCTATCCAATGGCCATTTCAGCTGCAGCCTATTCACCGATCGTAGCTCATAGACAGCGGAGGGATTTCCGCCTCTATTGCAAGCTTCATTTGGCGAGCGCAGCAAACATCACGAGCCCGAAGAAAAAAGAACAAAATGGCAAATGACGAAACGAACATTAAAGAACAATAGTCTGCGCAGCCATTCAGCAAAGAGAGCCAATTGGGAGGCCAAGCAGGACACACAGAGAGAGCTAAACGACCCACAGCAAGGATGCCACGGTGTGAACGAAGCGCGAGGCAGCAAAGCTGCACAGCCAGCTAGCGCTGTCCGTGCACACCGCTTTTGCAATCATCGCAGCCTCGGCTGAGCTAAGGTAGGTGACTGGTGCCGGGGCAGCCCCAAACCAGAACAAGGACAAGAAAACTGTTCAGAAAAGAAGTAGAATAGCCAGAGACAAAAATCAAAAATATACAATCAAGGATACGTCGAAATGAAAAGGTCTTTTCCCGGTTGTCAAAGTTCTAGAAAGGTTCCCTACCGGCTGAATCACCCCTTGATCAGAGGCTTAGCAGTGGCACGCCACAACGCAGTAGTAGCTGGGTGGAGCACACAAAGAATAGCTTACTTAGAGTTGGTCACAATTTCACTGTTTCATACTTATGAGCGAGTCCACCAACCATATTGCCTGAATCCTGATCGATCTTGTTCATCTCAACTGAAATTTGTGCTGCAACCACACCGAGAAGATCAAATGGCTGAATACGGTATAGTCACCCAGAAGGGGGAAAGACATTGCTCAACAATAAGCTGACACGCAAGCTTAATGTCTATGGCACCGAGCTGGTTTGGTGCAGCGCCCAAGGTCTGGCAGAGGTCGCGGCTCGAGCCCGAGGCAATATGAAGCGCCTGAATAGTGATTAAGTTCTCTTAGGGTGCTATACAAATGAATTATATTATATATGGTCAAGTATCGTAGGCTGCCTAGGTTAGCATGCTAGCATAAAACAGCACTGCAAACAGATAGCTACGTTTACCGCCTTTACTCGCTACTACTGTTTGCAGTGGTTGCTGTGGCATGCAGCAACTGCTGCATGCTGCTAGCAATCCAAATTGCTGGGAAAGGCCATTACATCAAAACACAAACAACCGCGACGAGAGGAGTCAGAAGAAAGCAGACAATCGGAAGTGCAAGAGGGCTTGCAAGCATACAAGCACCGCTGATACGACACCAGCATGCTCCACACTGGGTGCCAGGTTTGTAATCACATATTGCTCTGGAAAGCGATACTTTACCGCCACTGGCGTCACAAGCTACCGTGAACGCTGTGTACGTCGCTAGCAAGCGAGAGTTGCTGATCAGCACTGGCCACCGGTAGCTTTACCCCTGCAATTAAAAGATGGAGATAACGAGCCTTTCTGCCAACTAACCGCTGCAGGCGCTATGCCTGCCTAATGACATTGTGGACAACATGGTTTTTAACTGATTGCCGGTCTGCAAACCGAAAATGGCCGACTTTTAAGCATTCCCCAGCTACAAGAAGACTTTGCCATGCAGCTTAGTCAACCGACGATAGATAAGTCAAAAATCGCCTATCAAATAGACTAACAAAATGCACTTGTCGTTAGCCAAAAAACTTCGATTCTGTCTTTGTCACAGGAGCACACGGCAAAAACGGTCGGCAAACTACCTATTGCTCTTACTCTTTCCGTTGGTGAGACAGCACCGATCGGACCTTCAAACCGCAAGCTTGCTGGCCACTGAATGCCATCCCTCAGCAAAACAAGGCAACACAGGCCACACAGCTACCGGCTGACGGAGGGCCACATGGCTGTGCCATATGGCTCAGAGTTGAGTGTAAGGTTTGCCGTGATACTTACTGCCTCAAATCAAGCGCCTCTAGCTTATAAACTTGAGCTTCTTCAAGAGGCAGCATCAGGCGCCAAATTGCAATAACCCTTCCCCAAGTCGGCCACGTGGCAGTAAACTACAAAGGCCACGTTTTCGGTTCCTATAAAACAAACAGATTATATACAATTACAATTATTATTATTATGTGTTGTTGTAGACCACCCTAAGATACTAATTTTATACACCAAACTACAAGAATGCAAAAGGAACTACCCAAGTTTATTACATGGCATGGCCTCATTCTCAGAATTATGCAAAACCATACAGTGCTATGCAAAGATTCAGCCAAATCGTACCAGGAAGAACCCAAAAGACCCGTGGCTATACGCAGTGTCCTAACCGAGCTGAATCATGCACTGCACTACGTAAAGCTTAACGTTCATGAGCCTGGGCCTGGCCCTTGTGCTACAGCTCAGAAAGCAGCGGACAAATAGATTGCTTTTCAATGGGCGCGAACGCAAAAGCTGAGCTGGAACAGGTGTGTTTTAGCTTCAACTCAGACAATGCAGAGTCATTCACACGTGGTGACACAAGCCGGAAGCAAGTTTCAGGCTTTTGAGTTCATAAGAACTAAAGGCTCAATCACTAAAAGCTGGATCATTAGTAATAGTGACGAGCAGAGAGCAGATGCTTGACGAGCGGAGCGGAGCACATAATAAAGAAGCGAGGATGTCAGATAGATATGGCGCCATAACGCTCGCGACTGAGCGCGACCCGTAGTCGAGAGGGGGCATTAAAATCGATCTCCTGTTTTAGGAGCTAGCTCAGACAGTGATGGAGTGTAGCAGCTTTGCCGACGACGACAGGTCAGGTGAGCCACTGAGTTTTGCACCAGCCACAGCGATTATGTCGCACTGGCCAGAAGTCCTCCCGATAGAGGGAATAGTAGCTCATCACACGATGTCAACATCGGTGAAACTAGTTTTGGCTATCGTGCTCGCACCCAAGCAAGCTCGTTTGACGATGTTCTATAAGCTGAGACGTAGGGCGCACGACGTGATAGTGGAGTCAATGATGCTCATCCAATGACCGGTGGTTTTGCAATAGCAGTTAAGACTACTTGGCAGCGGTCAGTGGCACCACTCTCAGATAAAAACCAATCTTAGCGTAAGGCCTTCCAACTTAAAGGTGCATTAGCTTTGCTCTGTCACATATTAGTGTGGTCTATATAGTCATCAAGTTTCATGAAGTTTAGTGGCCATTATTAAGGTGCGAATGCCAGCAGTCTGCAGAGAATTGGGTGAGTAGGAGGCTGAGTGAAGCTTCCTAGAAAAAGGTCGAAGGACAGGTAGAGCCTGAAAGTGTCAGTGGCAATACAAATGAG
The DNA here is from genome assembly GCA_009760855.2 of Cristatella mucedo. Taxonomy (NCBI): domain Eukaryota; kingdom Metazoa; phylum Bryozoa; class Phylactolaemata; family Cristatellidae; genus Cristatella; species Cristatella mucedo. The sequence goes on along the minus strand of WPIO01000045.1, from coordinate 3,321,004 downwards.
CCACAGTGATGCCCACCAAAGCCCTCGGAGCTTCTCTCCTGATTGATTGCATGATGACATCCGCGGATCTGAAGCAATTTTAAAAGAACCTAAAACGCACTGTCTCCTCACAGCACTTGCTGGGCCTCCAGGTGCACTGTCTTTGTGCTGCTCATGGCTGTGCTGACAACCGTGATAGTATCACAAACCATATTGACATGATTCCCTTTACAGCACATGTACAGTGCCCTAGGAAGATCTAGTTTTCCTTGAGGTGCTCTACAAATGCACATATATTATTCTTCATTACGGCCGTTTGGCTAAATGCAGCGTGTCAGAAGGGGAGAATAGAAAGTGAAATGAGACCCACTCGCACCTGAAGTATCCCATGACCCCCGTGACCCAGGAGGGGCCGGACAGGCTCCGCAGCGGTCGGTGGAAGACATAGGCAAACCAGGGCCACTGCTCGCACGCCACTGCCACGCGCTACCAGACCAGCAGCAGCCAGCGAGCACGTCACTCAGTATGGCCCGGTCACCAAGGACACTTCGAATACTGTGGGCACTATGTTGGAAGACCAGTGCCGACAGTACCGAAGTTGGATCCTCTTCGCTGAAAACGAGACAGAATCAGTCAGGCAGGCGCATCTACGCGCCATGTCCGAAAACTCGGATGGGGAGCACGCGCACAGAGCGACTTCAGCACTACACTTAGTCAGCACGGCCGGCCTTTACAGAGGTGGCAATGGCGCGCGCGTCGAGCTGCTGTAGTCACCACCTTGTGCAGTCAATGGGCCTTGGAAAGAGGAAGCACCGGTCTTCTCGACAAATGGTAATCGAGGTCGAGAGAGTGCAGGTGCAAGAACACGGCCTTGGACACCTTTCGATTGAGCCGAGGGCGACCTTGCAAGACGGCGTTTCAGCTCGTGACAGGCCGCCGCCGTTATTCGCGAGACACCATCTGGCGAACGAAGTGCCTGGTGCTGTTGGCTGCATGCGCTAGCCAGTGCTGGCATGCGCAGCGGCAAGCAGCGTGCCTTAGCAGCAGCCGCTGCTGCTGCCCATTAAGTCAAAGCAATAAGGGCGACAACGCGGCCAATGGTTTTATATATATTTAATATATATGTATTATAATATACACCGTATATATAATATATAATAGTTACGGTTATGAATATAGATTATATTAATAATATCTATATGTAGACATGCTGCTCGCTGCCCCGCAAAACACACCTCAGCTCAAAGCTAGCAAGATCAACGGCGAATCAATTGACCGGGCTTGTGCCGGAGCCACGACGGCAACAACACAAAAGAACATGTCGCAACCTGGAGACAGCCAGGCGCAGGGTCAATGACTGGATGAGACCCTGGATTGGTCACGCGTGAACTGGGCCTTCCTGCTGCTCCTATGCGTTTCCAAACCCGTCGCAGTGACTGTGCTAATGACCAGTTTGTCCGGGAGCACACAAGCAAGTCTGAAACAATCCAAGTCATCGTACGAGCAAACCTCCCGAGTTCTGTCAAATAAATACACTAAGTGATTTGCAGTCGCCTTAATTGTTTTATTTTACTGTAGGTTCATCCTCGCAATGAAAGCCTCGCACATCCCTGCCTCCGCCCTCCTCTAGATGAAAGCCTGTTTGCTTTTGTCCTCCACTGCCTGTGCTGGAGGAGAGAGCTAGGCTCAGGAGCAAAGCCAGATCTTTTCCCAAGCCACAGGGCATTCCGTCCAGCCGCAAGAGATTCAACGTGCCAACGGTCTGCCCGTCGAGGTCGAGAAATAGCTTGGGTCCTCAGCAAACAGGCGGACAGACACACAGTTCACCAAGTATTAGAGCGTCCTCTCTCTTATCGTTTTGGTCCACACAGCCCTGGATGTTTTCGTAAAACGCTCACGGCGTACCCAAGCCGAACGAACATTCAGTATACCGCACATGACATAACGACCTGCTCCGACGTTAAATTTCGTTCTTTTTCAAAACAATAACCCTAAGAAATTATGGACTACTTGCGACCACGACTGTACTATCGTAATGACCCATGTGCTTAGGCACCACATGAACACGAGCTCAGCTTGCCATCAGAGCTGCAGCTGAGGCTTGAAACTACACAAATATCATCATCTGCACCAATTATTTTAGGGCTAATGCAGTCGCGTCACATGTCATTCCTTAAAAGTACGGACCTCCTCTGCAGCAAGCTAGTGAATTGTAGACCTCCTGTGGGAGGAGAGAGCACAGCACCTTACTAAGCGCGGATGTACATGCCACACTTTTAGCATGTCCTTTCACTTGTTGTTGGGCCCACTTTCAACTATTCTAGGTTCATCATTTGAGGCACAGCGTGAAACCCAACGTGCAAAGTGGAGTAAATATACAACCTTGCATGTGCATAACTGCACACTAATAATTTTCTGTCGTGCTTCCCTTGAGAAAGCATGACAGAAAAAGTGGGTAGAGCAGATTCTAGCCATCTGAGGGTGCTATGGAAATGTATGCTTATTCATTATTATATTATATGCCACGCTCACATCTCAAGAAGTAGCTCTTGCTACCACTGAAGCAAACATGCCAGCTATTAGTCAACAGGCCACGCTAATGCAAGTGCAGTGTCCAATCCTAAACATTGGCCTTTAAGGACCGCCCACTCACATCGACAAACCTCTAAGAACAGCTTAGGCTATGAATTTCTGGTCTGAAAGATAGCACACTGCCTGACCGAATTCGCATCAGTCCTCACGACAATCTCCTGACTTTGACCACATTTACAAAAGAAACTTTAAAACGAACCTATTCTTAGAAGACAGGTCTCTGTGATTTGTTCGTTTTATGCAATCCTTAAGAGCGTCTGACAACTTTGCATGCTGCCACTTAACTGGCAAAACGGCGGGCGGATACTGCTGGTTAGCAAGATGCTGAGCGGCGAGTCGAGCCCGTGCATGTTCAACCTCCAAACATGGTATTCTGTTGTTTATCGAGCAGCTACTCCGCTACCATTCAGATTCGTGCACGCTTTTGCACAAAGTGCATAGCGCCTAGAAACGAGATTTAAAGTTCTCTGAGATTGCTTTGAGTCAAATATGTTGTCTATTTATTTACTATTTATTACTCATGTACCTGGTGGCCTGCCGGTTCGAAGAAGGGGATGTAGAGAGGGGCCAACACGACCCTGCATCCTGATCGGAAAGCAAAGGCAAGGGAGTTGTAGTAGCGAGTACCGAGTGCAGTGGTCACAGAAACATGTCAGCACAGCACGATCACACGATCCATGGGTTTTCCGAACCAACCAATAGTGATGTTTAATACGCCTGCGCAGCTATCGTGCGCCGGCGATCGGGACGTAGGTCGTGCAAGCTGCGGCAGATCTGCCAGCCCCACTCCCCATATAAGATGTCCAGATCCGATCAACGACATCGATCGACGCCCGGCACAAGCGCATGGTGATAACCAACCAAGCTGGTGTGGTTGTGAAGGAACCACAGCAACCGGCGACCATGCTTACAGCCAAGCACCTCAGGCCACATTCTGTCGAGCAGGGTCAGGCTGGATTTGCAGTAAGACCAAGAGAAGGCTGGCCGGCCTGAGCCGAGCCAATCCATCAGGTCACTGAACAGGTAGGGCACCCCACTGTCAGAGCAGCCGCAACCAGATAGATCTGCTGCTCTGGCAGCAAGACATGAAGTCGGCTGGGCAGGCATAGCAGGAAGCAATGCCTGTTAGCCACGTAGCTCAGCGCCATACGCCGCCGTCGACTGCAAGCGCACAACGGTAAAAGTACAAGTAAAAGCCAAGTCGATGTCGCTGATACAAAAGCTCCTTCTTTAAAGCGGTTGGAGACCCAGCAGCTATGGCACACCGTGTAGTGAGCAATACAAAATCATGGCTGCAAGACTGCCTGCAGACCACGGACCTCACGGTCGCAAAGTTTGAGTTACTCTCTGAACACTCAATTGGGCCCATGCCAAACGATGCATTTGATCTGAACCAGGAGTGATAGATGGCAGATAGAAGCCAGTGTTGTGCAAGTAATAAGGGCAAGAATCGATGTTCACTGCTTAGACCAGCATATGGGGGCGAGAGGGGAGAGCGGTGTGCAGCACTAGCTTGTAAGAATTGTTAGGACACTTGACGCCAGCTGAAACCCAGAGGTGCCGTGTGGACCAGCTGTTTTGTTCACTTCAACAAAAGCTAATGAGGCTGACGGTTTCGATTCGGCTTTTTCCATCCACCATCCCGGGCAATGACAGAAAAAGGTCACCCAGTAGAGCCGATGCCAACCTGGTAGTGATCCGCTGAGACTCTTGACTTCCAATCAGTCATCAGGTTAACCAGAAGCAATCCCGCCAGTGACCTGAAAGGCCAGCATAAAGGCTAAGAGGAGACAGTAATCCTGGAGAAATGGGAAAATGTGGTCGGTACGTCGTCAAAAAGGCCAAGACATTGCTTCACCGGCACTGGTGTATTGCATGAGACTGATAGATTGGCTCAACAGAACATAAGTTACATTGAAGTCAAAATACTCACGCTCATTTTTCTCAGCCTCTATGACCAGCCCTAGCCCGTTAGGCACCTGCAACTCTCATATTGAAGCTCGGGAGGTGTGGTGTGACACGTTCTGCTCTTATGGGTGAGACACATCTGATGGCTGATCCATGACACGAGAATCCACATCTTAAGACAATTGTGGGCCCAGAATTATGTGGATCACTGAAGCTGACTTAATAAGGGAGAATCCATTGAAGCAACCAATCAGAATAAAAGATATTATATGCATGACAATATGGCAGAATGCCACGGCTCAAATTTAAAAAAATCATCACGCCGTGAATTCCTTCTGCACCAATGAGCAGGACTAAGGGAAGAAGACGTCTGTACTTTCTTATTTGTTCCGATATCGCACGATGAAAAGATGTGTGTGTTGAATGATCTATGATTGCTGATGTCACTGAGGCAGCCAATGGTTGTGTTCCAAGGACCAGGAAGAAAACATCGAGATTTCAGAGAGTGAATCCAGGTACCCACAGGAGAAATTCAAAAACTCAATGAATGAATTAGCTGAGCAAATGCTTCCTGCAGGGACTTACAGTGGCTCTACAAAGACTCATGATAACAATAACAATAATAACATAATTCTGATAAAGCCCCTGAGAACTCACATCTTCTAGCTAGTGCTTTGCATACCCAGCAAAAACGATCGGGAATGGGTTGTAGTGGTATGCTCACATGTAAACACTGTCAAGAATAACATATTAGGGTGGATGAAGCACAGCCACATGCAAATGGGAACAGTGTAGTGAAGAAGGTACAGTGTCAGTGACGCACATTGCTAAAGGTCGAACTCATAAATCCATCATGCTGTCCTAAATAAATGTGTTTTTAGTTTCTTTTAAATTGTGGTCACAACGTGAAGGTAAAGCTAATCAGGGCTCCATTGCTTCTTATTAAGCACATGTTGGTCTACGACAGTAAATCGATACACAGTGTCAATAGCTTGACCTGAAATGTAGCTCTGAAAATTAAGCATAGACAATGGTAGGTTCGATGTATAAAACCTCACATCCGATTAAAAATGTGCAATTATAACGGGAATATGATTTGACAGAATATGGTATACACGCAAAGGTGCCATTCAATCAATAAGAACAATGATACAGCTGAAAGTGAAGCAAACTATTACCAACTCCATGTTTGAGCCTCAATTCTTCATCTAATGTCTCACTATAAAGCAAAAACCATTGAGGCAAGAATAGATCCACAAACTTATATGCTATGTAAGTTGAAATTGAGAAAGACGATACAAGAAAAAGGACTAGGTGCTATTTTTGATGAGGAAATGGAGGACGCTAAAGCATGAACCATTCAGACGTACAGGAGACATGCATTTCTATATAAACTCAACTAAGTGGGCTAGTGAGGTTGATTGGTAATCTTTCCCCTTCAAAGCAAAGATAGAGAGACATGACTGGTGACCAATCAGGGCTGCCAAAAGAGCTCAGCAGGATTGGCAGAGATTTGAGATGACTAGATGGCCAGCAGGGTGACCGATGATCAGTGGCAGGCATCAAAAAAATTGCAAGTGCCCGGGAAGTGGAGACTGCAAGCAGGCAGCTGGAATTAGACCTGATTGTGGGCAAAATTTGGCCTGGCCGGGCGCAGGAAGCATCACGCCATTTGGCAGGTGAGAGCCAACCCTTTCATGACGACCAAGCCGCCTTGGCCGGCTGGGAAGCTGCTCAGCAGCAGTTTCGCACGAGGCTCACACAGCCTCGTCCCTGCAGACCATGGCATTGAGCCACTGTCCAGCTAATGATCAAGCGAACCATGGATTTCACGACCATGAGCATAACATGGCAACTGAAATTGGCCAAGCAGCCATGCGCAGGACAACCACCAATCCGAGGAGCGGCAGCATACTGATCTGACGATGGAGAATGCTAAGTCAGCTGCGCTGGGCTCGGACTAGGTGAACCGGTTTAAATGTAATCACAACGAAAGTAAATGCCCATGATGGCGGGCTATATTTGGCGCTGAGATGCATGACACCTTGGCCAGTCACCGCATTTAGTCAAACGATCATCAATATCCGATGACTAAAGATCGCGACCTAATGAATAGATCAAGCGTGGACTTTTCAAGAAAGCTGCAGTTCTGCAAGAATTCTCATCTCTTTGGCAATATATCAGGCCGACCGGCCTCGGCAAAGCAGCTTCGGAGCAGCAGCAAAGCGCGAGTTTTGCAATTTCTGGCCTGCTCTGCCCAGCACAGGGCAGCTAATTCAGCAGCCACATTTTATATAGCCTTCTGGATCTTAGCCTGCGAGTTATGTGCACGCACTTCACGACGAATGCCGGGTGTTTGAGTCCTGCAATTTAATCGTTCCACAGCAAGGCGAGAATGCAAAGGCTCCCTTGCCGTTATATAATGAGGTCGACCGGAATCAGTTCGCTTTTTGCCTGGTAAGAAGGTGCAGTAGAACTGTTCGCTGCATTCAAAGCGGTAAGAGCTGGAAGGGGAGGGAAAAACGATTGAAACCCGCCTTCTTCTCGCAGTGAACTTAGAAGCCGGAGAGCTCACTAGCGTTTGCGCACACGCTGTACCACCGACCGCCACAGCGACGACAACCCAATATTATTTCAAACGAGAGTCAAGATAAATAAATGCCGAGGGATATTATGCGTAGTTGCTTATGAGATATATTTTCGATAAAATTCTACAAACCACACGAGGCAGCATTAAAAGCAAACTATTGATCAATGGAATGATATCAGCAGCCGGTAGCTCGGCCAGTTCTGAAGAGCATCACGGTAGAATTAGTCCTGATGCTGAAGCTGTGGAGTCAAACCGATCGCCCAGGCAAGGTCAACAAACCAGCGGCCGCGTGGGAGTGCAGGCCGGCTGCTTAGCGACGTTATAGGGTTAGCGTGGTGGAGTTACCACACGCCCACGCAGGTCTTCCGGAAGCGGATATAGTTACTGCACAACTCCTTGCTGCGTGCAGCGGGGAGCCGGGTCCGAATGTCCACATTTAAAATCACCGGAAGCGTGGTTGAAATGTTGAAATCGTCAAATTCGAGATTTGCTACTGGACGTGTTGTTTTGAGTGAGGCTCTAACAGCGAGCCTCCGTGGACGCCGTGGTTTCCGGCTGTCCCTGCTGACCTGCGTTAAAGTTTTCTGGATACCGCATGGTTTGTTGAGCTGGTCTTACAATAGCCCTTCGATGGAGGTAAATTCCAGAATGAACTTTTGACCAAGAATTGGTGTCGAGGTTTTCAGTATGCAGCGTACTCTCAGCGTCAACTTGTTTCATAGACTGACGTCTTCAAAAGGGTACTGAAAGAGAAGCAGCTTCAACAGCGCCTCATATACGTAGTAGAGAGATAGAGAATAAATGAATGATAATAAATATATCTTAAATGAATAAAATAAATAAATACTCATACATTTTTAATATATATATATATATATCGTAGATCATATATATATGTATATTTCTGACAATTACAACATCTCCGCACCTTTGCAGGCTGACACCTCGCTTGCTGTGGTGATGGGTATTTTCATCAGGACTTGAACGCGTGACCTGGGTCGTGAGCCGTGCAGATGGCCTTACGAGACTGACATATACAGAGAGCGTCAAAAGAAGCGTCTGAGATTGCGCTGGTAACGAGCAACTTCTCCCTCTGAAGGCATGTTTCATGTATGACTGTAACGGAATGTGATGGCAGCTATCCACGATGGCTGGCGTCTGAACTGTCGTGTATGCGAGCTTCCTCGTCCCACTGCCATTATATCCTCCTACTTCTCTCTCTCTCTCTCTCTCTCTCTCTCACACGCTCTCTCTCTCTCTCTCTCTCCTCCATAACTCCCTCGCTCTCCCTAGATCTGGCGCTAGGATGACTGGAAGATTAGGGAAGAAAGATGCCTGCATTTACCATGATGAGCATGTGTCGTGGGCTCGAGCGAGGCATTATGTAAAAGCGCCTTCATGGAGATTGGAGTTCTCTTACGCAGCCCTCAAACAATAGAGTGTGTTTTATGACTACTCTCTCTCTGCATCTCTATCTCTCTCTCTATCTATCTATCTATCTATCTCTCTTTCTCTCTCTCTCTCTATCTCTCTCTCTCTCTCTCTCTCTCTCTCTCTGTCACTCTCTCTGGTCAGACTACTCTCTCTCTCTCCCGTCTCTCTCGATCTCCTCACTCCCCTCTTCTCTCTCTCTCTCGTCTCTCTCTCGCTCTCTCTCTCGTACTTGCTCCTTGCTTCTGTTGTTACGAGGCAAGCAGTCGTTGCAGGTCTCAAGAGTAGCACGAACATTAGAGACAAGCGGCAGTAAACCCCCCCTAATTTTCTTAACGACGCACATGTGCATACAGCTATGTATGCATCGGCAGGGCAGCTCCTGGAGTCGTAAGTTCGGCTCCGCCTGACTGCTAAATGCCCCAAAACAAACGGCCCCCGAGTCAGCCGTCTCCCACTGTGAACGGCTAAAAAGGATTGGTAAGGGTCGGCTAATTCAGCCGCCTCATTCAAATAGCACTAATAACAATACAAAGACTTTTTATAGCGTCCTAAGAGAGTTCAATTTCTGTCTGGGAACTTTATAAATGCAGGAAAAGAAGCATATCAATTGGTTAGTGATATGCAACATGAATAGCGTAAGCACTCATATGCACACAAAGAAAAGCTCACGCGGATCCAGCAAATACTACGACAAACAAGTGGGTTGTTGAGTCTGCTGTACCGCGACAGCTAACCAGTCCGGCGGGAGCCACTGGAGCGAGTAGAGGGACTCACTTGCGGCAGCTGCTATCAAGCCGGCGTGCTGGCCGCGCGGCCTGGTTCCCGGTTTCCTTAATAAACGGCATCTGCCTGGGCCGTCTTGATCTGTGCACGACTGCCCGCAAAAACTTAGCAGGGTTTTAACTCTTTTTTAAATGCTTTGAAGTTATAGATATCGTCACGTCAGTAGGTAGTGAGCTCCAGGCTTTATAAGGCTACTAGCTAAAGACGGGGTCTTCAAAAAAAATTTTGAGTTGGTTCCTGGGACAGCTATGCGACTTGAATCCGAAGCGCTGGCGATACGATGCGTAGCCTGAGTGCAGGGTACCTAGCTGAGTACGTGAGTGCCGGAGCCAGGAAGTGAAGACACCTAAAAGGAGGAGAAATGCTTGAAGTCGATAAGCTGCTTGATGGCACTGCAGGTCTTGGGGAAGTTGTGTGATTTGGCGTTCAGTGACGCTCACCGAAGACAAGCCTAGCTGCTGAGTTGTGCACCAACTGTAGGCGGCTTCTTATTGCACATGCAAGCAGGCCCTAAGAGTGATGATTAAAAGAGCCCGTAAAATTGCACAGGCCACAAACCTTCTTGCAGCAAGTAATGCCTGATCGCCCAATGCATGATTCGGACCAGCGACTTGAAGTGCGTGCACCTGACCGTTAGCTCCCGGTAGTTGCGTAACTCCTCCGCGTTATAATTACCAAGCTGAGGGGAAATTTGCTGGCACTCTTCAGTTCATTACTGCACACTAATAGGGAGCAGAAAGCAGACGAATAAGCAGACGCCCACGCACCCGGCAGCAGGGGGCTTTGAGGACTGCAGGAAAGCCCGTCTCGGCGCGTAGTCATATCCCGTGTCTAGCCCAAGCGCCGAGGTGGCCTTTGCTGCGAGGCGCCCTCTGGCGGGCATGCTGCTCACATGGCCAAAGACCGAGGTATATGCAAAGAAACCCACGTGTCAATGCCATGAAAAGAAGACAGCGAGACCTAGAATTTAAAGTCCCGAACTGAGGAGACTCGGAACCATTAGGAGCCAAAAGAAAAATTGATCTAGGGTGAGTTGTACCGGCAAGCTGCCGCCAAAAAATTTTGAAGGCGACGGCTCTCTGTCTGAGGTCTAGTGGATCTGCTCGTTTGAATTTTCTGGCGATGCGTTGCTAGAATGCGCCCGTAGGACAAAAGCTGGGTACCCAAAGAAGCTGGCGGACTACGGTGCGCTTTTGCAGAGCGCAAGTCAGGCGAAGTAACTGTCCGTCGGGCAAACCACGGCGGCGGCGGCGGCGGCGGCGGCGGCGGCAGCCGTGTCGAGGACCGCAAGATTTCCGAGGAAAGCATCGAAGAGGATGCTCGTTTAATTCAATAGCGGCGTGCGATGATCAGTAAAGGTAAGTGGTAAAATCTCCTTAGATTTTCAATCGAGCCAATGTCACCAAGCGGTTGGCGGCTTTCCTAGTCTCGAACGAGCTAGGCCTGCAAACGTCAGAGCACTTGCGACCGCACTAGTCTTAGCCGACGTCCGACGTCTGCGGGAGAAGCGCCGACCCATGGAAGCGTGCGGCTAGCTACTTGTAGGTGGGAAAAAGGTAGACAGTTCTTACACGTGTCACCATCGATGCACGCAGGCATGCAGACAACAGTGAAAAATCGAGCTGGTTTGGCCCAGTTGTTATGGTGCTCGCCCCGACCAAGGTCTGGCCGAGGTCGTGAGCTCGAGCCCCGAGTCATACGCGATGGCGCCTGAATAGATAGTGAGCTCTCTTAGGGCGCTATACAAACTAATTATGCATACGGTAGCGACGAAGGGCATCCGTACTTCAAGATAGCAAGCACATTCGTAGCGGAGAGTTCATTTGACAGTGATGGAGTATTGCTCGCGTTCAACATCAGTCAGGACCTTCGTGCGAGGTGTACATTGGAAGACGCAGTGCCGCCGTAGCGTCATTCGCTGGTCGATATTAGTCGAGAGAATTGTGATCTTTAATAACGAAGCCGACAACAAAACGTGGACCGTAGCTAAGACGGACGAAACATATATAGACGCAGCGAGCGGGTTCGATATACAGTGCACGTCGTCCCACGCCACTTTGCGCTTCGACTTTAGCGGCTTCACTCTAGCGCGGTTTTTCAAATGTACTTGTGAAAAAGTTGATCGAAATAGTGAAACTTATGCAGCGCACGCTTGGCTTTTTAAGTCAATTATATACCCCTGTATCACAGTCAGAGTAAGTTACTGTAGGTGTGGAACGCGGGAGAAGACGGCGATGCATCCGTTGAAGATGCGGCTCCACCTGAAGACTCTCCTACTGCAGTCGTGCCTTCAGAGGAGCGGTAACCTTGCTCTCTTTGCTGTGCTGTACATCCCTTCATCTTCATCGCTTCATCATCGAACAGGTTGCACTATTTTCATTGGCTAGTGGGTGTGTAAGAACTTTATATGTAATTAAGTTTACAGTAACAATAATGTAATAAATCTCGCATGCGTCTTATTTTCTCTTTTTTGTCTAATATATTGGGTAATACGAGTGCAATGGCGACTAAAGGGACGTTATTTCATGTCCGGGTGGCTCTAATAATGTTAAAAATCCTATTTTGAGGGTCGCGAACAGGTTTCCTATGCTCTAACTACGAAAATACTCGATTTATAAATTAGGAATCCTACTCTGTGGAAATTCACTTACCGCGGTAGAGTCTGAAATTGATTAACCACGATAAACAAGGGACCCCTGTATGTCCTAAATTACCACTACCTTAATGCCATTGGCTTCTCTTAAGGAGCACGCACTGATCAGCCATAGCCGTTGTGGCCTTGGCAGAGTTCAATTGGTCCAGGTACACGTGCTTTCCAGCCAATCAGCAGTTGTTTACTGCTCTTATCCTGAGTCATCTACTGCTGTACTGCACATCAATGTTAGATCATTTGGCACGGTATAGGCACACTGGATGTGACGTCGATTCAGCCAACATACACATCCTTGGAGGCGAACTCTGAGAAACTCACTCAATTCAAGGTCCGTGTCCCCCCTAACGCTGTGGGAAATACAATTTCTAGCATAATCTCATGGAGGCTAACTGGTTTAGGTATGCTATCGGGAATAGGTATGTAAATCCAGCGCTTCATAAAGCTGAAGTACCAGGTCACACTTGGATTCATCAAACTTGCTTGCTGAATTTGGAACAGTAAGACATTTGATAAAGCACCCTCAGATAACTCAATCTCTTTCTAGGCGCTTTACATTTGCTGGAAAGGAAGTATGATCGAATGGTTAGTGGCAGCATGCAACAGTGTCAGCACGCATAAGCACACAGAGGGCGAATCGCGGGGACCCACTAAATACTGTCATAAATGGATACATCTTTAGTTTCTTTTTAAATGCGGACAAGTCAGGAGATGTCGTGACGCAAGTCGGGAGTGAGTTCCAGGCTTTGGGAGTACACTAACTAAAGACACGGTCTCCAAAGGACTTGAGGTTTGTACGAAGTGCGGGCATGCCATTACAACCACCGGTTAGCCAATTACTTCCGAGCATGCGCTGTGACCTGGTCGGGCAATCGCTCGTGGCTCTGTGCCACGCAAGGTAATCCGGGCTGCCACGGCTCATTTCTGGGTAGCTGAGAAAGCCAGTGACATTGTATCCGAATACTACATTAGGTCTTAAATGGGGCTTAACGACTCGCGAGTTCGCCACTGCTTGGCAGCGCCTCAAAGTTGGCATCCGCGAGGGCTGTGCGCTACCTCACCAGTGCCGAGTGCGCTTGTTTTGCAGATTTTGCTCCGAAACCCCTCGCCTGCAATCTCCGTATATGCTTAGCTGAGAGTCAAAGTCTGCCCGCGCCGGGGGGGGGGCGTGCTCATTCACGACACTATCTGTTATTTACGAAATCGCGACGCTATTGCGCCCACATTGTTGCGACATCCTTTACCGCGTACCGACCGGGCAAGCGGCAGCGCACCGCGGTTCGAGTCTTCACCGAGCGGCAGGCAGCGAAGCAGCAGGCGCTCGTACATCGACCATTGATCGTGCGAGTAGTTCTCAAGTCGGGTGTTCGCGGCAGGAGGGCTCTCGTCGACGCGGACACCCGCGAGTCCGGCGTGTACATTGAAACAGTGGCGCCTGCCAAACTAACCGGATTATGACTGATGATGTCTATTACACTGAAACAGTGGCGCCTGCCAAACCAACCAGATTATGACTGATAATGTCTATTCACGATTATGTGATTATGCGACGATCCACGGCCGAGGAGGCATGCAAGCAGTTTCGATTCCAGACGCGGGGCATTGCAGCAAATGTAAAGCGCCTAGAAAGAGAGTGCATTATCAATATTATTATTAATAATTGAACTTTAGGCAACAGAGCCGTTGGTGTAAGTCGCGGCCGCTGTTGAACGTCTGTAACCCTGTGGTCCTGTCGAACAGACTGCATTATGGATACTGACAAAATATATTTAGGTATGACCGCTGTTCATCGTCAGCCGTGCGTCCTGCTACTACTGTCGGCGTACTTTCGTGCATTGGTGTGGCACCTACCAGTATCTAGCCGTGCTACAAGGTTAATATAATAGTAATAAATTGTGCTTATGCGTGCTGACACTGTGCATGCTGCCACTAAGCACATTTGCATGCTGTCCCTGTGCATGTCACCCCTAATCATGTTATTCATGTTGTTTATCAAGCATGATATTACTCACCATTCAATCGCGCTTCCCTTTGCAGCAAATGTAAAGCGCCCAGAAAGAGATTGAGTTCTCTGAGGGCGCTTTATCAAGTGCATCATTATTATTAGCATTATTATAACTCATTTGTATAACGCCCTGGGCGAACTTAATGTCTACTCGGGCGCTTCACAAATGCCTTAGGGCTCGAGACCACGACTTCGGCCAAACCTCGGTCGGGGCGAGCACCAAAACCATCAGGCCAAACCAGCTCTGTGCCCCTCCTGCTGCTGCAGATGCTCTGATGCATTATGTCGCGCACCTGCGCTTAGGAGAACGTCAAAATACAGCAGCTGCATTCCCCCAGCTGCCGCTGCTGCTGCGGCGGCGGCGATCCAGCCAGCTTGCGTATGTGCACGTTGGAGAGCAACAAGCAGTTCTCTCGTTCACTGCTTACGTCCGCGCTGGCGCCTCCGTGAGACTCCACTAGAGCTGCCGGCGCAGGAGCCTCAGCAATACAGCACAGGCGTCGTCTGGTATTCGTCGCCCGTCGGCTGAGACTAGCTCGCCGTTGCCTAGCGCTGACCGGACGTGGAAGCAGCACCGCGCGTGTTAGCGGCATTGCATGTCCACCGTGCGCGTACAAAACTGAAGAATCGGCTGCGACTCAGCACTCGCTCAGCGCGCCGAACCAGAGCGCAACGTGCGTTGAAGTGGTTCGGCTTCGCGCCGAGCCACCGGGATAGGACTGGCGGACTGGTTCGAGTTGCCCGCCGTTAGTCTGCCGCATCGCCGCGAGTTGGGCGATGCTCGCAAACCTGTCGCTCAAAGATTTATTGCCGAGTCTGCTCCTAGAAGAGGCTAGCGTTCCTTTAGCGACGATGGAAATACGCACAGACCGAAGAGGCCAACGAAGCCTGGCGGCGGGTGCTAGTGCACCATCAGTGGGCGGATTCAGCATCAGTTTCTCCTGAGGGGGGCAGCCGCTATTTTTACGGGACTAGAAAGGCTAGTATAGAGTGGATCGCTATCGTTATGTTTGTGTCGTTTTCCACACGGGGAAACTTTCTTTTTTTATAGTAGGACGATTATAGTTTTCGAGTCGCTCATGAGGAAATTCCGGTGCAAAGTGCGGTTGCTGTGAGAACTTTTAAACCAGATCTGAGTACAGCATCCAGCGTTGCGTTTGGCCAGCTGCCGCATGCGCACACGTAAGTACTCGAGCGTAGGAATCCACCTCTCGAAGCTCGTGACGTATCGCCAGCTCGTATTACGCCGCAGTAATTTATTTTCATTCTGCCGCCTGAGGTCACGGCCTGCCCGGAAGATGGAGGGAGTGGTGACCCCCCCTTGCCCCTCCTTCAGATTGCGGTACCGCCCGACCATGCTCAGTTCTGGCGTTCACCCCGTGTGGCGTGGGCGGCTCTGAGCTTATCTGTCCACGCCTGGTTACGCGGATCGCCGACACCGCGAGGCGTGGATCGCCTTGCATTCACCGCTCCGTACAAGTCTCGTTTCGCTACGGCGAACTGCCGAGAGGTTTTTGAGTAACTCGGAACGCCGGGTCTGGAATACCCGAACTGCACCGGCGAACTACTGCAGGACTTCGCCGAAAAGGTGCGCTGCTCGTGTATTATATATGGTCACAACAACTTCTGACCTTGCCACCGAAAACTATTTTGTTAATGTGTTAATGCAGTCTTTTCGATATTTGTGCCACCAGGATGTGTTAACTAGCAGGCCGATGGCGGTACTAGCTGGGATGCGTTAACTGTGGCCTACGGCTGCCCAACTTCGCTAAGACTCTCTCGTCGCGTGGCCTTGACTCGAGCCTTTGGTCGGCTGACATACTGCTGCGAGCGCGCGAACCGACACGTGCTTTAACGTTGTCTTTGATCGACGTTCGAGCTAGTGTATTCGAAGCAACTGGAATTACCGCCGAAGGCTGCCGTGGTTTGACATTATCATTTGGTCTTTCGCTGAGGGTACTGAGCAAATTCTGTTTGCGTGGGCTGTTGTCGGTTAGCAGAACAGAAATGCAGCTCTGCCGCACTGCTTTGACTCGCGTTGTCGCCGGCGAGCTTATTACTACGCCGCACTAGCATTTCAAGGGCAGCCTCGTGGCACGCTTTGAATGCGACGGCCTTGACAAGATCGGCATCGAGTATCGAATGCTCGACAGCCAGCGTGTACCTATAGTCACTGCTGGCAATTCTCAGTGGTCTATCACACTTCGTCATAAGACTTTCATTGCCACAAGTGACTTAATTCCCCATACCCATTAAATGTTGAGCAATCATCACAAGCCCATTCGGGCAGAAATAAGCTCTAGCCTTTTCTTTGGTTACCCGTCATTACTTACTTAGTTGTGCTGGTACAGTGAGCTAGTTATGTATTTGACTGAGGAGTTTTGCACATCGTCCACGAAGCTGAGCAGGTTTTCTATGGCTTAGTCTTCTTCCTGATCACTAAATGGGAATGAACAATAATAATAATAATAATATTGCACTTGATAAAGCACCCTCAGAGAACTTAATCTCTTTCTAGGCGCTTTACATTTGCTGCAAAGTGATACGCAATAGAATAGTAAGTAAAATCATGCTTGAAAAACAAACAAAATGAATAACATGGTTAGGGGTTACATGCACTGGGTCAGCATGCAAATGTGGTTAGTGGCAGCATGAACAGTGTCAGCACGCATAAGCACATCGAGGACGAATCACAAGGACCCACTAAATGCTGTCCTAAATAGGTATGTTTTTAAGTTTCTTTTAAATGTGGTCAGGTCAGGGGATGTTCTGATGCAGGTCGGGAGGGAGTTCCAGGCTGTGGGAGCATACGAGCTAAATGCACGGTCTCCAAAGGATTTAAGGTTTGTACGAGGTATTTCTAGACTGCTGGATTCCGAAAAGCGAGTGGTACGATGCTTTGCCTGATGGGGTAGTATATCTGAAAGATAGGCTGGAGCCATAGAATGAAGAGACCTAAAAGTGAGCGACAAAACCTTGAAGTCAATCCATTGCTTGACTGGTAACCAGTGCAGGTCGGCGAGAAGTGGAGTAATGTGGCAACTGCGACGCTCACGACAGACAAGCCTAGCTGTAGAGTTTTGCACCAGCTGCAATCGTAATAGATCATTAGACTTGATTTGCTCACCTGCTGTAATTCACTTCTTGGTGGCTCGCACACGATATCTGTGAAGAAGCCCAAGTGGAAAGATAGAGGGGAGGGAGTGTGGCCGAACGAGAAAGAGTAAGACAGACAGACAGAGAAAGGACAGAGGCAGAGAGGGGTACAGAGATACAGAGAGAGAGAGAGAGAGAGAGAGAGAGAGAGAGAGAGAGAGAGGACAGACAGAGGGAATGAGAGAGAGGGAGAGAGAGAGAGAGAGAGGACAGACAGAGGGAATGAGAGAAAGGGAGAGAGAGAGAGAGAGGAAGGTAGAGCCCCAAGGAACATGTAGAAGGGGAACCCAGATTCGCTCTGGCATGGCCTGATGCATGACTTCATCGATGCTGTTAGACTGGCAATCAGTGAGGTTTAGGGCTTCCGTTATGGGGTGAGTTCATGTTTGCTGAGGGATGACCAAATGCACCAAAGGCTGCTCTCAGTGGCAGGCAGCACGAAGCTCTTGCTACCTGTAGCTCTCAGCAGGCCTAACTTGCAGCCTCCACTTGGCTTCACCTCGCAGAAGCTGTTTGCGTTCAGCATCTAGCACTATAAGGATCACCCATTGGTTCATTGTTCACGTCGTGCAGACAGCGCTCTCCTAGTACAGCTGATTAGCCCTGGCAGTATTAAGGTCTTGCTTGCACCACAGTTTCCTCGTGGGTTTGATTGTTGATGTGTAAGTATGTGCCTCTAGATTTTGCTTGCGAATGCTCTTTCTCTCTGTTCGCTTGTTTTTGGCTGTGCACGCTCCGCACGGCTCTCGTGTGCATACATGGGCCTGTATGTACGGGGTAGATTACGCTCGATCAAGGAGACACTAACGGCACACTTTTAGTCGTGCAATCTTGCAGACAGCAGGTTTTTCACTATTGCGCGGTGCCTAGTTCTGCCTCTTCCTTGTATTATTTCACCTTTACTTTATCTTTATCTTTTATTTAATACTCGTTTAACAGCAGCACCAAAGGAGCAGCCCGAAATAGCTCTCCGATGCGCTTCGTGCTGCCATGTCAGGTGCACAAGCGGCAAGCCGGAGTAGGGTGCACTCACGTGCTCGCGATGCCTCGGCTTCGGCATTCCGAGGACCGGAGCCTGACAGAGAGAGAGAGAGAGAGAGAGAGAGAGAGAGAGAGAGAGAGAGAGAGAGAGAGAGAGAGAGAGAGAGAGAGAGAGAGAGAGAGAGAGAGAGACAGACAGACAGACAGACAGACAGACAGACAGACAGACAGACAGACAGACAGACAGACAGACAGACAGACAGACAGACAGACAGACAGACAGAGACAGACAGAGACAGACAGACAGACAGACAGACAGACAGACAGACAGACAGAGACAGACAGACAGACAGACAGACAGACAGACAGACAGACAGACAGACAGACAGACAGACAGACAGACAGACAGACAGACAGACAGACAGACAGACAGACAGACAGACAGACAGACAGACAGACAGACAGACAGACAGACAGACAGACAGACAGACAGACAGACAGACAGACAGACAGACAGACAGACAGACAGACAGACAGACAGACAGACAGACAGACAGACAGACAGACAGACAGACAGACAGACAGACAGACAGACAGACAGACAGACAGAGAGGGAGACAGACAGACAGACTGAGATAGAAAGACAGAGGCAGACAGAGGGGGACCTTCGGTGATCAGTTGTCGAGTCCACCGAGTGCCAGGGCGCTAGCGCGTATCGCATCCTTGTGAGATGCCTCTGTTGCTGCTGCTGCTGCTGCTTGCTCATTCACTCATGCTATACAGATTTAGTAGCTTTTATACGATGGACCCCTCTCCTTCTCCCAGTTGTCTTCATGCTGCTCAGTGTGGCTGGCAAGTTGCGACTTTCGGCTGACGAGTTTCCAGCCGACTCTCGGCTTGTTTAGCACGGCTTGCAGGAGGCCTAGAGGAGTCGCATGCTGAGCGGCAGGCTAACCTCAGTAGTCACTTGCTTCCTTTGCAGCGTATCAGTGTGTCTACAGGTCGATTTAGGCCTATTAGGGTGCCACACGAATGTACAATTTATCTATTATATACTATCAATAAATGGGATGGGATGGTGTTTGGCAGCAGGCAAGGGGCTTGGTTGGTCGCAGTTTTATGTCACTATTGCGACCCCCTAACAGATTTGAATGCACATGCAGCATTGTGAGTTCGGTGGCAACTGTTGCCTGCATGTGGTTGCAGATGCCGAATCGCTGGCGGGCAGCTCTCCGAAGCTGCGCTCTGGCCGATGCACCGAGCCGATTAGGCAAAACCTGCCGAATGCCGTCCTTTGGCCAGCTGTGTTCGCCTACGCTTACCCTGGCAATACGAGAATTCCAGTCTGTTAACCTCGAAATTGCTAATGCATTATTTACTCTTATATGCTAGCGAGGTGGGTCATTCTAATGACTGACTTCACCGTGTCCTGCTTGCTAGTGGAATGGGCAACGGTACTGCAATCAGTTCTAGGTCGAGGTGGACTATTATGGAGTATTATGCTGAGGCATGCTGAGAATGCTTAGCCTGCACCTGCACCTCTACCCCGAGCTCTGGTTACTGGCTGACATAGCTACAAGCAAACTAGCATCTGCCATCTCCGTGTCTTGTCCCCTATTTACAGGTGATGTACAGGCTTGAGTCAGAGCCAAATCGCCAATAAAAACGATTTTTTTTAGAGTCTGAAGGTTGATAGAGAGAGAGAGAGAGAGAGAGAGAGAGAGAGAGAGAGAGAGAGAGAGAGAGAGAGAGAGAGAGAGAGAGAGAGAGAGAGAGAGAGAGAGAGAGAGAGAGAGAGAGAGAGAGAGAGAGAGATAGCGAGAGAGAGAGAGAGAGAGAGAGAGAGATAGCGAGAGAGAGAGAGAGAGAGAGAGAGAGAGAGAGAGAGAGAGAGAGAGAGAGGTAGAGAGAGAGAGAGAGAGAGAGAGAGAGAGAGAGAGGACAGACAGAGGGAATGAGAGAGAGAGAGAGAGAGAGAGAGAGAGAGAGAGAGAGAGAGAGAGAGAGAGAGAGAGAGAGAGAGAGAGAGAGAGAGAGAGAGAGAGAGAGAGAGAGAGAGAGATTAGACTGCATGGAGATTGAGTCTCTTACATTTTCAGCCTCATCGTGCCCTCAGGCGATTAATTAACTGTTCTGTTCATCGCCTAGACAGAAGCTTTTGCTGTGAAGGTCCTAGGCTGTGAGACTGCATCCATGATCCTGATGCAATGACCAATTCTCCTGCTGCTGACTGTGGCACATCCTTTCCAGCAGTCCCGAGCTTCTACTTCCATACTGCTCACTTTCTCGACTGCCCTCCTGACTTAACTAAGCTTCCCACTTTGTTCTTGTTTATTCTAGATTTTTCTTGTTCTTGTTCTTCTAGCTTCTGTGTTCTTCTCACTTCTCTCTTGGTCGTGTGAGATGAAGGCTATTGGATACAGAAAGCATACCGACTGCCACTCAGGCTTTTGCACTGTAGAGCTCTCCCGTGTCAAACTTACTTGCTCTTTGTTGCTGTTGAGGTACAGTAGAGATATATTATATTACAGAGTGACAGACAGGAGACACGGGTAAAGAACAGAGCGGTAGACATGAATTCGGCTTGCTTGGCAGCATCTTTCTTGCAGACAGACCCGCAAAGCATCGCTTGCAAGTGCTGTTTGCTATCTCTCTCCCTCCCTCTCTCTCTCTCTCTCTATTTCTCTTCTGACTTAAGACAGTTCTATGGATTAGTTTACTCACTTTAAGGTAAATCGTGACGATTCAGTTGTAAAGTCCTTCAAGTCGCCAACTGGAAGCTTAGGAAAGCCAGCACTTGTTCAAATCGTACTTGCCTGATCCTGTTCAATCTATGCCGTGTTGGAGTCAAGTCTCATCCACCAGACCAGTCACCCGTGGAGTCCCACAAGGGCCCGTCCTTGATCCTTAGCTGTTCTCCATTTATACTCAACCTCTGGGAAAAGTGATTCCGGCCCATGGAATAGATTTATCACTTTTATGCTACCGATAGATACCCAGCTGTATTTGTCATTTAAACCGTTGGAATCTGCTGGAGTGACTGATAAACTGCATGCTTGTCTTGCAGACATTGGATCCTGGATATCCGGCAAATTTTCTTAAATTAAACAATGATAGAACAGAACTGCTACTCACTGGACGGTCAAGCGTATGGCTGGACAGAACACAGAACAGACACCTATAAGGCTTTGCTCTTTTAATATGGGGATGCTGTTATGTGACCATCACCATGTGCTCGGAATTTAGGTGCCGTCTTCGAGAGCTGCTTAAATTTTGAGAGCATTAAGAAAGCTGCTTCCACTGCTAGCCATCACGTTAGATTCCTAAGATTAGGAACTGTCTTCCACGGTGGCTTGCTAAGAATTTAGCTAGCTCCCTGGTTCTGCTAGCCTAGATTATAGCAATTCCATTTTGGTTGGGCTACCGAAAAAGCCACGTGGCCACTACAGCTATTGATGAATATGGCTGAAAGGCTAATTTACAAATCCCAAAGGTTTGACCATTGCCTCCTTTGCTGAAAGAGCTTGGGTGACTGCCGGTTGATAAACAGGTACAGAGTAAAGGTTCTACGCTGACCCAGAAGGCCCACTCGTGCCATCAGGTCCTGTATGGGCATTAAGTTATCTGTTCCATTCCTCAGCTTAAAGACCGTTGGCAACATAAGCTTTTGCTCTGCCGATCCTGCCGACTGTGGAACTCACCTCAATAATGTTTACGATTAGTTAATAATTAATGAATTAGTTCTTATTCAACGACATCTACTCTCCTGCTGCCTACTATGGCATATCTGCTCCAGCCGCCCCGAGCTGCCACTTACACGCTACACGCACCACCTCACAGCTGCTCTCCTGACTCTGCTATGCTTGTCACTTTCTCTTTGTTGCGTGACACGAAGTTCTTTTGGCTACCGAAAGCTGTTTAAAAGCTTTGAATGGGCTATACACAAATCATCTGGTTAACAACCACATAGTCTTAGAAGAGACCTACAGTGAGCAACAGAACTTGAAGTCTCGATGAGCTGCTTGATGGGGAGCCAGTGCAGATCAATGTGAACTTATGCAATATGTCTCAACACTTATGCAATATTGGTGAGCCGCGATGGTGCACTAGGTAAGGTGGTTACTTTTCACGATCTCGGTCCCGAGGTCGTGGGTTCGAATCCTGCAGGGAGTGATTATTTATTGCCGCTGCAAGCGGTGGTGATAGCCGTAAAGGCTCTTCTGTCGCTATGCGAAAGAGGCTGCTAAATCAGCTAGTATGTCGGTTGCCTACGTTTCTGCCGACAAGCCCGCTGCCTACTTATGGGCCAACTGCACAGCGGCTCATTGCACAGGCAGGAAGAGGTGCGAGTACCAGGCGAGTGCCTCAGTCTTTGTTACACGAATTCAAGGACCAGCTTGGGTGAGAGGCATCCTTATCTAGGGCGATGTCGAACCGAGCTTCTCGATTCCATCCAGAGCCTGCGTGACATGGGCTGGCCGAGCCTGTTTTGCAGCTCCTACTGCTTGTCCTTATTCGGTCCTGTCTGGCACGAGCAGCTTTGCTTGCTATGCCTTAGCAAGCAAACCGCCAGCTCTTTGCCTAGCCTCTCAAGATCATTCGGTTGGTCCTGCCTGGTGAACGGCCGGCCACGTCAAGGGGGGGGGAGAGAATACAAGGTACTTGCTGGTACTCGATCAGCTTGAGTCGGGACGGCTGGAAAGGATGTGCTATAGTCGGCAGCAGGAGAGTAGATGCTGTTGTAAGAATTGTGGGGTTTTTTTTTTTTTAGCTCCCCAGTCTTGGATCGGCAAGCTCAGCCGAGGGAGGCTGGCTGAAATTTCGCGTCTGATGCCTCTTATCTTTCTTTTCTCATGCCTCTAGCCTCCTTATCTTGGATCCTCCTTCAGCAAATGAGCAGCTGCAGCAGTGGGAGCTGGAGCCCTCACAGCTGCCGGCCTTTACTATTAACCATCGGCAATCCACCGATCGTAATGCATGGCACCAACTTTCTACGCTTCCGTTGCAGTCGAAATGACCGGAATTTTTTATCGAGGGCCTGAGATCTGATTGCCTGCTGGCTTATATCTCGAAGCTGTCTAATGTAGGCTGAGATGCAGCAGAAGAAATGTGGCGTGAAGGCATGGGTGCTGAGCAGTGATCCGTGATATGGCTCAAACCGAGTTGCATGTCCGTTTCGTGTAGACAGATTTCTAGTGCTGTTTCAAAAAAGCAAGACGTTTTGACATGGTGCATGCCATAGAGAGTCCGCATGTTGTGCCTGATCGGTCATTTAATCTTGCTGTCCATGTAGCACAGATGCAGTAGCGCATTGTCCACCTTGCTTTCTCGCAGCAGCCACCACTACCCGGTCGGTCCGCCCAGCCCAGCACGCCGCGAAGCTACCAGCGCACAGTTCAGAGCGGGCCGTGCTATAATCTGTCGGTTAAACGCGTAAAAAGAAAAGGACTCCCAAGTTAGCTGCCTCCGGCCGCGAGTTTTTTCGCCAGGCGTTCGGTCGGGCCTCGAGTTTGGTATGCAGTCCACTTTGCGTTGCTAGTGCCCATACTCAAGAGTCCTTCGTCGTCAGCCGTGACCAGCCATCGTAGCGTCCGAGTGCGGCCGCCGGCTTCGTTGTGCCTCTCGGTGCACCGCTGGCACCTCGTGCCAGACCGACGAGGCTTGGTGCTGCCACGCCCACCAACGCACCCCGAAGCGATCCTCTGCTGCTGCTGCTGCAGCAGCAGACCGCCAATGTCGCACCCAGGGCGCTTCTGTTCTCGTTGTAGTAGCTGGTCTGCTGCTCTGCCTTCTGGTAGTCATCGTTGCCGGCTTCAGGCCATAGAGCCGGATCTGCTGCACGATATGGCCGACGGGCAGCAGCAGCAGCATCCGCCACCGATTCAACCACAGCCATCATGTGGTGACGGCACGAGCAGCTGCAGTCTCGACGACAATGGTGGCGCGAGCGGGGACGAGGGCAGCGGCAGCAGTGGCAGCTGCAGCGACAGCACCGCCCAGTTCGCTTTAAGTAAGAGTGATGAGAGCGTGCCGCCTGTGGCTTTGTCTTCTTTCGTGAAGTGCCTGCAGATCACCGATCAGCTCAAGGAGTTGCAGACCGTCATCAGAGACAGGTGAGCGACTGAACACAGTCTGTTTTAATCTAAGCTTCCGGCTACAGGATAAGATTAATATGAAGAAGTAGTAAATGACCCAGGTTGTGCACGGTGCCACCTCGGTTGGACTACTAGGTGCAGAAAAATATAAGCAATTAAATTGTTTGGCAGTTTCACATGGGTGCAGAAACAGAAGTGGTTGTCGAAGGACAGATTTTGGCAGCACAATCAGAAAGCGGTGAAGTAAGATTGTTTGGATGTGCCAGTTACATTTGGATATACCTCTCTAGAAAAAATGCATCTTAACAACTGTGTGGGGCACTAGTGTGGGGAATGTTCAAGGTTTGAGACTTCTTGTTTTGCACACGCACACGCACAGGCCAGATCTTTTCTGAGAATATGCAAGAAATTAGTAGTGCAGGTAGAGCAAGAAACCAGCCTGCTACGTTTCCTGATGAAAAAGGAGCCCTAGAGCACTACAATACTGATTTAGAAGTCTTGGCAAACGCATGAGAAGCCAAAACCATGGTGACATGCATGGGTTATAATGTGTTCCTCGAAATTATGAGGCGGTAGTTTAATTTAGTGCATGCATTTAGCAAAATGAGATAGTTAAAACCTAGGACACACCTTTAAAGAATTCTTTGATTCCTTGTTACTAGAAAACGCTGTCGGATTTTTCCTTGCCTCTGGGTCATTGAATTTTCAACAAAAATGGAACTCATTGAATTATGTGTCATCTTTTCGAACCATATCAAACTTATGGTTGTGAATGCTCACATTAGCATGCCTCGAACTCTCGATGATTGCTGAAAAAATGTCCAACACGGTTGGTGATATATTTTTGTAGAGTCGGATTCTAGATGCAGCTTGTAAAAATTACTTCGAATTGCTCCGACGGTACTACAAAATAATATCCATCGAGAATGGCAGCCATGTTGGTAGCCAGAAATTTGCCCCAGATACTACAAAAACGATGTCATTGCACATATTTTTCGCCTGGTAAGATAATTAGTTTTGTAGCATGTCCGATTTGTTTCAAATATTGCTCACATATGTAAATCATATGCTCTGGTGAAATTTTGTTGGCCTGCAGTCCATGAGAAAACTGAATTATCAGAGATTATAGGTCGATCCTCGGGGTGCATAGGTTTTTCGGGCCAGCACCATATATACGTGTATTTTGTATTTGAATGTATACACACCCGTGCTCAAAAGTCTTGTTCCTATATGGTGCCGCCCACCAAATGCTGGGCTGAGGGCTTTTGGCTCAGCATACAGTAGCAGACGTCGTCAATTTCTGCGAACTATAAACTGAATACATTCTTAATGCCTTCCAGTGAATAAAAATAATTATTACATGGCAAGTAATTTAGCAGGAGGCTGGGCCACGGTTTTTAAGAACCTCTCTTCTACGCCATGACAAAACCTCATGGAAATCACTGATGTAATATCACCCCAGTAGTACTCCACCCGGTTATACAGCTTTTTGTTAGTCGTAGCAGGCAAAGAATAAGACCTCAGACTAACCTATCTCAAAGATGCTCTGTGGGATTTAAGTTAGGATTATGACCAGGGCTCGGACAGCCACTTCAGTGTATAACCTTTTTGAAGGTTTTGCTGTGTTCTGCTCTGGGTCGTTATTCAGCTGCCGAATCTAATCGTCTGCCAGAAGAGCTCAAACACTTGGAATTCCAGCATTTGATACCAGATCAGTGTACACATGCTGGTTCACAAGTCTGTTCATGCTGTGCAGAATTCCGAACAATGTGAGAGCAGAAGCAACCATAAGCCGTGAAACTACCCCTGCCAAATTTCAATGCTGGCTAGAGGCAGTCAATGTGGTGTGCCTGATCTCTTTTTTGCTGACTTAGAAATGTTTTTCTTTTGCTGTTAGCGAAAAGCATAAATTCTGACTCATTGATACACGAACCTCAACTCTAGTCGTCGGCCGGTTAGTGGACTTGGTACCGGGTCCAGGTGAGCCTATCACTTCTGTAACACTCTCAACAAGCAATGACACCTCTGGCGCCCTGTCCCTATGCTTACGACCATACCGACATGGTCTCGAGCAACTGGGACAGCTTCCGAAGTGATGCCTTCCTTCTTGCTGAAGTGCAGCACGTTCAGTGAAAGTCGTCCCGACAGGTTGCCTGCCTTGAAAGACCTGGGCGTGGTCTACTAGCCATAATGCCGTGCGTTTTAGCTTTTTAAGAGTGGAGCATCACTGCTCTATGGCTGATTCTAAAGCCTGGTTTAGGCAGCGAGTCTTGCTTTTTACCTACTCGAGTCTTTGGCGTATACGTCACCAATCTGGCGGGGACGGTCCGAGACTTTGGGAAAACTTGACGAGGACTCAACAGCCGAACCCGGTTCTACTCCTTCGGCCATGACTCAGGCAATAAAAAATGATAATAATAATAATAAACTTGATATAGTGCCCTCAGAGAACTCAACCTCTTTCTAGGCAGTTCACATTTGCTGCATAGGAACCTAGACTTAGCAAGTACCAATCATAGGTGCCATTCAAGCTATGACTACTGTCTTGCTTTTAAAGGAATGGCAGGCGACTTGACCGATGAAATCATCGATGCTTGCCACGTGAGTCCCTGTTTATGGGACACTCAGAGATCGGAGTTCAAAAATCAGATTTTGAGACGGCTAGCATTAAAGGCTATCACTGGCAGGTTTCATTCTACCGGTAATTTTGTCAGCGAAGCCTGGTCGTTGAGAATGCTGCAACTATCCCATCAACGCTCAGTGGGCAGAGCAAGTAGGGAGTAAGACTTGAAGCAAGACTGCCGTCTAAACCTTTTACAAAAAGGGTGAGCATTGCTTCTCTTGCCGTCATTTGCAAACTGCCCAAATAGGGATCCAGTTCTGACCAGGTGCTTTACAAAAGCTGTATAAAATATTTTTTTCTTGTTTCTATTGGTCGTCAGTCGGTCTTGGCCATGAAGTAGAATCATGCTCAGCTCGATTCAGCTGCATCGTTCTTCCAAGCTCGTTAGGAGTTCCACCCTAGTCTTGGTGATCTGAGCACCACAGATAGAAACAAGACCGAAGCAGAATCAAGCGAAAGGTCAACCCCATGAATCCCCTCTCTCCTTCTTCTCAACTCCGATGTTCTGGACTCCGACGTTCTGGACTCCCGAGGTCCCGGGCTCGAAACCTGCCGATGCCGTATGCTATTCGGCCAGTCATTCGTGACTAGACCGTAGCCAAGCTGTTCGAGCAAATCGGGGGTTGAGCCGGCAAACTCAAGGTTGCTCCAAAAGGATGCCATTGCCAGGCCACAGGGATCACGGTGCAAAGGCATCCTCGTCTGTGTCCGTGACCATCCGAGTTATCGTTTACCATCCTGGCTCAAACGGGGGCCCATCCACCCTTGTTTTGGCGCTGGGGCAAAGCATCGACAGAAGCCCTCAATTCATCTGAGAGCAATAGGAGAGATATGCACAGTATTCCCTTCAAGCAGATCATGCCAATAGTTTTGCCAGGTCGTTGTTTACGTGCTATTGCTGCAGCGCTCACGCGGCAGCCAAAGCTCAGCGAGAGATTGCTGCTGCTGTACATTTGCAGGGACACGTCAAGGAGTGACTTCATCTTCTACGCCGATCGCCTGGTAAGTAACCAGCCCGCCATTCTGTATCGCGAGTTTGTGTGCCCTGTGCTTGCTGGCGGCATTTTGCTCTGGCTGCGCTCGGTTTTTCTTTGACGAGCCAACTTTACCGATTGGTCATTCTGGCCGTTGGCTGCCGCCATGCTTGCGCCGGCGGATGTCGGTCGGTCGGCGCGCGTCTGCCCGTCTCGCGGCTCCAGCTTGAGCTGCTTGCAACTTCAAGCTGCTTCCTGCTTCCTGCTGCTGCTGCAGATTCGTCTGGTCGTTGAAGAGGCGCTGAACCATTTGCCTTATGCCAAGGTCAACGTAGTCACGCCCACAGGTCAGACTGGTCAATTAACGGTGCTACTTGGTGTGGCAGTGGCCCTGTGTGTGGTTTTAGCGAGTGGTGCCTTTACTTTGTACTCTGTGTGCTGATGACAAGCCTCTTGCACACCCCCGCAGCCAGCGTCTCTTGACAATGTGCAGCAGTGGCATCGTGCTCTGTTCGCGCAAGCCTCGCGCTAGTTCAGGATGAGGCACAATGCATGCAATGCACGGCCCTGACGTAATACACAACTTGCCACAGGCAATCGCATCAGCTGGCTCTGCCGTTGGTTGCTGGCAGGGGTCTTGTTTAACCAGCACAGACTAGTCCGGCACGATGCTTTGGCTGGCATTTCATTTGGCTAAAGTGGGACGCCTTTTGTTGTCTCGCCGGCGACGATGCTCATGTGGCTCATGCGCCAAATCCAGCAGCAGGGTGGCTGCATTGGCAATTGGCATAGTGGCCGGGCTCACGCGAAGCACGGGCGAGCGAAGCTGACAAAAGCTGCTCTCCCAAGTAAATCCAAAGTCTGAGAGCTGCTCGGCTACTGTGCGGTCGTCTTGGAATGCATGGCAACGGCTCGCCGTCTTCGATCTCTGCTCGGTTTGTGATCAAGCTGCCTTCGATGGCCATTCGACCGGTCATCGGATTTACTTCGGGTTTACATCCGACTTCCAATTGGGAGCCTCCTTCCCCTTCCAAAGTCTACTACGTAGGGGCATTTTGAGTTTCCTTGTACTAGCTGCTGTTCTGTTTTGCTGCTGTCATCCTTGAGCAGTTGAACTGCTGAGAATCGTGCTGCCACCTCAGCAGCTTGTTCTCAACTTGACCACTGGACTGGTAGTAAAGACTCAAGATGTCTAGGGCCACTGTAGCACCGAGTTTCCCCGAATCATTCGCTGCCTTGGCTCCAGGCTGAGGCAGCGGATTGTGCGAGACGTTCCCAATAGCTTCGTCGAGTTTCTGCCAACTACTGCAACTGCTTCCCCTCGCGTGGTGTAGCTGCAGCACCAGCCTGCAGCAGTGATGGCTCAACGGCCAATCGCATGCCAGTCGACATCCTCGAAACGTGCAACGCACCATCTGCTGCTACCCTTCCTGTGGCAAGTCCTCTGCCGACAGTTTGCCGACAATTTCTCAAGCTGAACTCGTCCTCACGGCTGTTGTTGCTCAGCTTTGCTGACCGTGGGCCTTCTGCCACGGCTAGTGCTTGTGCATATGGGCATTTCTTGTCTTGCCGTCCTTTTTGTGCCTGCTCTCTGCTGCTTAGTAGCTTCCAAATTTCTGCGGACCTGTTCTTCTTGTTTTTGCTTTCTTGCACGAGGATGCTAATTGGTCACGGACAGTGGTGAAGTCTCGGGCCCGAGGCTCGCTGTCCTCGTCTTCCTTTCCAGAGATCGTGTTCCTAGAAAGAGATGTAGCTCTCTTCTAATGCTGTACCATGTTTTATAAATGCAATCAGGCATGCTTTAGGACGTCGTGAACGGAGCTTCTTCATTTTCCTCTTTTTCTACTGTTCCTGGCAACACTACTGCATGACAAACATTCCGGCTCTCGTCTGACTAGCCATCGCATACATTCACTGCCATTCGACCGACTGTCTGAGCATACCTAGCCTGTCTATGTCCTGTTTCCCTCCCTGCCGTTCATTCGTGAGACCTAGCGTTCGTACAATGCTAACTAATGGCCGCCTTTGATTGATGGCACGTTTTGGCACGTTTTTTGGCTTCATCTTGCAAAGTGCTGCTGCTGTAGTGAATGGTTCGTTTGAAACCTGGTTTGAAACTAGTGGTTTTAAAGCAACCGAAAAATCAGACTCGGTTTTATTGGTTTTAAACACCCGTCACAGTGAGGCGTTGCCGCACACCGGACGTGCCTATTATTCACTCTCCATGGCGAAACCAGACAAGAACAAAGGTGGGCGCTGTGCCAGCGATGTATCTGTTCACTTTTCTGAGAAGTTTGAGTCGGAAGGATTGAATCTGTCTCGGCATCGATGCCTATATTGTTCGTCCACTCGTGTGGATTCATGTCAAACGATGAAGCAACATCTACTCAGTTGTAAAAAGAAGCCTGCGGGGATCAGAGGAATGCCGCCGAAAGGATATTCCAAGCCACCCTCCAACCCCGGCGATTCGATCGAGCTTGACGGTTATTCGCCGAAACGTTTGCCGATGAATTTGCACATGTGAATATTGGCGATGGACCGGGAAACGTTCTTGGTGAGTCGGTGAGATTGGTGAGTTTGATGAATAAATCTTGCTCGGAGAGGGCACAGTGGTTTTCGAGTAAGAACTAAACTAAACGAGCCGCCGGCCACAAGTAAGAGCCAGATGTAAGAAGAAAGAACTGAATAGAGAGTCTTCCAAAACAAGTTTTAAAAAAACAATAATGGAGATGGAGGAAAAGAGGGAGAGGGAGTAATAAACAAGAGAAAGACGTACATACATATATACAGACAGAGTGTGAATGCTCGGCAGCAAGCACTGCTTAAAGCATCGTTTAAAGCTCAGCTGAAGATGCATGTAATGACTATAATAATAGCAGTAATAACAAGACACTTATGCAGCTCCTTATCAGAACCAGGACTCTTTCTAGGCACTTCCCCTCAGCTTTCCCAGAGGACTAGTCTTTTTTGTTCTAAATGTTTTGTCTGATTTTGTATTTTGTCTGTTGCGTTTCCGTGTTACCTGTGAATGATTCAGTATGTGTTACTAACCAGCAGGCTCTGTACAAGCGACGTATTATTGTGATTGTTATTGCCTTCCAACGGCAAACAACGCTTACTCAAATCCAAAGTGCCATTTTCTCGTTGCAGTCAGTAGTGGTTCGTTGCCGACTCATTGGTAGCACCAATTATTGCAGGGAGTCGGTAGACACCACCCAACGGCAGGCAGGCGTTCTGAGACGATGATCCTGTGCTGCATCTGCCGAAGGCAGCAGAGGCAGCTCTCACTGGGTTGCCCTCTTTTTTCCAGGATGCACGTACGAAGGAGTTCGCTACATTAAAGGAGTCACGTGCGGCGTCAGCATCATGCGCAGCGGTGAGTGGGCGCCAGCTCGACGACGGCGGCGGCTTGTGCGATCGCTCGGCTTCGGCGTCTGCTCCCTATTGGTCGGGATTGGTGCTTCCTGCGTCGGGGATTTCTCCACTGGCTATTTGTCACGAACCACGTGGAGAGCCTCTGTTTCTCCAAACGCCGTACATGCCTGGCTCAGAGGAGCCTCGGGCCGCAGTGCCCTTTGACCCAGAATCGGCTGCTTTACCTAGACCTGCTGCTCTCCTGGCTCAGCTATGCTTCTCACTTTCTCTTTGTTGCGTGCGAGATGAAGTCTGTTGGCTACCGAATGCTTACCGAAAGCCGCTTACGCTGTGAGAGCTCTATAGAAAGCTCTCTTGCATAGCACCCACATAGTTTTTGTGGCTTTGTGGAGTTACTGACATACAGAGCATACATGCATACATGCATTAATACATGTATACATACATGCAACATACATACACACAACATGCATACGTGCATTCATAGAATGCGGGTCAGTCAAAGCGTTTTCCAACGAGCTTCTAGTATGGAATTCTAGTATAGCCCTCAAGTTCAACCAGAAGGCCACTGACCTTGATAGTGAAGTCAACATCAAGGTAAAGGCCTTCGGTTGCATGAACGGTTTCGGCATATGTATCCGATTGGTTCTTCCAAAAAGATGGCCCTTCAATGGTGCCGAAAGTGTCGAAGCTTTACCATGCTTCCATTTCCCAGTAGCAAATGCAAGCGTGGCACGGTGCCGTCTGCCGCTAACCGTTTGCTTGTTGCATTGCCTTCGGGCTATTCGACGTCAGTCTGACCGGAAGCCGGAAACTGTAGGCTACATCCAACTAAGTAAAGTGAGAAAGTCCATCCATCACACGGCAAGATGGCTAGCAAATCCGGAAGTGTAGTGGACGTATGATTCTGCTATCGCTCAGTGAAGCAAGTCCGCAGGCAGTGAGCTCCAGTGAGGCAGGTTTCCGGTTCATCCTCCTGTGTCTGCATTCCATTTGTAGAGCCGTTTTCATTGGGACACTTTGTTTTATTTGTGGTTTAACGGTGGTTTGCGCTTGTTCGTTTGCTGATGCCGGACTCTGCTTTTAAGGCCTTAAAAGCATCGCGGCAATGATAGCAGCATACATTGCTCCGTTGCAGGGGAGGCGATGGAGCAGGGGCTACGAGACTGCTGCAGGTCTATACGAATTGGCAAAATCCTCATACAGACCGACAGCGACACGCTTGAGGCGAAGGTCATATATGCCAAATTTCCAGCAGATATACAGTCACGAACTGTGCTTCTAATGTATCCAATTATGAGTGAGTACCTCTTTTTCTCTAACCATCTCCCTGTATACCTATATCTCTATTTGTCTATTTTCGTTCTCTGTCTTGTGTCTGTCGATCTTTGTTGGGCCTACTTTCAGCTGTATAACAGTGCTAAAAATTGGGCTTGATTAGACAGGGATACTGCATTAAAATTGGTCCGTGTTGCATTCGTGTCATCCCGTCTTGACTCCGGCAACTCACTGCTTGCTGGTCTACTGGCCTGTGCAATCAGGCATTTACAGCTGGTGAAGAACTCTGCAGCTAGGCTTGTCTGTGTCATGAGCGTCGTAGTTGCCACACCAGACCACTTCTTGCCGACCTGCACTGGCTCAGTCAAGCAACGCATTGACTTTAAGGTTCTGTCACTCACTTGGAGCTCCCTTCATTCTTTAGCTCCAGCATACCTATCAGACCTACTCCCCACCAGGCGTTCCAACATCGCACCACCTGTTTTTTTTTCTAAATCTTATCGTTTAGCTACACCTCGTACGAACCTTAAATCTTTTAAGAGACCATGCCTTTAGCTCGTACGCTCCCATAGCCTTGAACTCACATCCGACTTGCGTCACGACATCCCCTGACTTGACCACTTGTAAAAAAAAGCTACAAATCCCTCTATTTAGTGGGTCCATGTGATTCGTTCTTTGTGTGCTTATGCATGCTGGCACTGTGCTTGCTGCCACTAAAAAATGTGCACGCTGACCTTGTGCATATCACCTCTAACCCTGTTATGCTTGTTGTCATTGAGCATGCTATGGTTGCTACTAAACATATTTGCATGCTGACCCTGTGCATGTCTCTGCTCTAACCATGTTATGCTTGTTAAGAGATTAATTTCACTGAGGGTGCTATAGAAATATATTATTATTAGTGTTCTATTATCTGTCTCTCAAACTCAGTTATTGGCTCTAGTGCTGTTTCAGGCAGACAGACTTAGCCGAGGACATTGTCTGATTCAACGAATTCTTCCCTAGCTAGGCCAGGAAGCTAAAGCCTCATCGCTGCAACTTTCATGCTTGCCTGTCTAAAGCCAAGTTTGTTATAAAAGACTGCGCCTCCCCTCCTCCCCCCCCCCCGACTTCGTGTCATGCAACAAAGAGATTGTGAGATTAATAGGCTTGCAGAGCAAAAGCTTGAATCGCGCCACTAGTCTTTAGGCAAAGGCATGGAAGAGCCATTATATGGTTCACCCGATGATGACCTGAGAGGGTACTGAAGGTGAGGGTACTGAGGGGAGGCTGAAGCTGATGCAGCACTTCAGAGCAGTATGTTGGAGCTAAGCTATGGCAGGCCTTCTCAGTCAGGATTAGAATTGTGTTCCATGCTTTGGACTCGATGCATTGAGCGGAGCTTTGATTTATCGACAGAATAAGTAAGTCGAATTCGTCAACTCAATTGCTGCTCAGCAGCATGAGTTGGAGGCTGGGATCGCAGTAGGCAATGGATTTTCAGAATTAAAAAGGACGTGACAGCAATTATATCTTCAGACAGCAACACAAGACTTTAATGACATAGCGACCGAACGAAATTCCACTAGCCGAAGTGTGGCCGTTTGCTGGGTGCGATCACATGCAGCGTATCCAGCCCCTTCGGATGCGACCGGAAGGGAAAAGCTGCCAACCTTGTCTTTTTCGAGAAACTTCAAGGTTGGGCCTCCTTAATTCATTCAGCACTCATCTCAGCAAAGTCTTGGATACTAGCTGACGGTCCTTTTCACCGTTTATACTCTGCCTCTCTAGCTGCTGTGATTGCCAAGCACAATCTGGGCTTTCACTTCTATGCGGATGACACTCAGTTGTACCTTTGCTTTGATCCATCCCAGCCTTCGAGCACCTCAAATTCTCTCAACTCACTTGCTGCATGCATTGATGACATCCGATCATGGATGGCAGCAAATTTTCTAAAACTAAACGATGATAAAACTAACTTACTAGTTATGGGCAAACCTAGTGTTATTCAGAAATTGGAAAGGCTGACTTTCAAAATTGGCTCTGCCAGCATATCTCCAGTTGCATCAGCTCGAAATCTAGGTGTCATATTCCAAAGCGACCTCTCGTTAGACGACCACATCAGCTCCACAGTCAAATCTGCCTATTTTCAGCTTCATAACATTGCTAAAATTAGGGCTTGTTTAGATAAGGATACCACGTCCAAGTTGGTCCATGCATTCGTGACATCTCGTCTCGACTTCTGCAACTCACTGCTTACTGGCCTACCAGCATGTGCGATCAGGCGATTGCAGCTGGTGCAAAACTCTGCAGCTAGGCTTGTCTGTCGTGAGCGTCGCAGTTGCCACATTACTCCACTTCTCGCCGACCTGCACTGGTTACCAGTCAAGCAACGGATTGACTTCAAGGTTTTGTCGCTCACTTTTAGGTCTCTTCATTCTATGGCTCCAGCCTATCTTTCAGATATACTACCCCCTCAGGCAAAGCATCGTACCACTCGCTTTTCGGAATCCAACAGTCTAGAAATACCTCGTACAAACCTTAAATCCTTTGGAGACCGTGCATTTAGCTCGTATGCTCCCACAGCCTGGAACTCCCTCCCGACCTGCATCAGAACATCCCCTGACCTGACCACATTTAAAAGAAACTTAAAAACATACCTATTTAGGACAGCATTTAGTGGGTCCTTGTGATTCGTCCTCGATGTGCTTATGCGTGCTGACACTGTTCATGCTGCCACTAACCACATTTGCATGCTGACCCAGTGCATGTAACCCCTAACCATGTTATTCATTTTGTTTGTTTTTCAAGCATGATTTTACTTACTATTCTATTGCGTATCACTTTGCAGCAAATGTAAAGCGCCTAGAAAGAGATTAAGTACTCTGAGGGCGCTTTATCAAGTGCAATATTATTATTATTATTATTATTAAACTGCCTCTTTTTGTATAGCGACAGAAGAGCCTTTACGGCTATCACCACCGCCTGCAGCAGCAATGTAGGATCGCCCACCGCAGGATTCGAACCCACGACCTCGGGACCGCGGTCGTGAAATGCATCTGCCTTACCTAGTCTGTGCCATTGCGGATCACTGATACTTCCATGGCCATTTTTCAATGCCGTATGGACTTGATCATTTTTGTACTCTTTGGCACTCTTAGCTGACCCATCCATCGTAGACCCATCGACGACCATAAACGAATCTATGCAAATCGGTTGCTTGTTTGTCTTGATCGTCGCCAGGAGTTACTATGCGGTTCATTACACTTGGGTTGGCTCAGTGCCGTCGGCCGGTAGCTGCCTCTGGCCTTGTTGATTCGCCTGCTGCTGCTGCCACCGAGTTCTATCAATAAATCCTATCCGGTTGCTGCAGATTCGGGCAATACCGTGGTCAAGGCGATCCAGGTCCTTTGCGAGCACGGCGTGGACGTCGACAACGTTGTTCTCCTCACACTGTTCTGTACTCCCAGCGGTGAGAGCTCCTGCCGGCTCGCAACGCTCGCGTCATTGACACGTTGCGCTCGTGCGAGCTGGAGAGCATTTCACGGCTCGCGTCTGAGCGGTTAGCCTGTTAGCGAACGACCTTACAACGGTAGCCGCGCGCGGGCTCGCGATCGGCTGCCGTTGCCCATCGCCCTGTTGCTTGCTGGAGAGACAGGGGCCGGTGAGAAAGATGGCTGTGAGGCGGGTGTGTCTGTTTTGCTGCAGCTGCTGCCAGCGATCTCTGTATGGGTCGGTGCTCTAAGCAAGGCTCGCCTCCTCAGCAGCTTTCTGCTGATGGCTCGCCGAGCATCCTTCTGCTGATGCAGCAGCCTCTGCTCCTCGGCGGCCATAGCAGCTCTTCTGCTATTGCCGCCGTCCAAGTAGTTTTAGCTGCTTTATGGTAGTTCATGGCAAACCATGCTTGTGCAGGTGGACGGACGGCTGCCGATGCCTCTTGCCTCGTGCCGCCATCTCACCCATCTTTTCAGTTCGGAAAGCTGCTCGTCGAACACGAACACGCTGCCGGCCGGATTGCTTCCAGCGGACGCAGCTGCCGCGATGCTGAGCGCCAGCGCGCTTGCTCTTCCAGGTTTGCAGGCGGTGACGAGTGCCTACCCGACGCTGAAGATCCTCACCTCGGAGGTTCATCCCGTCACGCCCAACCATTTTGGTCAGCGGTACTTCGGCACCGATTGAACCGGGCGCTTGGCCATCGCCGTCAGGCTGGGCCGTCAGCCACAAAACCTTGTTTTTTTTCAAGCTGTCATACAGGCGATGTCGCGTGGTCACCTCACGCGGCAGCAGCGGCAGCTCGAGCTCGAGTTGCTGCTGCTTCCGCTCTCCGGGCTCCGGTTGCTGCGGTTTTTCTGTTCCTTTTTCTGCAGCTTCGCCTCTGCCGGGCATCTGCGACAGACCCGCTCAGCACCGGTACTCGTCGAGCAGTTTTTGAGCAACACCTTTATTGACGTCATGACATTGTCGGGCAATTTGTCCATTCTCAGTAAACGATGCATTCTTGGACCACGTCTTGCTGGATAGTAGGCACGGCGGCAGCATGCACGAGCATACCTGCTGGTAGCATGCTTCTTATTTTGGAGTCGAGTTTCCGCTAGCTGACTATAGCTCCACTGTGTAGCTAAGCTTTAGAGCTCTCCCTCCCGAGTCCCGGGAGTCCTAAGCTGAGAAGGGATGAGGGCAGGCAGAGGCAGCCTGGGAGAGAGAAGCTCTTGCATGCGCCTTCCTCGATGGTCAACGTCAATGGAAGCGCACTCTTAAGATAGTCTTCGGGGGACTATTTACCTCAGCGCCAGTCAATGCGAATTAGAGGTGGACGTGTACTTGCAACGTGCGCCTGCTCAAACCTCGATTGGGCCAAGATCTTTGGAGAGAAAAAAGGCGCAACAATTCAGGCTGCACTCTCCGCTGCCATCGAGGTGTATTAGCGGCAGGCAGGAATGGCTGGCCGATGGCCCTGGCTCGGCCGATCGATCGCTCGCTGCTGTGCTGGGGGGGGGAAGAAGATTCGTTGCTTGGCTCCTTGCTGCCTTGGATCGGCCGAGCCAGTGAGCTGCTTGCTCGCAGCTGTCATTAATGGCCTCCAGGAGCATGCATGCATGTTCTCGCGTAGGAGCTTAGATCTACAGGCTCCCACTTTGGACTGTCTATTGACGAGGCCTCTCGTAGCTGGTGAGTGTTGACTCAGGTGGCAGTCACACTAGTCGAGCGTCGTCGTGTCGCGTGACGTCAGGAGGAAGCTCTGCAGCCCAGGTCTCGCGATCGAGGACTGCATCGCGAAATTATCCACTGCACGGTGCAAGTGGGGGATGATAGCTTGTGCGGTTCTGTGGCCGCTGCACGACAATTGGGCTGCTGGATCGGGCGACCTTAGCTCGTAGCCTTTTTCACTAGCACCCTTCCTCCACCCGGATAGCGGCTTTTCAGGTGGCTGCCGTCTGAAGTTGAATGCAGTTCTCTAGTGCCACCAAAAGGCACGCCTGGCTGGCTGGCTGGCTGCTGCTGCTCTGTACTTCCGGCCGACGTCGGCCAGATTTCCCGTGGTGCACCGAGTGGAAGTCTCGAGCGAAGCCGCGAAATGATCATGAAGCCCGGTTAACTCGAGGGTGATCGAGACTGGCATTGTTATTGAACACGCCTTGCAACTGTTCTATATCAGTTTCTAGTAGCATCTAAACGCCACACGTGTGGGTATTGGCTGGTTGTGGGAGTGCAGGTTAAAGCCAGATTGGTTGCCCTATGCTTAGTTGTCCCTTGGAGCGATTTCCCATCGATGTACGCCGATATTCGGCGAGCACGGGCAATTATGCCGGGAATCAGTCGTCTAGTCGTACACTGTGGTGGTTTAAATGGCCTGGATGAAGGAGGGCAAAAGAAAGCAACGAGAGTGCCCGTGGCCGTTAAAAGGAGTTCTCGATCCCACCGGGGCTAGGCGGCGGCGACATGGACTTGCCTTTTTAAGTACTGCTCAGACCAAAGGTGGTTTTAATATGCACATTGCAAATTTAATCAGCAAATTGTGTGCTGTTATTTTTTTGCATTCCCGGCAGCTCGTAGGATTAGCTAGTTTTGAAGAATGCGAGTGAACGAGCCGGAGTGAATGTCCGGCTCGTAGCTGGATCGTGGTCCGTTGTCGTTCATGGTCTTGCTATTTGTGTTGTGGCCAGCTTATGGCCAGCTGACGTGTATGTAGGGTATGGACGCTGCCATCTTGGGGTATGGATTTATGAAGTGACGCGTCGAAGCTGGGGGTAATTACTGTACCCGAAGCCTTCAGGATTCAGTTGTGCGTCAGATGTTGCTGAGGCCAGTTGTGTTTTGAGAGCCGGCGAGTGAGGAAACATTTCGGTTAAGCCGAGCTGGTATGGTCCAGCGGTTAAGGTGCTCGCCCCGACGAACGTCTGGCTGAGGTCGTGGGCTCCGCCTGAATAGAGATTAGGTTCTTTTAGGGTGCTATACAAATGAATTGTAATTTTTTTATATAATACTTGCGACTATGCTTCATTTTGTCGCATGCATGGTTTACGTCTCAGCTGGAGTTACTTTCAGCTAATCTCAAGAGGTTAGCGATGAATGTCTGTCGTGCACCCATCCCCAAAGGCAGACTAAGTGTGTCGCGATCGCATCAAGACATGAATTGTTTCTATTAAGCATGTAGTTATAATGGACGATACACGACCTCGTTTTTTTCATGTTTTAGCTACACTTTCGGCTTTGTACCCAGCAGAATTATGGAAAATGACAGCGATAACTGCTTTCACCAAGCGCTAATAAAATTTTTGTATTTACTTTGAAAAAGACATTTACCATTGCAATTATGTAATCTACTGTTGATTGCCGTCAGAGCAACGCCTAGCCTGCAATTTCCTTGACCAACTCGGCCCGATCATTGGCTCACGATCTCGACGCACGAAGGCCCAGCGTCCGACGAGCATTCGGGCGCTGGGCCTTCAATATCCTAGTTGCAAACTTGGCATTCGAATGCCAACTAGTACCCTCTACCGCAGCGCAGCTATTCCATGCTTCCTCTTAAATCACTCGCTACGTCTGCTGAAAGCGTACCAACCAAAATCGGCGTAGTCTGCAGCCTCCTAGCCGACGCTTTCGAGGACTACATCCGCCGGCAAGCATCAGTCGCGAGCGCGCGTGCCGCAGTTTAAGCGACCGCTGCTGCCGCTTGGGCGGCGGCGCGTGCAGCAAGCGAGCAGTTTGGTGTATCCCAGCCACCGCCGCGCATGGGCGGCGGCTCTGACGGAGGCCCAAACTGTTCGCACAAAATTTCGGGTGGTGCGACATCGCATTTCTTCACACGCTGGTACCGGAACTCATCGGTACCGGAACTCATCCGAGCGTACACCGCTGTCGCGCTTCGGTGAGACAGCGGTGTCGGCTCTGCCCCTCCCTCCCTCCCCCCCCCGCACGTCTGCCGATGTGTCTTCATTGGTGATTCTCTGCGTTATCGAGCACACGCAATAAATGCTAACCTCTTGGGCCACCGCTCCTGCGCGCGGGAGCAATAAGATCGGCCTCTGCCCGCTTTGATCTTCGAGGCAGGCCGCAGCAATTCCATTCTATCCTAAGTTAAAGTACCGGAAATTTCCTCCAGATTCAAGCACTGAGATTAGTGAGAGCAGATTCTACGGTATGCCTACAATACGTAGGTCGTCTAGCTTCCCCCCTCCAAGTAGAGGAAGCGTACCGCGATCTTTGGGTCAAGGTTGAACGTAACCATGGATTCTCTGAGGCGCGGTGAAATTTAGAGTTATCTGCCCATGAGTCAGCTGTACTTTGCCATTCGGCATTAATCGCTCTGAAAGACCGAGTCGAAAGTGAGCTAAATGCGTTCAATTTTCAGCCGTCCATGCAATTGCTGCATTCTGCGACTAGTCCTGCGAGGCGGCAAGAGGATCTCGAAAATGCGACGTTGTCCGGCGGACGTGACGTCACTGATCCCGGTATGCGGCGTTGCTTGGGACTGGGCAGCCAGCCTCTCGGCTCCTCGACGCGGCGGTTGTCTACAGGTGGAACTCGCTGACGCGAGCGGAGAAAGAAACGCAACCGCACGGAAGCGGTGCCAGGCGGACGGACGGACGTCGATCGGTTGCTCGGCCACACGCGCGGGTGCCGGGCGTTTTCACTTGCTCGGGCGCCGCTAGTAGCGTCGTCCGCCGCCGACGCCGCCCGTCAGAGAGACGCTTCGTACTGTGCCGGCCGACGAGCGGCACAGGAGCTGTGGCGGCGGGCGCTGCGGCGCAGGATGACGCTGCCGAGCCGGCGTACGCTCGACGGCGGGCCGCCGCAGGCGCCGTCCGTCGCTAGGCGCTAGGCGCCGGATGCTGAGGCGCCGCCGACCGAGGGCGTACGCCGTGCTTTCGTGAGCCGAAGCGCGGCCGTTGACGCCGGACATGCCTTCGACGAAGACGCCGCTCACTCCGGCGGAGGCCGAGCCGCCGCTGACGACGAACGGCCGCGGCCGCGGCGATGACGATGGTGACGACGCCGCCGCCGCCGCCAAGCGAAGCGCCAGGTCGTATCGCACGTACGACGACGAGGATCGGTACACGCCCTACTCGGACGACACGTTCGAGTCGGACTACGATCGCGAGGACAGGCGGAAGAAGAGCGACGGGATGCGCGCAGTCAAGCAGGGAGGTGAGCTCAGCGTCGCCCGCCGCTCTCGTGTCGCTCTCACTTTCAACCGCTCGCGCGCGCTACGACTCGATGGCCTGGCGGCGGCGCGCGTCTCCGCGCCGCTAGCGCGCGCTCGGGTGCGCCGCTCTCGGGGCGGGTGGAGGGATTGACTGCTACAAGTTAAGACGGGATGTCCGAAATGTACGGACCAATTTAGATGTGTGAGAGCGAGCGGCTTTGACATTGAGCGCCAGATCTGTGCCTGGCCACCGGCCGCCTCTACCGAGCGGTCGCTGCGCGCGGCGGAGACGAAGCGAGCGCTCGAAGGCCGCTCGCATCGAAGCCGCCGCGCGGCGCGTACTGGCTGGCGCTCCGCTCGGCCGCGGCGACCGCCTGGGGCGAGGGACGCCGCGCGCGCCAGGTCCTCGATACCGGCGGCGCTCAGCAGAGAGCCGCCGGTAAGTCCTGCAGAAGTGAAAAGTAAAAGATGAGCTCATTCAGCAGCGAGGGAAGCCGCGCGCCGGGCCGAAGCCGGATGCGTGCGCCTGTTGCGTGCGCTGCTGCGTTGTGCAACAGCGATCCCCCACCCCGCCGTTCAGGCTGACGACAACGGCAGACAATTTGCAGCGCGAGAGCGGGAGTTATCTGGCTTCGCTTGGAAGTAGTAGTAGTAGTAGTGGTAATACTAATAATAACGATAGAAATAATAATGTCTTTTGCATAGCAGCCTGCGACAACAGAATCTCTGTCTCTCTGTCTCTCTGTCTCTCTGTCTCTCTCTCTGTCTCTGTCTCTGTCTCTGTCTCTGTCTCTGTCTCTGTCTCTGTCTCTCTCTCTCTCTCTCTCTCTCTCTCTCTCTCTCTCTCTCTCTCTCTCTCTCTCTCTCTCTCTCTCTCTCTCTCTCTCTCTCTCTCTCTCTCTACAGGCATTCTACAGCGCGCTGCAGTAGTCCGCGCCGCTAAGCTGCCCTCGATAAAGGCGCACCTCGATTAAAGGCGCATTTTTGTGCGGAACGGATTTCGTGGCGCTAAAGTGTTTTTGTTTGGTGCCCGCCTCGCTCCGCGTATGCGCGCGCTCACCCGCGCTCGGCACGCACATACTGGGCGGGCGAGTACTGCTGCAGCCAGCCAGCCAGCGCAGCATCTCGCTGCTTTGCTCCTCGAGCGTCGAGCGCATGCAAAAAGCTAAACGCTAAACAAAAACCATCAGCCGATTCAACGGCCGCATTTGTGTGGCGGCAGAAGAGCCTTGATGGCTGTCGTCACTCACCGCTT
This sequence comes from Cristatella mucedo, assembly GCA_009760855.2. Lineage (NCBI taxonomy): Eukaryota > Metazoa > Bryozoa > Phylactolaemata > Cristatellidae > Cristatella > Cristatella mucedo. The sequence continues at coordinate 3,278,700 of WPIO01000045.1, read as the reverse complement.
GCAGTGGGCATCACAGGATTGCTCACTGCGCGTTCGAACCCACGTGACCTCGGTGGTGAAGAGCGAGCACCTCACCTCCTTCGCTGTCGCGGCGCTAGGAGCTCATTGCACCGGCACGTCTGCCCCCACTGAAAAGGCGTCGGTTTTTCCCGATGTCATCTCACTCGCGGCGCGAGACCTCTTTCCTGCCGCACAAAGATAGGGCTCGCGTCGGTCCAATTGATGTGTGAGGACCGCGATAGCCCAGGAGGTCAGATGCTCGCTAGTTAGCGACCTCGGTCGTGGGTTCGAGTCTTGCAATCCCGTAATGCCAACTGCAAGCGGTGGTCGTAGCCTCTATGGCTCTTCCACCGCTATAAAAATGATGCTTTTAAATCGGCGAATTTTTTTTTATAATTTCGCGAGCTTTTCTTATACTTATATTTATTATATTTATCGTGCACGCCTGCATGTCGTGTCTACTTTACTAGACAGCTCTCTTTGCAGCCGGGCGCTGGCTGCAGCAGTCTGCGCTCCTGCGAGGACGCCGCCCAGCCGGCTCGCGCGCTGGCGCTCGCAGTTTTATTTTCAAAGAAAGGAAAATAATCTGGCTCGCTCTATTGGCTCGCTCCTTCGTGCGCGAATTGGCCTGTCGTCCACTCACTGCGGCCCAGGCGCCGGTCCGCGGCCCCGGCGGCGGCGGCGGCGTCGGCAGCTTCAGCCGCAACGTGACCGTAAGCAACTCGTTTCCTATGAGCGGGCCTGGGCCGAGCTGCTCGGCCAGCAGACCGAGCAGTCGGGTAGCGCCGTCGCGGCTGCCTGCACCGCGCTTTCCCTCAGCAAATAAAGGATGCGCTTCGCTGCGCTGCGCCGCCGCCGCCGGAAGAAATAGCCGCCGCACGTGCGCTCCTACGAGCGCCGCCAGCGCCGTCGCGTTTCCAGTTAGTCGTTGCGAGCTCACGCCGCCGTCCGGCGGTCCAGCAGCTCCCGCTCCCCGCGTCGTCTGCAGCTCCGATGAAGTCAGCGCCTGCCGCGCCGGCGCCTCGAGATTGCGGTCGAGGATGACGCGCCGGTCCTGGGCTGGTTAGTAGGCGCGACTGCTGCGTCTTCGGCTGCGGATATGTCGTCATGCCAACGCGAGGGGGTATGTAAGAGGGCGGCCGCTCGCCGGCTGTATAAGTAAAGCCGTTCGGATTGATCGCGGCTCCGCGCAAGATCGAAATCAGTGCGCCGCCGCTGAGGATATTGACTGGTTTGGAAGCGCGCCTGCGCCGCAGTAGCTCGGAGCAGCTGCTTCAGCTGCTCCGAGATTGTTTGCTCGCGACCGTAGCACAGTAAACGCGTGGAGAGGCCTTGGATGAGACGCGGCGCGCTACCGCCGCCGGCGCTCGGTCGTTTAGCGCTCGATCGCTCCCAGTCCTGCATCGCTTCCGCTGCCGCGAGCGCGGCGGAGGCGGCGGCGGAGTCGCCTTCACGCCTCGCGCGGCTGCCGCCGGCGCTCGCTCGTTTAGCGCCCGATCGCTCCGAGTCCCGCATCGCTCCCGCGAGCGCGGCGGAGTCGCCTCCGCCTCGCCGTGGCAACGGCAACGTTCGCCGTGACAGCGGCAATGCTGTCGCTCGCCTCCTGCAGCGCGGCTCTTTAGCGCTTCCGTAGCGGATACTAGACGGCTCACGGCTCCTACCAAATTACGTAGCATGTTTAAAGTAGCGTTCTTATTTAGGTTGATGGATCTTGACACTTTCTTCTCCCTTCTTGAAGGGCTTTTTGAGATCGCGAAAGGAGCGCTACTGTCGCACGGTTTGTTTTTCTTGCTGAAAACGCAGAGTGCGACGGTCGCCTGTTAGAGGACATTGATCGCACGAAACCGGTGAGCCAGAGGAGAAGGAGAAGAAAGAAAACGAGGGCGGATGGGGAGGCGAAGGAGGAGGACGAAGAGGAGGAGGAGTCGAACCTGGCGTGTCACGCTGTCGACCGGCATGACCGCTCGTCCGCCCACTAATCCCCGCAAATTCCGCTCGCAACTCTGCCTTTAAAATGCGAAAGGTCGCGCTTAATTTGTGAACATTCGTCGGCAGCGGCCTGGCGTCAAAAGTGCTGCTTTGATCGTTTGACTGAAGAGCGCGCGATTTTTCCGCGAGTTTCTCTAATTGAAGGACGGGAATCAGCGCCGAGTAAGTTAACGTAGCGCAGAGCCGGTAGATCGTCGGTGTGACGGTGGGGGGGGGGGGGGCTGACTCGCAGAAGTTTGGTTAGCCTGACCTGGATTCGCCCTTGGTATCTCTCGAACTCTCGAAAAAATTCCTTTGACGTCGCCGCGGAGCACAACGCCACACCCCCGCCTCAAATAGTGGCGGAGACGGGCGCGGGCGCGCAGAAGCAAATCGCGGAGCGCATCGCTCGAGGTCACTCATGGTCACTATGGCTCGGTGGTGCGTAGCGGAGCTGGTAAACGATAGTCTGGCGTTGTCGCGTCATTCGCCGACGATTGGCAGTGAGGCTGGCGGTGAGAATTTGGTGAGAACCTGATTTTGAGCGTTAATTGAAAAACTTGACCGCACCCACGGGTCGCTCTTCGTAAAAGCTATCTCAAAATTAGACCGGCAAATCTCCAGTAGCACGCCCTCAATATAATAATAATAATAAGGGGTTCGCTGATTTCAAGCAACCTCATTAATGTAGCGTCAGAAGAGCCTTAAAGGCTATCGCCACCGCTTGCATCCGGCAGTAGAGTATCGCTCAATGCAGGACCCGAACCCACGATTTGGATCGTGAATTACGAGCACCTCACCCCTCGGCTAAGACCCGGATGCCTAACGAACGTAGGAAAAGCCCCAGCGATGCTACGAAATGGCTGCTGCTGGTAGAATGCACTCCCGCTATGAATTGCTTGGATTTAGCCGTATGCCTGCTATTACCAGCTACTCACGCGCTGGCTGAAAGCTAAATGGCTGCGCCCGTCCGGTGGCGTCCCTTCGCGGTCCTTGGTGACGCCATAAATCGCCGCACGGTGAACGTGCGGCGGCGATCTGAACAGGCCATGGATTTTGTGGGGTGGGTCTCGAATAGTAATAAGGCTGCCAAGGCCACCCATATTGATAGAAATGAAATGAGAAAAGAAATGAGAAAGAGGAAATGATAAAATGAAAAAGAAATGAGAAAGAAAATAGAAATAGAAATGAGAAAATAGAAATATATTCATATCATAATAATTATTATTAGTTTTTATATTAATATTCATAAAAATGAGAAAGCTGAGAAGCAGACTTCACCAGAGTTGAGATGCAGCGCTTGAAGTCCGACATCTCAACTACTGGCGGCGGCGAGCATCGCCGAGGCACCCGTGGCTCCTACCCTCCTAGCTCGCTTGGAGCAGCAGGGATGCAGCGTTCGGCAACTGACCAGCGATCAGCGAAAAGCTGTGTGTCGCGCGCGTGCGCTAAGCTTAGACGACGCAGTAGAGCTGCAGTAGCTAGCTAGCAGCGCCGCCGCCTGCGTCCTGGCAGGCGGCGGAGAATATGGCTGCATCGCGATGCCTGGCGCGCCGCCTATCGGAGGAATATGAAGCCTCTGCTGAAGAAGAAGAAGCCACATTGCTTCAGCGCTCCGTCCAGTAAGTGGCAGCTCTCGGGTGAGAGTCGCCGAGGCCTTGGTCTGAGCTCTTGAATAAACACTCTGTCGAAAGATCGCTCGCCGAGGTACGGTCGCCTTGTATCCTGCGGCTTATGGCCAGTGCTCGTTTCGAGATCTACCCGCGCCGTTAAAGGCCCTGATGGAGCGCCAGGATTCCGGGAAGTCGCGACGTGTAGCAATTTGGGCAATGCCACCATTTTAACCGCAGCTGGCTTCGAGCAGGAACGCAATGGCTCGTTGAGTAGGTTTTGCAAAGGGCTTAGTCACCATTGGAAAACACGAGGGGTGAGCGGTTATCGCTAGTGCGTAGAGGACTGCGAGGAAAACACTATTTTAAATATATATACATATAATATATATATTATATACGTACACACACACAGACACGCACATACATACATACACACACACACACATATATATATATATGTATAGATATAATTCATTTGCGTAGTGCCGTAAGCGAACTCTTTATCTCTCTGCAGGCTCCTCAGATATGCCGCGAGGCTCGAGCCCGCTACCTCGATCATCAAATACATTCATCTTGATCTCGGTCGTTAAAAAAGCGAGCGTCTAAACAACTGGGCCTAATCAGCCGGCATTTTTCGCGACCGCGTCGAAAGCATGGTTACTAACGCGTTATCTATGAGCCTTCAGCACCTATACTCACTTCGAGGTCACCTAATCTTTCTGGAGAGTATGGCAGGCCTCAACGATCATAGGAGCAATTTGCCAGATTTATGGCTTGCCCTGTAGGTAACAGTATAGTGGCAGTTTAGGATCGCGATTGCACATTGAAAGTATCGTATTGCTCCCGATGCCGGTAACTGCTAATTGCTGTAAAAATGTCTCAGCTTTCTTGCCGATCGCTATGCAAGCGAGCTAGGCTTCCGGTTTATGCTAAGCTGCGATGGGTCCATGTCAGGTAGTACTAGTGTGTTAGTGAGACTAGGGTGAAGCAGAAAGCTGCATAAATAAGAGACGCATTCGCCGTTAATAAAAAGTGCCCGGGGTATTTAAGCTTAGGCGACACAGCTGCGATTAGGGGAGTGTGCATGAGTATACGTACATATACTTGCATGCTGCGATCCGTAAGCCTCTCTTTGAGATCCGCAAGCCTCGCTTTGAGATGTCGCTAGCATCGCTTTGAGACAATGCCCAGGCAAACATCTTGGCAGTGCGTGCATGTGTATACCGAGGTTGATCCTTATGCGTGTTTACCGTTCTTGGCGCTCGAGCCATTCACTGCTCCCGCCACTTTGATGCTCGCCGCCGCTAGCAAACGCCCGAACTTCAAACGCCTGCATCTTAGCTCCACAAAGCCTTCAGCTCAGCTTTCCCGTTTCTATCGGCGGGCGGCCTGTCAAAGATTTCGTTCGCCGAATTTGGTCAAACATTTTGCCATTTCAAGATTACACATTCGGCTGCCTATTATTTCTTTTCTTAGCCGTGCGTTTGGCACGTAACGATTTCTAGCGCGACTAACGACCGCTAGGGGGCAGTGCCCTCACATAGGCACTGCCGCAATTTAGTACACAGCGCATGAAAAGCCGGAAACGCCAGGCCTATGAATAAATGCAATCACGCATCGTCGGCTTGCATTCTTTCGGCTGCGGGAACTTCACAGAATCACTTTCTCTAGGGCTTTCCCTAGGTCGTCAGGGCTGGCTACCCGAGATCCGCCGGCCTCGTTTTAAGATAGACTCGACGCGAAAAAATTCGCTGGCTGCCGATCGTTTTAAGGCCGTTGGAGGCGTGCCGGCAGAATCTAATGCCTTTATTATCGACCCGAGTGAGAGTCCAGGTCCGCTCTCCCTACTTACTCTCCCTTCGCTTGGTCGCTCAACTTCACTTTTGCAGCGGTCGGTCTTCCCTTCGCTCGCCACGTCGGCGCGCTCGCTCGAAGCCTCCTGCGACATCGCCGAGCCACCCCCAGCGCAGCCAGTGGCCGCCCATGTTTTTGGCGCGCGCGCATCCGCCTCGCGCTGGTCACCGTTCGCGCCCCGCCAGCGCCGCGGCTCTGCACGAGGCCGTCGCGTCCTCGTGACGCTTCGCAGGCTTTATCACGGCCGTGGGCTCGCTCGCGTGTCCGCGCCGCGCTTTTCCGCGTCGCGCGCGCGCGCGGCGACTCGTTCTGCGCCGCCGCCTCCGCCGCCGCTCAGCTCGAATCTCGCCTTCGTCTCGTCGCAGCGAAAAGATCGGACGCCGGCGAAAAGAAGACGCGCGGCAACAACGCGGCGCTGCGGCGCTTCGCCGCCAGGTCGCGCGTGTCGCCGGGCTCGCGAGGCGGCGGCGACAGCGTCGCGCAGCGCGTGCTGTCGGCGCGCCGGCTCAAGATGAACGAGCTGAAGAACGAGATCGAGCTGCTGTCGCGGGACCTGTTCGAGATGCGGAAGGAGAACGCCCTGCTGCGGCGCACGCAGGTCATGCAGGAGCGCAGCCTGGAGCGCTTCGAGGACAAGGAGAGCAACCTGCCGCAGCTGATCGAGGGCCACAGCCGCGAGGTGCGCGCGCTGCGCGAGCAGCTGCGCAAGTACAAGGAGCGCGGTGAGCGCGCCCAGCGCGCCGCGCGAGACCTCGACGACGACCTGGCGCGGACGCGCAAGCAGCTGCGCCAGCTGCAGGCGCTCGCCGACGACCGCCAGCTGGCCGAGCGCGACGCGCTTAGCCGCCGCGTCGACGAGCTCGAGGCGAGCGTCGACGCCAAGACGAACAGGGTCAAGGTGAGCCGACGGCCTCGAGGCACGCTCAGGAGGGGGCGGAGGCGAGCGCGAGAGCGTTTCTCTCTCTCTCTCTCTCTACCTCTCTCTCTTTCTCTCTCTCTCTCTCTCTCTCTCTACCTCTACCTCTCTCTTTTTTTCTCTCTCTCTCTCTCTCTCTCCACCTCTACCTGTCTCTCTCTCTCTCTCTTTCTCTCTCTCTCTCTACCTGTCTCTACTCTCTCCACCTCTACCTCTACCTCTACCTATCTCTTTCTGTTTCTCTCTCTCTCTACCTCTCTCTTTCTTTCTCTCTCTACCTATCTCGACCTGTCTCTACTTCTCTCTACCTCTCTCTCTCTCTCTCTCTCTCTCTCTCTCTCTACCTCTCTCTACCTCTCTCTCTCTCTCTCTCTCTCTCTCTGTCTCTCTCTCTACCTCTCTCTGTCTCTCTCTCTCTCTACCTCTACCTCTACCTCTCTCTCTCTGTTTCTCTCTCTCTCTCTACCTCCCTCTTTCTTTCTTTCTCTGTCTCTCTCTCTCTCTACCTCTACCTCTCTCTTTCTCTCTCTCGCCACCTCTACCTGTCTCTCTCTCTACCTATCTCTACCTCTACCTCTCTCTCTTTCTCTCTCTCTCTCTACCTGTCTCTACTCTCTCCACCTCTACCTCTACCTCTACCTCTCTCTTTCTGTTTCTCTCTCTCTACCTCTACCTCTCTCTTTCTTTCTCTCTCTACCTGTCTCTCTCTCTCTACCTCTGTCTCTCTCTCTCTCTGTCTCTCTCACTCTCTCTCTCTCTCTCTCTCTCTCTCTCTCTCTCTCTCTCTCTCGGCTGGCGCGTTAGCCGACCCCCCCCCAGCGCTCGCTAAGCGCTCCAGCGGCGGCGGCAGCGGCGCCGACGCGCTCTCACTCACGCGCAGGAGCTCGAGAGGCACGTCGAAAACCTGGAGAAGAACCACGGCCGCGAGCTTCACGCGGAGATGAAGAAAGTGAAGGAGGCGCGAGCGGAGAGCGAGCTGCTCCGGCAGAGCGTCGAGAAGCTGCAGCAGCAGCTGAAGGCAAGGAGCCGCCTCCGCCGCCGCCACACGGGCGACGCCGCGCGGCGCCCGCGTGCCGCGCGGCGTCAGCCTCGCATCTCCTTCGTACGCGGTCATTCGAGTTTTCACTTTCCTCTTTCGTCGGACTGCGTACGTTCTCGCTGCGCGAGCATCTCGACGCCCTAAGCCGCGATGGCGCACTAGGTAAGGCGGTTGGTTTTTGCGACCTCGGGCCCCTCGAGGTCGCGGGTTCGAATCCAGCGGTGGGCGATCCTTTATTGCCGCTGCAAGCGACGGTGATAGCCGTAAGGGCTCTTCTGTCGCTATGCAAAGCGAGTTTGTTGAATCAGCTAATTTGGGCTGGTTTAAAGAGCCGTCTCTCGTTCAGTACTCGCGTCTGCCGCGGGTTCGTGCGGCGAATGCGCCGAAAAGGCGTGCCGCGTTTGGTCCTCGCCTCCCACTCCTTTCCTCTCTCAACCGACGCGTCTTTCGATATGCAGATAGCGAAAGGCGAAGTTGCGCATTAATTTTGTAACCGCGTAGATAAGGTCGTCCCCCGGTTCTCTACCGGTGGACTGTGGGATACAGTGCTGCAGTGCGGTTAAAACACAGGCGGCCACAACTGGGTGCCGAAAGCAATAGTTTATTGTGGGCCTGTTAGTAGTGGTTACGCGCCGGCGCAAGCGCTTTGCGCGGCGCGCACCGGACCGACGGAGTTAACTGCGCGAACTCCCGAAGTCCGAGTATAACTAACTACCCTATGCGCACGTCGCCACAGCACCCCAAGATACGAGCAGCTAGCTGAGTAGCCGGCAGAACACAACTGCGCAGTCTAAGTTGCACTTAGCTGTCCGTCGCCGTAGGTTCGCCTCTCGTGCTCTTGAAGCGTAGTCTCGTATCGACTACCAAGCTGCAGCCCTGAGCTCTCGGGGCGTAGTCTCTGCTCGACTACCCAAGCTGTCGCCCTCAGCTCTGTCCGTCGTCTCCTTATATTCTCTCTCCTCTCAACTCCTGACCTCGCGCGCAGCTGCTATTTCTACTTCAGCATAATAGTCGGTGCACATCCTGACCGCAACGTCTGCACCAGGCTTCATTCTAACTTTAGCAGGTAGACCAGGAGCCGGGCTTGTACTAGCTGTCCAAGTCGAACCCGCTAAGACAACCACATTAGTCGCTCCATCTCCTAACCGCATCGCCTGCATAAAGCTCCATTCTAACCTGAGCTAGGCGAGTCAGGAGCTGCGTCTGTACTAGGCGCCCTAGCCGACCCCACTAAGGCAAGGCTAATATCGCGGCTAGCCTGAGAGCTGCTCCTTTGCAATTTCGGCTTACGGTTTCCTGTCTCAAGATAAGCTTTTTCAGAGCGATCTATCCCGGCTTCGACCCGGCACAGATGGAATTCAATCTATCCCGGATTCGATCCGGAGTCCGCGAAAGACTCTCAAATAGTCCGGTAGCTTTCGGCGCACTGCGCCGATAACTACTGGTTCTTCTACGTTTCGCGCCGAGCGGGCGCCTCGTGCGTAGCGTGCGCTCAGCTCGACTGTCGTCGAGAAACGAAGTTTCTGGACCCGTTTGCGCTGCCGCTGTCGCCGCCGAGGATACCCCAGACGCTGTATTGAGAGACAGACTAGCCGCCGCGCCCCGCACGCACGTCGGTCCTGGCGTGCGTGGCAGGAGGGGCCGCTTCTTTTGTGCCGCCGCAGCCGCCAGCGCCGCGATGGCGAGACGAATGGCGTCTGAGTAGAGGCCGGCGACTCTCGTTGCATGGCTCGCAGACGCGCCTGTCCTTTTTTGAGCGCGACATTTATGAATTATTACTATTAATTATAATAATTATTATTGTTATTATTGCATGTTTATTTATTATAATTATTAATTAATATCATGCCACCCGGTAGGGCTTCAGCCGGCGTCTCCATCCACTTGGCTTGGGTGCACAGAAGCGTCGTTTTTGGGCCTGCGTCTCGAGCGTCGTCGCCGCCTCGATTGGAGAGTCACTCCTGCGACGATCCTTCAATGAGAGCGGTCTTTCTCTCTCTCTCTTCCCTCTCTCTCTCTCTCTCTCTCCCCCTCTCTCCCTCTCTCTCTCTCTCTCTCTCTCTCCCTCTCTCTCTCTCTCTCTCTCTCTCTCTCTCCTGCCACTGATCGATCGGCTCTGGTCGTGGACATGGACAGCGACTAGGTTTGGCACATTTTTGCATGCTCCGGCTTGCCCCATTCCCACCGTCCGACCTCCTCTATTTTGAGCCAGAGTGCCGCGGCGGCGGCGGCATGTCGCGGCATCCCACGGCGCGTCGATCGCTTCGCGCTAGAGCAGAATTGGTGCGCGAGCGACCGACCGACCGTCGTTTTGCTCCATAGCTCGTTCGCGCCGCCCGGACCGACGTCCAGATAAAGCACGCTTAGTGACGCGGTCGCTGCGCCGCTACCGCCGCCTTACGCGCGCGCGCGCTGCGACGGCGCTCGTCCAGCGATCGCTGGCGTCGGCCGCCCGCGTTGACCGCCCCGCGTCTGTCCGTCGCTTGACAGGAGAAGGAGAAAGAGCTGGAGATTGCCAACATCTACCGCGGCAGGTTCGCCAAGGCGCAGCAGCGCAGTCTGCCGGCGCTGGACGGCCCGCCGACGCCGCGGCCGCCATACGATCGCCAGACGCAGACGCCGGACGCGAGCCCGCGCGAGCGAGCGCGACAGCTGGACGAGAAGCGGCGCGACGTGATGAGGAAGCGGCGCGAGGTGAGTGTCCGATCTCGACCGCCAGGGGGCGCTGCGGCGCGCCTGGTGGCGCCGCGTGACCTCCAGCGCCGCGGGCGAGCGCTGGAGCGCTGGCGTCTCCCCGGGCTCCGTCGGCCACGCTGCGGCGGCGCCCGCCGCGCCGTCGGAGGGCGGCTGACGGAGCCAGCGTCTGCTACAGCCGGAGGCCGTGCGACCCGCTCGTCCGCATCGCCTGATCTATACCGATGCTCCGATGTCTTTCGTTGCGTAACGCGCGCTCTCTGCTCCTGCGGCTCATCGGGAGTCTCGCCGGTTCGGCGTTCGTCTTATAATAACAACAATAATAATAAAGTAACGATACACGATCTAGCGCCCTTAGAGAGCTAAATCTCTTTCTAGGCACTTTACATTTTATCTTGCTGCTACATTTACATTTACATTTGCATTTACATACTTGACATTTTATCTTGCTCAACGCTGCATTTCGCAGCGGCGAGCAGCCTCAAGGGGCGTCTCGTCGTCGCCAGTCGTGATGGCGGCCGCGTCAGCCGCCGCGCGCGAGTCTGGCGGCGCCAGAGAGTTACTGTAGAGTATTTCGCAACGCTGCGGAACGTTGGCGGAGTTCCGAACGGCGCGCTTGCGGAGTGCACGCGTGTCGTAAGGCCGCGCCGCCAAACCCGGTTTTTATCTTACTTATCGTACATTTCCGAATAAGGAACGTGCCCTCGGTTTGAATAATCTTGCCAGGATTATTTTGGATTAATAATGTGGTTGAATGCTCTCATACGAAAAAGCATGTATGAGGTACGCTTGCATACCGTATACTTAGCTGCTACAGTGGACTCTGCATATTAAAATATCGGATATAGGAATACTCCGCTTATAAGAATAGCGGTTTCGCGTCCCAGATTTACTCTAGCTATAGTCTCACTCCGAAAACGGTAATACTCCGCCTATAAGAATGGCCATTTGCCGGCCCGAGCGTATGCTTATACGCAGAGTCGACTGTATTCGCCGACGAGTTGCCCCGGCGGTGAATATCCCTTTATCATTAACCCGACAGCATGCTCAGAAATGGACTCACTGTCTATTTTTGATTCGTCGGTGGCTTTTTGAATAGAAAATGCCCTCGCGGCCTGAAGCGAAATGTACAGGATAATGGGAACCAAGCTAAGCTTTGTTAGGACGCACGTCGCAAGCGGTACTGAGGCGCAGCGCTGTCGCACTCTGCCGCACACCTTGTCGCAAGCGCTAGCATTATTATTATTATTATTATTATTATTATTATAGCTTCCAGCAGCGGGCATGCTTAAGCAACGGCAAAATGGTGCATACATTTGCATGCGTCCACTGCAGACATTGCCTGTAGCATTGCACTAAACAAATCGATCTTCACCTTTCGGTCTGACTACGCGCTCTATCTGAAACCACATCCTGAGGTGTCCCGCAGTATTGCCGCACTCTTCTTTAGTAATCTGCAGTAAATCTACGGTCCCGCAAGGCGACTGCTTCTGCATAGCCGTCGCCGCCTCCGTCGCCCCAGCCGCCGCCGTCCTCGCGGTGGCCGCGCGTTGCTTGCCGACTATTGGTGGCCGATTTTCGGGCGCATTAATGAGCGTGAGCGCGCGGTGCTTGTTCCTTTTAACGCAGCACTCGTGGGACGAGTTTCCTCAGGTAACCGCCTCCGCCGCGACACACGTCTAGCGCCCAGTCCGCCGCACCGCTGCACTTGAAGTTGTCTCCCGCCCAGTGTTGCTTGGCGCACCCGCCACGTCCGTCGGCGTCGGGCTGGGGCGGCCGAGCGCCACCGCCGCCCCTGGCTCTGGCCCTGCGTCGCGCGAGCGCGGCCGGTGCGAGTGCTGGGACGCGCAGCGCAAGCAGCGGTCGCTCCACTCTCCGCTCCTGCTCTCTAGTCCGGCGACAAGCATCTCGCTCTGGTGAAGGCGGCTGTCGGCGACCCGCCGGCCAAGGGACTTCCGCCGCAGCCACCCTACCAGGAGCAGCGCAAGGCCGAGCGACCGCAGGCGCGCGCCGCTGACGCGCCTGCGCACGCCGAGCGCGAGGACTCGTGGGAGAAGATTCGGCTCGCGCAGGAGCGCGTCGACGCCCAGAGGCGTGCGGCCGCTCGCAACGTCACGCCCCCGCCAGAGGTCGCCAGCGACGACCCGCGCGGCGCCAAGGCGCCGTGGCTGTACGAAGATCGGGACGAGCAGCAGCGGCACGGCGGCGGCCAGTCGAGGAGACCGGCGGCGCCGCAGCAGGAGCAGACGACGGAAGACCGGTACGGCGTCGGAAACCGCGTTCGCGCCGCGGCGCTCGCGCAGGCGAGCAGCTCCGGTGCGAGAAGCAATCGCCAGCCGCCGCGCCGTCTATAGGCGGCGTGGCGAGCAGCGACGTCCGCGGCCTGCGCTCCGCACTCGACTGCCCCCGTCGATCGCAGCCGCTCGCCGGCCGCTCCGTTTAGCCCGCCCACGTCGGAGGACGACACGGCGGCACTTTTTTTTGCCACCGAGATACCGCGCGCGGATAGGTAAGCTTGCCGGCCGGCCGGCCGGTCGGCCGCTCGAGGCCGCGGCGATTGGGGCCGGCGAGGACACCGTGCCCTCCGAGCGCTCCGCGCGCGGCTCGAGAGAGAGCGAGAGAGCGCCACTCGCAGGCCACTCGCGCGGTTTGCCTGCGGCGCATGCGGCCACGGCGCACGGCTCGTAAGCTGCTCAGCTCGCACGCTCGCACGCACGCAGCAGCCGCCGAGTTCTGCAGTAGAAGCCTTGCGCGGCTCACATCCGGGGCCTCCAGCCGGCTTCCGCGACGTCTTCCGCGAAGTTGGTGGGTGCGGCGCTGGTGGGTGTGTGCGTGCGTATTATATAGTTCGATTCTCGAGTACTGGATTCCCGCGCCCGACGCAGGCAGCGTCCGACAGAGTGGGAGCGAAGGGCAGCACTAGCGCAGCCATTCGCACGTACGCACGCACCTCTGGCTGCACGCGAGTACGTCCCTGGGGTGTCGCGCGGTCGAGTAGACGCAGCGGTAGTTACCACAGTTACGCACCGGTCGGTCGGTGAAAGGCGGCGCTCGTCGTTCAATGGCCGATGTCGTCGCTCTCGGCAGGCGGACGTCGGTAGAGAGAGCGGTGATGGCGCACTAGGTAAGGCGGTTGCTGCATTTCTCGACCTGGCGGTCCTAAGGTCATGGTTTCGAATCCTGCAGCGGTGATCTTGTATGGCCGCTGCAAGCGTGGTGATAAAGTAAAATAATGTAAAGGCTCTTCTGTCGCTATGCAAAAGGGGCTGCTGAATCAGCTAGTAATTTAGTATTTTTATTTCACTGCCGCTCACATCCGCAGCCGGAAACGGGCGGAATTCTCGCTCATTCTTGCTCTCCATCGCCTTCGATAATTTGGGTGTCGTGTGCCTACATGCGTCTCCCCATCCCCGTAAGTTGGGTAGAGAGAGAGAGAGAGAGAGAGAGAGAGAGAGAGAGAGAGAGAGAGAGAGAGAGAGAGAGAGAGAGAGAGAGAGAGAGAGAGAGAGAGAGAGAAAGAGAGACAGAGACAGAGAGAGACAGACAGACAGAGAGACAGAGAGACAGAGACACAGAGAGAGAGAGAGAGAGAGAGAGAGAGAGAGAGAGAGAGAGAGAGAGAGAGAGAGAGAGAGAGAGAGAGAGAGAGAGAGAGAGAGAGAGAGAGAGAGAGAGAGAGAGAGAGACAGAGACAGAGACAGAGACAGAGACAGACAGAGAAAGAGACAGAGAGAGACAGAGAAAGAGAGAGACAGAGAGACTGTCACGTACGCGGCTCGCTGGCCAGCTGTCGGCGGCATCTTCGCTCGCTCGCCATTCTGCTGCTATACAAACGAGGCTGTTAAATAAGCTAATATTTATTATGTCGCTCGCTCGCAGGCGCTCGAGGTGCCAAGCCTGGCCCTGCCGCCGCCGCCGCCGCCGGTCGTCATGGGTGCGCGCTTCGCTCTTGTTTTAGGCTCTCGCGAGAGGCCAAGGAGGAAGCGGAGAGACGCGAGAGGGCGGCGGCCGAGCAGCGCGAGGCCGAGGCGCGGCAGGAGCGCGAGCGCTGGGAGCGTGAGGAGCGGCGCCGGCGCGAGCAGGAGCGCGAGGAGCGAGAGCTCGAGGAGCGAGAGCGGCGGCTTCAGCTCGAGCGTCGCGAGAAGGAGCAGCAGGTAGGTGGCGCTGTTTCCGAGAGCCGTCAGCCGCTCGAGAGCGGCTATCGGCCGAGCGGGAGCTCGGAGCGAGCGCTGGGTCGTTGTCGGCCGCTCGCGACGGTTCATTCTTCGGTGGCCGCCGTCGACGTTAGCGCCGCCGCTGCGACATCAGCGCCGCTGAGGAGTGTCGTAGCCAAGCGCCCCGCGCTGCCATCGCGCGGCACGATGGCCGATAGAAATAGGGTTCATCTCGCTTCTTCTGGACTCAGCGCTGAAATCGAGCACTGGCAAGGCCGAACGAAGAAGGTCCGCGAAGGCCTGCCACTTAGCGATCGGCGTTGGCGGCGGCGGCGCGAAGAGAGAAGAAGGAGAGAGAAGAACCTCGGGCGTCGCGTTGTGTCAAAGCGTCGACGCTTTGACACAACGAGGCCATGTAGCCAGGAGCTTTTCTAGGAGGCTGGGCAGCATACCTGAACCGTTAGACTGCAATTTATAAATGGCGGCGCGTGAAAACTTTCTCCAACTTTCAAATGGCCATTCCAAAAAGTGGCCACTTCGATGGCGAAGCCGGTTTGAAGAAGGCTCGCGTCTGCGCCCGAGCCGCGTGCAGGGAGACATCCTCAAGGGACGCTATGCTCTTTCTTCTGAACGACTCGAGGCTGAAACGCAATGGCCATCTCGGCCCTGTGAGCTTCTGAAGTCTAGCAGAGAGCGTCGAATGAAAGAGCGCATCCGTAGGCTGTGTACTTATTGAGCGCACGACGAATTCGCCAGAGCTTTGCTGCGAGAGCTCGGAGCAGTGGATGTCAGTCTTTCACTTCAGGCGTCGCTTCGCCAAGGTACGCCAGCTTCACGAAGTTCATCGTAGCAGCAATCGCAGGTTTTATACCTTTGACACGATTCTGAAAGTGTCCCCGTACCCGAGATACCGCTCTCCAAGTTTCGGTGTGTGACGCGGCAATATAATCCACGACGGCGAGATGCCGGACAAGTACTCCGAGTGGACCGTTGCTTCGGTTAGCACTTGAAACCAGCCTGTCGCTTGCCGATTTCAGTGGGACCGCCGTTGTACTTCGCCTGCATTCTCACGACCATTCCTGGTTCATCTCCAAGGTTTTGGTAGCATCGACTTTTAAGGATGTGCATCCTTAAAGCAGCGATATAATCAGGGTGTAAACTAACCTTCTCCATAAGATCGAGGCTGCTGCGGTTGACTTAAGACAAAAGCAGTGTTGGCTGCCTCAAGGCCACCACCGCTTTCGCCCGAGTTGGCCAAGTTAAAACCAGCTGTCAATTTGAGTTGTAAAGCGGGTTAGTCGCCACATCAGCTCTCTCTTTTAAAGGATCGTTTCCCGTTCCTAGCTCATTTCCAAGTGTCGGATCCCCCATCGGCGTCTGCGTTTCGTCGCCCGTGCGCCGCCGGAGCGGCAGGTCAAAGCTTTTTGAGGCGCGTCCGGCCATCTGACCAGCAAGGGCAACGCGTGCAGCTCAAGTAACTCGGGGGGGGGGGGCGACGACGATGCTGCTGCCGACTCTCGGCTCGCCGCTTCCTTGTTTTTTAGGAAGAGGAAGAGAGACGGGCTCGCGCTCGCGAAGAAGAGCGACGACGGCTCGCCTCGGACGCTTCCGCAGCCGAGGAGCGAAGGAAAAAGGACATGCTCCTTCAGATGATGAAGAGCATAGACAGCAAGAACGCTCTGTCTGGCAGCAGCGTCGGAGACGCTTCCGTCGTCTCGTCGCTGAGTGCGCAGAGCGTCAAATCCAAGAAGAAGGACTACGCCTTCCGAGACGCTGACGAGAAGCTTCACCAGGGCGTGCCGGCGAAGTCTCCGAAGAGCTCGGCGGCGGCCAATCTCGATGAGCCACTTGACAAACCCAAGGGTGGCAACCGCGACGAGGCAACCGGATATGCTCCTTCGTTCGATGCACGCCGCGGTGCTGCTGCACCCAAAGCAGCCAATGACTCACGCAGCCAGCAGGAAGACAAAGCCGGCGCCACAAGCAAGTCCAAGCTGTTGGACACCTTATTCAGAAACGACACCGGCAAGGCCAGCAAGGGGGCATTCGGCGATGATGACATATTCAGCTCATCCACTAAAGCAAAGCCGGTTGCCGACAGGCGGGCTTACCCGTGGGGTGTCGATGCTGATAGCAATAGCGGCGGTAATAAGGCCAAGGACGAAGTATCGCTGATGCCTTTAAGGCAACGGCTTGAGCCGTCGGCCGTGCATAGCAAGCCGACAGTTAAAGCAGTCAGCTCGCCGTCGTTCGAAGACGACATAGAAGAACTTGTGCTTTGACAGCAGCAGAGTCGTGTCGGAGTAGGTCGCTGCCATATACCCAATGCCCGTGCCAGTTCAAATCGCACAAATACCCGAGTTAACGCAACGGGCCGAGTATGACTAACAGAGCATTCGATCGGGAAGGCTGGCTAGATGCATCACGGCATGGCACTTACAAAAAAATCCTCGATCCCCTTAACATTACTCAGTTGCACTCGAACCTTTACCAAATAAATCATCTTTTTTATTTGTGTAATAAATTATGTATCGTATAAATTGCAGTTGTCTAGTTTAAACATTTCATATGCCCCACACGATGTTAAAGTATGCCGAAAGTTGGCACCACAGAGTGAACCACTGCATATACACGAAGGGGGCAAGTGCAGCTCAGAGTAAAGAAACGGCATCTCTCATGAACAGCAGCAGCAGCATCATCTCCAGAGCGCTAGTAGTTGCAAGACCGTTGGAGCGGCTCAGCATTGCCTTAAACGTAGAGCCAATGACCTGGGAAAAGTGACAGTGCTACGATAGATTTGTGGAAAGGCCGAGGCTGGGCTACTGTCCATCAGGCGTCTCGCCAGTCGTTGCCTGCTGTGCTTGCGATGCTGCTGCTGCTGTAGCCTTCTTCTTCTCGGCCCCGCCTTTCTTGAGAGCACGCACTTTCCGGGTCTGCAGCTTGCTGAGATCCTGCTTTTGCATGTGCACCCGACCAAGTGTGGAGCCAAACACGTCGCGGGTGACGTTCTTCTTGGTCGCCTGCAGTTATAATAAATAAGCACGTAAATTTGGGGGCTAGTTCACAGCTCTGCACGGCATAGCTCTTAACCACAGCTACCACCACTTCGGACTTGAATGTGAGCATTTAAAAGTAGCAGGTGAACGAGGCTTGGGAACGGGCCAACGAACCTTGACGGCTTTCTTCGGCGCTCTCTTGGCAAGCTTGTACAACGCATCGGAAGCTAACTTCGATCTGCGCACAATGAAGTCAAACGACGGTCCCATCTCATCAAGCTCGATTCGAGGTGTCTTATTACCCGACTTTTTAAGCAGTATCCTGCAAAGACAAATGAGCATGCAGTCTCAATCATCTACCAACGATGCCTGCCGTCGGCTGAGGTTTAAACCTGGACCGAAGAAACATCAGAGTTGAGCTCCCAGCGAATCCGTTTATAGACCAACATGGTACGTGCAGTGCTCGGCGGGTCCGAAAAATAAACACAATGAGAATGAAACCTCAATCACTGCCGAGTTTTACGAAACCAACATCGAAAATACCACCCACAATGATGTAGGAGGATTTGCAAAAGGAAATAATATTTATGACAAATGATGCCAAGTATTCCTTGCTTTCCAGGTGCAAACAAATTCAACAAAAACTTATTCGGCGACTTCAAGCGGCTTCGGATTTAACGACATCGTTAAAACACGTAGTGGTAGGATTTAATTCACGCGAAAGTGCCATGTTCATAGCAAAACGCAATTATTTACACTGCTTTGAGGAATATTCAAGGTTTAGACCAAACGTGCTGTGCATGCAGACACTGGCCTTTCCATAAATCGAGACTTTACAAGAAAACGATGGCAGAGTTGGAGCAAGATACCAACGGCTGGATTCTTTTGAATGAAAACCCACAGAATAATGAATCCTTCAAAATGATAACTAGTCTTGGCAGACAGCAGATATGCCAAATCAATGGTGATAAGCCGGTATTATCAAGTATCCACTTACATTATGAGCCGAAGCTCTAATTAATACACACATATTGGGCTTTAAGTATTTAGGCGTTGAGGTCAAAAGATATGAGTTTTTACAGCTTTATCACCTTAGATCGTTTAACACAGTAATTATTATAATAATATATTTGATATAGCATCCTCAGAGACCTCAATCTCTTTATAGGACTTTACATTTGGTGCAAGGGTAGCACATGTACAAAACTGCTTGCTTCAAACTCTTGATTGTCACTGATTATATTAATAACTTATATTAAACGTAAAGCGCCTAGAGAGAGATTAAGTTCTCTGAGGGCGCTTTATCAAGTGAATTATTATTATTATTATTATTATTATTATTATTAAACATCACCAGAACCACATCTCTTTCTACGCACTATACGATTGCAAAAATAAATCATGTCGACTGGTTAGCTTATGACATGCTTAATTTCAGAGTGCATACGCAGACAAGGGAGAATTTGTGTGGACGGATGAAACTCTGTGAGAGGGTGTTGAAGTTCGTTTGAGGCACATGAAAACGAACCAAGTCAGAAGAGCAGGATGTGACACAGAAGGCCTGATTAGTAAGCATCTCAGATAGGCAGGCTGAAGCAAGAGAACAAATGAACCCACGACGAGTGACACCTGGTTGCAGTTGACACGCTGGTCGAGGCGGGGGCCAAGGCAGGTCGGTGAGAAGTCGCTGTGCAATTTGGCTGTTGCGACGTGAACTGGAGAGACAACATGCAGTTAACGTCAGAACGGTTTGGTACAGACTGGAGTTGCTTCGTTAACTGGGTGAAAAAACCTGCAAGTAAGGTATCTGTAACTCCAAAAGCCGCGAGGACGACTTGAGTGTCCTATGGCAAACTCGAAGCCTAAGCTGCTTTGGGTACACATGCGGTAGCCAAAAGACTTCATCTAACGCAACGAAGAGAAATGCAAGCAGCATAGCTGAGACAGGATGGCATATATGAGTGGTCATATCTCAATCAATCATAATCATAGATGGCAGATCAATGATCAATAGATCAATAATCATAGATGACAATAGAAGAAGTGGGCGGCCTGGAATTAGCAGCTCTGGACTGCTAGAAAGGACGTGCCTCAGGACACACACACACACACATGCTCGGCAGCAGGAGTTAAGTAGCATGTCACGGAAGTCTAGAGCGGATGTCACGAATGCATGGAGAAGTTTGGATGTGGTATCCTTGTCTAAGCGAGCCCGAGTTTTTACAATATTACACAGACGAAAGCAGGCCGATTCGATCGTGGAGCTGCCGCACTCGTGCGGTTAGTAGTTATTTTGGAACAGGACAGCCAGTTTGCGTACACATGCCAACCGCAGACAGGCTGGCTACGCCAATTCAGAGGGAAAGGCTTTCTAATTTCGGAGTAACGTTAAGTTTGCCCATGATTTGCATCCTCGAGTTAAGCTGCATTTGTTCTGAATAGCTTTACCTGTACCCCAATGAACTTGCCTCTTTTATAGCTGAGTGCTTTAAATGCTTACCTGTGCATGATTCCGTGCATGTTATTTACTAAATGTACTACTAACTGGTAGCCTAGAGTGTCATTTGCATGCTGGTCTGACTTAGCAAGCTACTCGTGAGCTTTTGATTGCTCGCCTAAGCACGATAACGAGCAAGCCATAGGCTACTGACAATTCTTTTCTGGCAAGTTGTTACGTTGTTACTCAACACTCTTGCCAATAATAGGTTTCTATGACCAGTTGGAAAGCAAGTTATCACACCGATTCTTCGGTAAACATTTCAACGAAATGAAAGCGCGATATTGATAAGTGCCCAACACAGTCATCAGTATGTACTTTTAAAGATGGACACACATAGTGAACACTCCAAATAGCCCTAAAAAATGGCTACTACTTGAAAGCAATACAAACTGCAAAATAGGCTCATTTCAAACTCGTATCGTACCTGGTATGCAAAACAAAGTAGTAGAGTTTACCACCTGTTCCCTGGTGTTGCTAAATCACGAGAATCCTACCTAGACCTGGTGACCCCTTGTTTGCCAATAGTCCAATAGTTCATAAAAACCAAAATCGGAGAGATCATATGTTGATTTCCAGGGCGCATAGCATTTTTTTGGACCAATACAGAATAGCGCATTGACAGACGGTAACTCAACAAAGCCAAAAAAGTTTAAGCAGTCGTACGCGGTATTTTACTTGAGAAAATTATTTGTATAGACGACCTCTGATGCAAACTCGGTAGCAAACTGCACTGATCTCATATAATAAAACAAATAATAAGGGCAGACAGTTTAGGACACGAATAGCAATGAATTTGCAGTTAAGGACAGGTGATTTTCCGGTCACTCGTGTACTACCAAATTCTTCACAAGAACGTGGTCTTCTTACATCTGGTGCAGCTTATAAGCAAAGGAAACATTCAAACAGCTACCTGAAAATTTACAGGATAGCAATGCCTGAAGACTAGAAGACACGGGTTACTTAAATATCTTTGTTAAAAGTAAACCGTTCGGTATCAACTAGTTAATTCAATATTCTAACAATCACAGTAGCAGCGATATCAATTCAGAATGCTTACATACTTGTAGCTACGAAGGTAGATGCAATCACCAACAGCTGTAAACGACAGGACGTGCTCCAATCCAGCGAGGCGAATTTTTGACACCTCGGGTCCTCGGAAGAAGTCTGAGAGCAGAGAAACAGACTTACTTAGACACAGGCGAGTACGCTCCCCATCCCTCAATTCGTCAGTAATTGTGTCGCAAGACCGCAAGAAGGCACACTACCGGACAGACGAGAGTAGCTAAGCATCACGTGCTCATACAGCATCACTCGTCACAAAACCAAAAGCAAAGAGTGTCTAGAAAAAATAGCACGGTTGCAGCAGCAAGCTCCATTTGCAGTATCCGAAGTAAGCAGAAACGCCATTTAGAAAGCAACACAGCAGCCAAAAAGAACGCCTGCTACATCGCTAAGGCACCCATGACAAAAATAAGACATTGCACTATCGTTTTTGTACTAGGATGGGGTGTTCAAGAGTTTTAGAACAAGGAACACAACGAAGTGAACCAACTCATGAATCGTGAACCAACTCATAATAATGAACCAAGATGCATGATATTCACCAATATAAATCCTTAAGCATCACAACGACATAACCAACCTAAAGACCAACCTAACAGTTCCAGGCAAGTCTGGTGTCACCCTAAGGCAGGACGACTACACCTTCACGATTCGCTAATTTAGTATCACTCTTGCAACGGCTGCCAGCAATGTGGCTTTGGATTACAAATACGACTCGTCATTGGATGAGCGAATTGGTTCCACTGTTAAGACTACTGCTAAGACAGACTACTTTCAGCTAAGGCACAGGGCCAAAATCAGGGAATGCTTAGACGACAGCCGAACAAGTTCACGTGCTGATGACAACAAATCTAGATAACTGCAATCAAATAAATGTAATTTATTTGTAGAGCCCCATAAGACAACTTAATCTCTATCCAGGCGCTTTACATATGCAGCAGGGCTCGAACTCACGACCTCGATGGTCAAAGGCAAGCCCCTCAAGCCAATCACGGATTCAAGGAGCAAATCCAACGCGACAAGTCTGACAAGGGCCAGTTTTCGCTAGATCAGTAGCTGGGGTTCATCATGCAGCAGCGCATGTCCAAGTTAAAGGAGCAGGAGTCACATTGCAATTCAACCTACTCAGAATTTCAAAGCCAACACGATGCAGCAATGGATTGGGCATATTGTACGTGAGCCGGCTACACAGGCTCGTCGTTTTATGCCATTTAACCATCGTACATTCGTCAGCATTTGATGCCTGCAATGCACAGCCTGCTACAGCAAGCTTCTCCAGGGCAAACGGCGGCAGCAGCAGGCGAAAGAACGATTGCAGCAAATGTACATCTGAGATGGACACGGCCGGACGAAATCGGGTGATGGCAGCAGCATTACGCATACCTGTGAGCATGCTCTTCAGCCGACGCATTTCTTCGGTGGAATCCCACTGCTCGCCAGTAAATAGCAAACAGGGCTTAGTTCCGAGGCCACACTTGGCAGACTGCAACAAGCACGGGCAGGCGGTGTTTTTTTTGTTTATTGAAAACTCGACAGCAAAACAAGCCAGCACAAAGTGCACCAACCAAGCAGGGTCAAAGGTTACAAAGGGTTTTCTTCAATGCAGGGCAGAGGCAAATCAGTGACAACAGATTAAAAGCACTTTCTTAGTCTGCACACACACACACACACACAGTGACCCTTCACCACACGCTAGCACAAAGGTTATGTATGGCAGGAGCGACCATTGAGCGAGCCCCTGAACAGTCGCAGCACCGCAACTGCAGCGCCTAGTTATTATGGAAGAACACGAACAACCCACACATGCGCACCTCCAGACTGCAGTATTGCTGCTATGTCAGAATGCAGAGCAAAGAAGGGGAGTAGCATGTTAACTCCTAACTCAACCCGTGCAACAGTCCCACGCTTAGCTAGTTTCTGCCATAAACTACTGATGCAGTCATCGTGCTACGATGCTACTCTGCTCTATGCCGCCCAGCGTGTAATTTAAGCGGCTGGTGCAGGCAGGAAGAACATAGATTCAACGAGACAAGACGCAAACGATCATACCTGAAACTCAGTTAGGGACTTAAAGTTCGTTATACCCAGCTCAATCATATCCAAGATACGGTGGTCAAACATTCGACCTGCAACAGATATTAGAAACTGTAGTAACGCATTTACCCTCAGATTAAAACGAAATAGCACATGTTGCAACCCGGACAAAACAATATGTAATCACTTGACTCCATCAGACGATGGACCAAGACACTGAGATACAACTTCGGTGACTGACGAGAGTTGTGTCACAATTTTACACTTGACTTGGTGCTCTACTGAGGCTGACTCGTTTAGGAAAGACTGGCCAAGCCAGAACACCTGGCCATAGGCAGATGACAAGTATGGTCAGCTTCATGTTGCAAATGCAGAAATAGCCGAAAACTCACAGCATACAGCAATGACCGACATCAGCAAACGCCCTACCATCACACAGTTAACGTTGCCATAATCACGTCTGCACTAAAGGACATTTCTAAGATCTAATTTATGTTGACATGACCTAGTACCTTCACGTTCTATTTCAAATTACATATCTATACACTTTCTAAAATGACAACCATTCACATCAGTTGTCCCAGTATATCAAGCAGAATATCAAGCAGATATAGAACATGCATCTGGGTCTTAGCATTCGAGTAAAGTAGTAGCTCCTAAAGATCCAGGTCGTGAAATCGAGTACTGACACAAGTAATTCGTTATTGCCTGCTTCAGTACTCGATGCGGTAATACAGGGCAAGCGTACTGATAGGCTCTAAGTTCTGCTGCTATATAAACGTCACTGTTGAGTCAGTCAAACTTTAACTTCCAATCAGCAAATTATACTATCCTACACATGGGGCAGAAGTAGAGTTAAAGCACCTGCACATCACGTGGTCGGCACAGTAGAATAGTTTCTTTGAAATGCATTGTTAATTGACCATTTAACACGCAAGGAGCATTAAGTTTCTTGCAGGAAGTTTACACGGTCATTTACTTTCTATCCTGCTCTGGTTTAGTGTCCTACTAGCTAAACCCACAGAGCACAGGCTGTGGGAAAGACGTTGCCGATAGCAGGAAACGGCAGACCTGTCAGCCACATGTCATACAAGGATCTCAACGATAGAAAATAACCGTATTCTTGACCAAAAGTCGATTTTTGTACTGACTTATGCACCACGTGATCCAGCAAGAACAGAGAGCTTTGGCATTGCCCCACGGTCAAGTCAGGCTTCACCGACAGGTAGGCAGGACAACTACAACTTTCTCTTCGGATAGCTCTCATCACCTACCACCTTAAAATCTGGTTCCTATAGCTAGCTCTAGTACTGTCACGTAAACAGAGACTCGCGTGGAAGACATCCAATGTCTTGCAAGTAGGATTGTCAGTCTTTTCCTCTCAGCAACAAAAAAAGTTCACCCTTGATGAACCCCACGATCGGTCGTCTGTTAAAGGCTTCGGTCGGTCTCGGCTAAGGAGAAGAACTGTCCTTTGTTTGCTTAATCAGTCAGCACGGATCTTCCATTCTTGTTAGGACCGCCCAGCCCTAGTCTAGGTAAGGCAAGTCTTACCTAAGTAAGACACGCACACAAAGGACGGAAGCAAGAATGAAGCACGACAGTCAAGGAGCGACCATCTAAACCCGCCCCAAGCTTGACAGAGATACAAATAAATCAGTATTCCATTAAAAAACCTCACATGATCATTAGTGCTAAGCTAGTGCTAGCAGTAAAAAACCAAGAGGCCTCTGAGCTAACAGGATCAAAGCTCACCAATAGACAAGGCCTACACATGATTAACTATGACCAAGCATGACACTTACTGAATAGCAACTTCCACAAACAGGGCAGATCAACGTAAATGCAAGTGCTGACTTTCCCGATCTACTAATATTGATGATTGTAATTGCAATAATAGTTAGGATCAGACAAAACTTGTGGGGGTGATAAGCTAAAATGTGCACAGAAAGATGACACTCGAGGCAGAAAACTTAGCTGATTTGTATAGCAGCAGAAGAAGCTAAACGGCTATCACTATCGCTTGCAGTTGGCAATAAAGAATCACCCACTGCAGGATTCGAACCCACGACTTCGGCCGCGAAGAGCGAGCACCTTACCAGCTGGCTATCACGGCCCAGTGAACATAATAAAGCCATTATACTTATGCTGAAGGGCTCGAGCCCACGACCTCGGTAGAAAAAGTGAGCAGCTTGACCGTAGTCGTTAAATGCAAGCATATTAAACCCTGGGGCCAAACCAGAGCAGGGACTTTTTAGCACAGTTAAGGCAGCCGCAAGTCCCGTGTTCCCTACTAATCTTATATTATAGCCTCATGGGGATGGACCACGTTTGATGACAAAATACTTGAGCACTTTGGCATTTTACATTGACCTAAGGTCCTGCACAAGCTGTTCCGCGCAGCCCTTACCTCTAAGGGCAGCACGGACAACGGCCCAGTGTCAAGAGTGCTTACAGCATTACCGAGCGGGTCTGATGTAGCCTTGCACGTTTTCTTCGACTTGCTGCATACACTATGGAAAAGATGGACCCGGCACCCCACACAAGATCTGATACATTCTGCCACCGACTCAGAGCTTGCTGATCAGGCACTTCCGGCCTGGAATAAGCAACTTAGTCAAAACCAATCTGCAAGTCACTGCAGTAAGCTAAAAATACGAACCACCAGAGGACTCGCTGACGACTCTGTCGCAAGCAAAGCATCATGACATCTGTTAGTGCGCTCAACTACAAAAAGAGCTTGAGCCTCAAAGCTGTGAAACCTTTCTATCAAAACCATCTACAGTCTCATTTACACACTAAACCTCCAAGGAAAAAATCTCGTAGCACTTGACAGAGGCACATTTCCACGGTCGGCCAATAACTCGACAGCCAGAACATAATATAGTCAATGTTAGAGTAGGGCCGGGCAATTTCGGGTTAGGCGTGCCTTAAGAGACACGCTGCGCTGCCAAGTTTGCGGTATCCCTGCACCGGACGATACTTAAACAGAGTCTGCCTGCTGCTACTATGGGCATGAGCCGGTTGCAACCTCGCCTCATCACGAGCTCTAATTGGCAAATATCTCGCCTCACAAAAAACTTCAACTTAACCTTTCGAGGAACGGAACAACGGCCATTTAGGATCGGCCGGTAGGCTGACGAGGTGGAGCCAGCGATGCGTCAGTGAGTCTTTTCTACAGCCTCGACCAGTGCACCAGCCTTAGAGATCACGCACATGCAGAGTTGACATATATTGTGCACCAGTGGTCAAAACTGGCCAGAAATTGCTATTTCTATACGAAATTCGTGTGTTTATCCATAACTGGTTCACTTTTGGTCGTTCACATACTTTTGAGCTAGAGTGAACAGCTACATTTTCCTAAGAATTCTAACCTCAAAAAATTCAAGAAGAATAAATGCATGCGCAGCTCGGATTGGTCGAATAGCCTTCCAACCAGCACCGATCTGAAGGCCGGCTCTGCGTCAGAGCTTGTGTGTCGACGACGGGAGTCTAGTTATGGAGTCTGAACCAATAGCAATATTGAGTCAATATAATCACCATGTAGCGTGGAGCTAAAAGTTTAAACAACAAAAGCACGTACAGGACGAAACCAAGATCTTTTATGACGTCTTTTATGACATTTATTTATAACAACATTTAGTGGGTCCCTGTGATTCGTCCATTATGTTCTTATGCGTGCTGACACTGTTGCATGCTGCCACTAACCACACTTGCATGCTGACCCTCTGCATGACATCCCTAACCATGATATCATGTTGTTTATCCAGCATGATACCACTCACGATTTGATCGTATTTCCTTTGCAGCAAATGTAAAGCGCCTAGAAAGAGATTGAGTTCTCTAAGGGTGCTTTATCGAGTGTATTATTATTATTATTATTATCTTAATGACATACATAAATCAGTAGATATTTCGACAACTTGCGACAAAACACCGCTCTACCATAAGGGGTGGCCATTTCATACCCAAAACGAAGTTGTCTGGTTTCTTCTTTGAGTGAGATCCAAATAGAAACAATGCTGCATCAGCCTTTTGTGAAAAGGCCTCCTACATCGAACAAACGTTTCATATATGGAATGCCTAGTGCGATAAAGATGCATCCAAAACCGACACAGCAGCCTCAGCTGTCAACGACGACAGGCCTCATGCTCTGCATCTTTATTTCCAAAGTAAATAACGTACAGAAAAGCAAACCGAGTGCAAGTATGGGTGGGAATGGCAGGCTCATTCCGAGCAAAACCACACAATCGGAGCACTTCTACGAGCAGTGTGCAACTTGGGGTTGGAATTGGTAAGTGACCCACGGCCAGCCCAAGTCGAGAACAGGTTCACGAAATCTCATTTAACAGCTGCTTCTGCAGGTTTGGCATTGTCCGATATGCAGGTCGCGCGGTGGGTGCAAGTATGTCCGTGTAGGAAAGCCACCTGCCGCCTATCGACCGCTGGTCGACTGTCTAACCCTGTGCATATTGATCAGGCAGCTGCCCCCTGCAACTCGTAGCTAGTATAGCAACCATGCAGTTCTCGGCACAGTGACCACAGCTCTGATCTCGTGCAACTACTTGGTTGCCAAGGAAGCAAGCAACATAGACGTAGCAACGTTGGATGGCTAGACAGGAAGTGCTAGATACAGCCTGGCTTCATATTACATGCACGTGAGCTCTCGAATCGGAGCTGTAGAGCAAATGCACTGGTCGCCAATAGTCTTCAAGCAAGAAATGAGCAGCTGAGCTATCGTCCGGTCAGTGCCTGATGGCAAAAGGGAGGCTGGTTGAAACTGCAGGATCTCAGCTACGTATGTCCCTCTCCAGCACACTTGCAGTACCTAGCAGCTCGGCTCTCCACGAGAGCTATACACAAATGTATTATTATTATTAGTATGTAGTCGAAGTTTAGTAGATCTCACGGGTCAGGCGAGAATTCGAAAGCAACTACCGTTCGTCCTACTACTGCTGGCCTTCAGCAGGGAGAGAGAGAGAGAGAGGAGATGAAGAAAGACACATAGAAAGAGAGAAAAGAGTGAGATCAAGACTATCTTCGGACAAGGCAAGTTGAGAGGACCAATAGTTTAAGGACACGTGCCAGACAGAACTCGTGCCCCCTGGCACAGCGAGGCCAATGTAGGAAATTAGCTAGGTACGACGTTTCGACTTGACTTCCTGCCGAATGTTTGTCGTGCACCAAACGTACCCAGGAAGGCGAACAAGGATCTCAGTGACGAACAGGCACACAGAATAGGCCACGCACATGAAGGAGCAAACGCAAAAGGCCAGCTTTGGTGTGTGAGGGGAGGCACAATAGCAAGTAAAGGATCCCACGGTACACAGCAGT
Source organism: Cristatella mucedo (assembly GCA_009760855.2). Classification (NCBI taxonomy): domain Eukaryota; kingdom Metazoa; phylum Bryozoa; class Phylactolaemata; family Cristatellidae; genus Cristatella; species Cristatella mucedo. The sequence goes on along the minus strand of WPIO01000045.1, from coordinate 3,250,536 downwards.
GCTCATACGAATGGACAGCGGCTACCGGCGGAAGTAAGGGAGAAGCAAGTGTGCAGTTCACATTCATTCATTTCCGAAGATAAGAAAAAGAAGCGGTCTTTCTTTAAGCAAAGAGAATAGAGCATTCCACTTGCTGATAGCATATTCTATATGCATTTTCATAAACAGGCATGTTTATTCACGCACATAAACTGGCGTATATGGGTTGCACAACAAGCATACAGGTGGACATAATTTTCGCAATGCCGTCTGAGCAAGACGGCAGGGCTGCATGCATTAATAGCCAGAAACTTACGATGGGTGTGATGTCGTCAAACGGTCGCATGATGTTCTTTCTACAGACAAATGAGTACCATCGCGCAAACCTGACGGAGGCAAATTACAAAAAGGAGCAAGAAAGTTAGAAAGCATGAAAAATAGCGCATACCTCTTGAACATAATCGCGTGTGGCTTCTTTAAGGAACACTACAACGTCCAAGAAAAGCCTTGCATTGAGGACAGAAAAGGCGCCCACCTAAGGTTTTCACTGCACTCACGGACACTCACATCGCGCACTTGCTAGCAAGAAAACGGGGCTAAGCAATCACGCCAACACTCGCCAAATCTCCACATCTATTGCGACTCTTTTGGCATCGTGCCGAGCTGCAGAACCCTCACCCCGATCGTGATGCAAATGAAATTTTCACGCTGCCTCGGTGTGCAGCAGCGGGTAAGATATGTTCGCATGCATGTATGTATCTCCGTCTGTAACTCCACAAAGCCATAAAGACTATGTCGAGAGGGAGTTCCAAGCTTTGGGAGCATACGAACTAATTGCACGGTCTCAAAAAAGGATTTGAGATTTGTATGGGGTATTTGTAGACTGTTGGATTCAGAAAAGCAGGTGGCACGATGCTTGGCCTAATGAAGGAGTACATCTAAGAGATAGGCTGGAGCCAAAGAGTGAAGTGACCTAAAAGTGAGCGACAAAACCTTGAAGTCAATCCGTTGCTTGACAGGTAGCCAGTGCAGGTCGGCGAGAAGTGGTGTAATGTGAAAACTGCAACGCTCACGACAGACAAGCCTAGCTGTGGAGTTTTGCACCAGCTGCAATCACCTGATCGCACATGCTGGTAGGCCACTAAGCAGTGAGTTGCAGAAGTCGAGACGGGATGTCATGAATGCATGGACCAACTTGGACGTGGTATCCTTATCTAAACAAGCCCGAATTTTAGCAATATTATGAAGCTGAAAATAGGCAGATTTGACTGTGGAGCTGATAGGGTCGTCCACCGAGAAGTCACTTTGGAATATGACACCTAGATTTCGAGCTGATTCAACAGGAGATATGCTGGCAGAGCCAATTTTGAGCGGCAGCCTTTCCAATTTGTGAATCACACTGGGTTTGCCCATAACTAGTAAGTTAGTCTTACCATCGTTTAGTTTTAGAAAATTTGCTGCCAACCATGTGTGGATGTCATCAATACATGCAGCAAGTGAGTTGAGAGAATTTGAGGTGCTCGAAGGCTGGGAGAGATCAAACCAAAGGTACAACTGAGTGTCATACGCATAGAAGTGAAAGCCGGATGTAACTAATGCAGCATGATTTAGTCATTGGCAGACTGCCACCAACCGGCTGAACTTTCTCGGTCCAGGGGCAGACCTTCCTTTTCAAAAAACGACAAACTATTGACCATTGTTTCATACTTTACCCCCTTAACTTGTATCAGGGGTAATGGATCAACCAATTGCTGCTTCCTACTGATCCACTGATCACATGGTCCAAACCCTGTGTACAGCGAGGCTCTGAACTACCTTTGACAGTGTGTAGACTTTTACCTCAAGACGACACGGCAGTGCCTTGGGATACAGCTTTGACACACGGTCAAGGCCTGTCCAATTATTGACTTTATTTGCTCTTAGGAAAATACAGAGTCCCCTATTCTAGCTACCCGCAGATACAGCCCAGAAATGTTTAACACATTTGAAGTCAATATGATCGAGCTAGGTTTGCATAGCTCTAGCCTAAATTAGCAGCCTTTAGGGACAGGCAAATTGGCTAAGCAATCAAACTCGACAGTGTTGATGCTACTACTACTACTACTACTACTAGTACTACTACTACTACTACTACTACTACTACTACTACTACTACTACTACTACTACTACTACTACTACTACTACTACTACTACTACTACTACTACTACTACTACTACTACTACTACTACTACTACTACTACTACTACTACTACTACTACTACTACTACTACTACTACTACTACTACTACTACTACTACTACTACTACTACTACTACTACTACTACTACTACTACTACTACTACTACTACTACTACTACTACTACTACTACTACTACTACTACTACTACTACTACTACTACTACTACTACTACTACTACTACTACTACTAATATTAATAAGACATCAGCAATGCCCTAGGAGAACAGAATCTTGTTCTCTGCACTTCACACATGCGAAAAAATATGCAAGGGGTTCATTCTGCTCTGGATTGGCACAGCAAGGTATGGCTACAAGAGAACAGTGCAACGACAGTGCAAAGATCGAGCTACACAGCATGCTGAAGAAGAAATCCATACGGCCAAGTGGAAAAGAACCAGGGATCCCTTACAACTGATGGCCCTATCGACGGGTCTAACAAACGAAGGCAAACGCAAACAGGTAACTACAGCAGCACAATCGAAGCCACTCACCAGGTCTTTTAGTGCCTCGCTGACGACACTGCTCGTTTTACCACCTCGAACAAACATGGCCACTTTAGTGTTCTCCACCACCTGTGGCCCTCTTTTTTCCAGGGCCCGCTTAGCCTGCTGTGTCCTGGGCTTTCTGGAATGAACAAAAACAGCCACAAGCTCAAACAGTAACTTACCTTCGCATGTACACATGCAAGTGCCCATGTGCTAACATCCAGACCTAACTCAAGCAATACCCACAAGAAGATTGACTTTGCACATAAAATTATCAAGCTTAGAAGACTTTAGTTATAACATTATCAAGCTTAGAAGACTTTGGTTATCTTACGGAGCTAAGAATACCAATGGTATTGACATGCAATGTCATAATAATAATAATAATACGTTAGTATAGTGCTCTCAGAGAACCTAATCTCTTTCTAGGTACTTTACATATGCAGCAAAGGAAGCATGGTCGAATCAAAAGTGATAAGAGCATATACGATAGGAATGAAAAACCTAATGAGATTAGACTTTGATTCTGATATTTTAGGAGGACTGGCAAAAATAATACCAAGCTATCAATTCCTCCCAAAATATGGTAGGATACAATTATCAGTAAAGTCTGGCAGACCAGTCATGTGCCGACTTTATACTGCAGTGGCTGTATCGAACTGGAAATATTGGCCACAAAATGTATTCAGACTGTTTATGTCTGCCATGACTTAGCCTTCTGATATCTAGTTGAACCGTCACGTCCCTGCCAGCATCTTGGTGCCCAATCAGCGCAATAAATCAAGCTGTCGACATTTCATCCATAAACTGTCCTCTATAGATGGCTTTGCAAAGGGGCTCCAAATAGTAGACTTTAACCCCACAATTCTATCTCACGCATCAACACAGTCTTCTGACCTGCTGATGGTTCTAGAACTTTTGACTCAGCTGACATTCATAGCTGCTACTGCTTCACCAGTCTTAAACAACCTAATACACTGTGATGCCAGAGCGGTTCACTTTTGTAGCCTATTGAGAAGGGGATCAGGCTAAAAGGCTTTCCAACTACTTCTCAAAAGAGTTCAAAACACTAGGCTTACTCAAGTGCTTACTAAGCATGCAACTAACACCACAACACCAGTGTAACAACACAGCTCTAGGCTATAGATGAATGGACAACTGGCAAATCAAAACGTAGCAAAAGTAGAACAATTTACACTTCGTTGAAAATGCTACTACATTAATTCTTTGCCGTACCTGCAGCAGCCATGTGACTGTGCCATCGTCAAAACCTCGCCTTGCACCTCTTATTCATATAGGATACTTAAATTCATGCTGGGACGGTCAATAAAATAAAGTAAAATTAAACCAAGCTCGCTAATCAACACATTTTGGTCAGCCTTATCAATGCTCCTTTAAGTGGCGACTCGGAGAGGACGATCTGGCGACCTGGAGCAAGAGTGGCTCATTAGCAGTTTAGGCATTTATTATGCACTCATACCGTTTACGGTATCAACACAGACGTTTGCATACGTGCTATACAACAACCCTACGTGGTAAGGGTATGCACTGCAATCACCGGTTCTAATGTAATGTATCTCTGCCTATAACTCCACAAAGCAACAAAGACAATGTAGGTGCTACGCAGAAAAGTTTTGCATAGCGCACTCACAGCCTAAGCGGCTTTCGGTACACATTCGGTAGCCAACAGACTTCTTGTCATGCAACAAAGGGCAACAAAGAGAAAGTGAGAAGCATAGTAGAGCCAAGTGAGCAGTTGAGGTAGTGAATAGCATGGAAGTAGCAGCTCAGGACCGCTGGAAAGGATGAGCCATAGTCGGCAGCAGGAGAGTAATTGTCGTTGCGTAAGAATCGTGGAAATGAGTTCCACAGTCTAGGACCTGGTGAGCAAAAGCTTCTGTCGCCAACGGTCTTTAAGCGCAGGAATGGAACAGCTAATTTTGTGTCCATACACGCCCTGCGGGCACGAGGAGGCTGAAACTGGCGCAACGGTTCAACTAGGTATGGAGGAGCCAAGACGTGGCAGGCCTTGTGGGTCAGTATAAGAGTATCCGTTGACCAACTGGCAGCCATCCTAGCTGTTTTAGCAAAGGAGACACGTGGTCAAACCCCTGGGATTTGCAAACAAGCATTACAACCATTATTCATAGCCAGCTGCAGTAGCCTAGTGACTTTTTTCGGTAGCCTAGCCAAAAGGGAATCACAATAATTTAGCCGACACAGAACTAAGGAGCTGGTTAGATTTTTTGCAAGCCACCGTGGAAGACAGTTTTTAATCATAGATAGGGATCGGACGTGATAGGTAGCTGTGGAAGCAGTCTTCTTAACGAAGCTTCAAAATGTAGGCAGCTATCGACGACGACACCAAAATTCCAAGCAGATAGTGATGGTCGCACAACTGAATTACATATTCCACACGCTGAGGGTGTCTTACGAGTCACAGTTTCGTTTTATCGTCGTTTAATTTAAAGAAATTTGCCGACGTCCAAGATCGAATGTCTGCAAGGCAAGCCTTCAATTAATCAGTCGCCGTTGCAGATTCCGACGGTTTAAATGACAAATACAGCTGCGTATCGTCAGGGTAGAAGTGATATCTTATTCCATAGGACTTAAATCTCTTTCCCCAGAGGTTGAGTATAAAGACAGAACAGCAAACGACCGACGTCGAACCCTTGAGGGACTCCACATGTGACTGGTCTGATGGATGAGACCTGACCCCCACACGACATGGATTGAACATAATTAGACAAGTACGATTTAAACCATGCCAGTGCCTCGTCTGCCAAACCGATCGTTGTTCTCAATCGTTCAAGCAGAACATCATGATCAATGGTGTCAAAGGTAGCTGATAGATCTAGCAGAGTGAGGGCAGTGACATTCCCGTCGTCGTTGCCACGTAGAATGTCATTGTTAACACGGAGGAGAGCAGTTTCAGTGGAGTGCTGCCTCTTGAACCCCGATTGAAATATTTCTGACATTTCATTCTTTTCAATATGTGCAACCAGCTGCTTAGCAATAATTTTTTCAAGAATCTTTGACAAGAAAGGAAGAAGGGAAACTGGATGATAGTTTGCAAGGATCTCTGTATCTAATCCAGGCTTTTTGAGTATCGGTCTAACAATTGCCGATTTGAAAGACGCGACCCCTTTTCCAAAGAAGCATTACAAATCTCGGTTGTGGCAGGGCTAAGTTGGTCTGCCAGTGAAGACCACAGAGATGATGGTATAGCGTCTTCAGGAGAGGAGCTCTTTTTACTGGACCTTATTAAAGTAGCCACATCGCACCATGAAACCTCGGAAAATCTTTTAAGGAAGGTCACAGGTTGCGATTTAGCATTTGTTCTCCTTCAGGAATGAAACTTACCATATCGGTTGGGAATACAATAAAGTGCCATAGCAGTATTATCCCAGTCACGCTGCTGGCAAGCCAACCAAAAAGGTTTAAAAAGGTATGCAAAGCCAAACCATCTCATCGGCCAATCCTTATCGATATTTACGGTTGGAATAGGCTTCAAGGGATTTTGCTAACATTCAGCACAGCAACGGCTGTTGCTGTCCTAAAAGAAAAACTAACGACACATTGTCAACTTGAACGGTAGTCACGGGCCATGGCAGACAACCGACACGACGATTCAGCGGCCACGTACTCGCACTACGCGTCTCGTGGTTCCGGTAGTGGCGAATTCAACAAGCACGCAATATAATATGTCATTATTGTGCACTGGCTAACTACATAGGCGCTTGAGTTGTTTGCCGAAGGTATTTCGCAGCCCAATGCACGACGTACTTAATTGAATCTCAGAAATAGCCGGACCTAGCAGAACGGCACTGTAATTGCTCACTAGTGCAGACGCGTTCTTTACTAGCTAGTTGCACAGCGTAAACGGCTCGCATCCAGTTAAATACAAGGCTTATTCGGGTTGGCTGGTTCTCATGTTTTGGCGATAGGCCAGACGACCGCGTTTCCAAACTGCGGCACAGCACGGCAAGGTGCAGACCCGCAGTAGCCGCAAGGGATACTAGAGCCATCGCCGACAGTGAAGTCTTAAGGCTGCGAATACTGACTTTGGTTAACATAAAAGCTAAGCGATCAATGAATTAAACAAACGATGCAGCACAGCATTGCAAGAACTTACACTACTCTCTGTATAGCCATCGTTGGTTAGGCTCCTAACAGCAGCAACGCGTGGGATCGAGGGCGCAGCCACGTTGTGACGTCATGGGAAGCTGGAACCAATAGCGTGCGCGACCGGGTACCTGGCGACGGCACAGGCACTAACTTCAGACCGCCGCCCGAAAAAAGGGCATTAGCGAAGCGGGACCGGCAGGCCTCTTGAAGCCGATCAGAGATGCCAACCGGCGACCCAGAGCAGAATACGGAGGGTAGAAGAAGCGTGGATCAGCAACAGGTGGTTGCTAGGATGTACGGCGCCAGTGCGGACGGTGAGTGCGACCGCCGCGTTGCCTAGCTGGTGGTCGTCGCGGCGGCGGCTAACGCCGCTTCGTCGTGCGCGTGCAAACACTCTAACTTAGTCGCTAAATATCCGAATAGAAACTTGCGCACTCTTTCCCGCGGGCTCAAAGCAACGAGCCTCCGTTGGTCTAAGCTCTAGACGGCTGAGTGGCCGGGTATCCAAGGCTACCCCACACCCCTTCGCTCGGACGTTTGCCCGCTGCCGCAGGTCAGCTCTTCGCACTCGCAAGAGTTCGCGCCCGGAGCAAACGGTAGCGTAAGAATAAGCACCCAAAAAAAGCATATCGAGCATATTTGTATTAGATATCAGCTTTCCTCGCACCATCCAGGGCCTCTTCGCAAACTATCGATCGGCGGGCTTAGAATGGCTCGTCCAGATGCCGCAGCTCAAACCTGCATCGAGCCCGTAGCGGCGAGCTGCAGACGTCGTCGTCGTCGTCGCCGCCGAGGTGCGGCTAAATTATTCTCGCGAAAAGGTGGCCTTGACCGTGGCGTGGGCGGGGTCGCGTCGCGCGCCTGGGACGTGTACACGCTGGCTTCAGCCGTTCGCCGTCGGTCAGCGTCCATTGCGGATCGCCTGCAGACTTCACGTCCCCGACGAGTCGCCCCGCACATGTCGGCTCGGACGCTTCGACCGCGAGTAATCGTACCGGAGAAAATTCGGCCGCCGCTTTTTATCTGCGCGTCTCTAGAGCGGACATTTTGAACGCCGGCCACCGCACACCCCCATCCCCTGCTTAGCCCCACCCGCGGTCCGCGTCCGCCCGACTTGATGCCGAGCTGGTTTGGTCCAGCGGTTAAGGTGCTCTTCCCCCAGATTAAGGTCTGGCTGAGGTCGTGGGCTCGAGCTCCGAGGCATATGTAAAGCGCCTGAATAGAAATTAGGCTCTCTTGGGGCGCTATACAAATGAATTTTATAATTTTATTTGATAATAATATTACACTTGATTATGCGCCCTCAGAGAACTCACTCTCTTGATAGGCGCTTCACATTTGCTGCAAAGGAAACATGATCGAATGGTGAGTGGTATCGTGCTTGATAAACAACAGGAATACCATGGTTAGTGGTAACATGTACATGGTCAGCATGCAATTGTAGTTAGTGGCAGCATGCACAGTGTCAGCACGCATAAGCACAGATTTATATTGATCAAGCCCGCCCCCAGGGTTACTTAGGAGGTGTCCGAAATATTCGCGGACGCGGCGGATGACTTATCCGCCGCGGCGGAGTTCGCTGGTGCAAGTCGTGGGTGGACAATTGTCAGCGACAAACTTCCCGGATTGACGCGTCCTCGTCCGCGGCGACATTGCCTTAACGCGCTGCTACCCAATCTTGGCATCATGCTAAAAGTTCTCGGACACGATTTGGAGGGGTTACGTTATCGACCGAGGCGCTAGTGTCGTGGAAGAATCCCTTTTAAAATTCTCTGGCGCATTGCGAAGCCCGGCATGCTACCACCGGTCGCTCGCGAGCACGTGACCTTAATATTCACCCCAGTGTCCTTTGGTTGAAGAACAGCTCGCCGCGCTTCCGTCCACATTACCCGCGCCTTATGAAGTCGTCGTCCCGATCGCTGTGCTGCTTCAGAGGTCCAGCCTGCTTTTGCGTAGCTTAGCGCTAGCTATCGGGCTACGAACTGCGTGGCAGAGCCTACCAAATGCTCCCGTCCGAATGCGCTTCTATAAATGACAAGAGCTCACTGCCCGTGGACTCGCTTCGCCGATTCGCAGCAGTAGAAGTAATCGTAGTCACGGTCATAGTCATGGTCATAGTTACGGAAATAGTCATAGTCACGGAAGACAACGCAACGCCATCTTGCCGCGTGACGGGAGGGCGGAATTACTCGCTTTAATGAGCAAAGACTAGAGCTCGCCGCCTGGGGGCGCGCTTCGCTGAGTCGGAGTAGAGTTACGCGTCTATTACTCGCCACTCCCAGAAGTACTGGTGGCAATCTTGCCGCGCGACGGAAGGATGGGCGGACTTTCTCGCTTTAACTAGTAGGATGTCAGCGTCCTCATTCAGCGCGAGTGCGCGTTTCGCCAACTCGCTAGCCTCGTTCGATGAAAGTCGCGAGCTACTTTACCGCCTGCATCGGCAGTCGCCGTGTCTCTCCGACATGCTACATTTGATGCATTCGACACGACGCATGGATCTCGAAGCATCTTGTAGCTGGCTTTTTGAAATTAGCCCCTGGGTGCTAGCCAAGGGTACGGTGCTCGCGCTCTTGACAACTCAGGTCGTGGGTTCGAACGCTGCAGTGGGCGATCCTTTAGTGACCGCTGCAAGTGGTGGTGAGAGCCGTGTAAGCACTTCTGCCGCTTTATAAATGGGGCTGCTAAATCATCTACAGTTTTTTTAAGCTTTCCTTATCACCTGTTGCACCGCATGAAGCATTCGTAGAAGGAAGTTAAGATGTTGTCAGCTCTACAACGTCCTCGTTTTGTCTCATTTTCAAATTTACGAGTGTTTTCTCTTCAAGATTTGTGCGTTCGAATCCTGCAGCAGACAATTCCATCGAACACAGTTCTCCTGTAAGTAGAGAAAGGATGGCCACTAAAAGCCGTTCTGCCGCTTTCAAGTTCTTGGCTGCTTGTTAAATCAGCCGACCTTAACATGAGGATAATATAAGAATATTAATAATGTCTTTTGCATAGAACAGCTAAGAGAGCGAAATATTTATCTAGGCCTTTGACAACTCTCAGCTAGACAAGTAATAACAAAGGTATCCTAATAAACATAAAGTATCGTGCGTAGACAATAATGCAAAAGGACTTTGTCTTCGCACGACACCTTAGTACGTATTGTGATTCGATATGAGTATTGTGCTTCGAAAGGTACTAAGCAAAAGCAGACAAGATGAGGACACTTACGGCCAGTGGCATTGCATGGAATAAACGCGTTTTAGAGCTATCTTTTCGGCTTAGAGTTTTGCACTAAAATCTGAGTCCTACACCCTAAACCCAAAAAGCATTCATTGCTTGTGATCTTTATTCTACATCAGGTTGCTGCATGCTGATCCAGCTACTGCCAGGTTGGATGTCCCAAGTTATTGCCGAGGCTTCTTTTTTCTAAGCCAACCCGTGAGCCTACCTATTTTTTGAAAGAAATATACTTCGTAGTGTTGAGGCATTTTGCTTAATCAGCTGTAGCATTATTGTAGATTGTTAGTGCAAAGTGCCTAGAAAAAGGTTGAGTTCTCTGAGTGTGCTATATCAAATGTATTGTTATAATTTTAATTTTAAAGTCTAAACCCTAAATCCTAAAGGGATTCAAGTTCTAAAGCTACTTGCATAAAGAATGAGAAACCGCTCATGAAAGCTTCCTCTCTTGGTGTAACAAATAAAGAATAAATAAAATCTTGCTGGTTTAACAGCCTCTTTTGTATAACGGATGAAGAGCCTTTACGGCTATGACCACTGCTTGCAGCGGTGATAAAGAATCACCCAACATAGATTTCGAACCCACGTCCTCGGGACCGATGTCGGCAATCGCCTTACCTTGTGAGCCACCACGGCTCACCACGCATCCCTAGCGAGCAGGGTGGCTCTACAAGTAGACGTCTATCGTGTCGATGGTAGAATTTCGCAGGCGCAAAGGATGCGTCATTGATTGCTCACTTTCATGCACTCCGCTGCCCACCCTCCAGCTTGGTCTGGTGTGTGTGTGTGTGCGCGCGTGTGTGGGCCTCGCCACGCCTCGGCTGGCCTGGGCCGACGGAGAGCCGATGGCGGGATTGGGGCGCCATATTTTGCAGACGTTGTCAGCGTCTGGCGCTACGTGTCGTCCTACATCGAGAAGCAGATGCTTAAAGGCCGAGTACGTCCTTCTGCTCGCTCTGCGTCGCCGCGCGCGAGCTGCTGCGGCTTGCTCGTCCACGTCCGCCCGCTCCGTCCGCGCTCGCCAGCGGCGGCCTCCGCCACCGCCGCCATCGCCGCCGCTGCCTACGCCCACGCCGCGTCGCCGCCTTTCCCGACGCCGGCTCCAGTGCTTCAGCTAGAAGCGCATGTCGAGAGCCGTCCGCCGCGGCCGCGTCTCGCTCGCGACGCATCGACGCGGAGGGAGTCGGAAGAGCTCCGATCGGCGCCCGGGCTCAGGCGGCCGCGGCAGCCGGCCGGCACCCGTCAGTCGCGGCGCAGCGGGAAAGTCGCGTTGCGTCGCTGCATTTCAGGGAGTTACCGTCGGCGGCCTGGGCACGTTCACGTTCGCCGAATCCGTGTCGGACGGCGCGACGAGGACGGCCGCCGCCAAGAAGCCGCGGCCCATATTTCTGCTGGCAGAAAAGTTTGCCCAGCTGCATCAGCTTGACTACGCCAAGCGTTACGTCGAAGGTAAGCCGAGCCGCTGCGTTGGTGCGCACGTTGGAAACAGCGAGTTTTCGGCGCTCTCGTTATATATATATATATATATATATATATATATATATATATATATATATATATATATATAATTCATTTATATAGCGCCCCAAGAGAACTTAATCTCTATTCAGGCACTTCACATATGCCTCGGGGCTCGAGCCCACGACCTCAGTCAGACCTTGGTCGGGGCGAGCACCTTAACCGCTAGACCAAGTTCTAGTCGAATGTCTGAGCGGCGACCCGGCGTCGGCTTTCGATGGCAGTCGTTCTGCCGCCGAAAGCCGTCTTTCGGCCGCATTTATTTCGACGCTCGAGTGCGCGACAGCGCGCGAGTACAGGCCGTGTAATTATAAAGCCATGGACCTCTTCAGGCTTTCTTGCGGGGTCTAGAATTTGGGTCGCCATATTGGGTCTGAAAGCCTTGGCGCCAGCCTGGCATTTCGGGTGGAGCTGCGAGTCTGTGGTCGCGTGGTGGCGACAAATAAGGATTATTGCGCCTGACAGGTGCACATTGTTTGGGTCTGTTGGATATTGGCTCGTCGGAGAGAGTTGAAACAGGATGAACAGGATTATAATGAAACAGGATTATAATGGCGATAATAAGAACACAATTTTCATAGCGACCTAGAGGAGCTAAATATTTTTCTAGGCACGTTGGATATGCTAGAAAGGAAATATGCATTGACAAAGCATAGCGGCCTCGTTTGCAAATGACGACAAAAGGGCAGACCTAGTGGCTTGTTTAAAGGCATTTCAGGCCGCTGTCTTGCCCCGAGTGCCCAGCAGGCATTGCGGATCACTCTGCATTGACCAGTGTCTATTGAACAGCGCGAAACCCTATAGCTACCAGGACTCTAACCCGAAAACTCATATTGTAGTATCAGAGACGCTATCTATTAGGCCACCGAGGCGGCCCGTAAGAAATGGTGAACGATAGATACGCTCGCGTATAGGTAGAAAAAGTTACGAGAGTGCTCCGAACGACCTATCACTCGAGGCAGGCGCAAGGAGAAAACAGAAAGGAGACATTAGGCCACAACTGGACGGCTCGTTCGGCGCGCGTTGCGTCGTCGCGGGAAGTTCGCCCGTTCGGCGGACAGCCGCCGAGCGGCTACGGACACGTGCAGATCGAGAACTCGCAGCTCTAAGCTCGGGCCGTAGCTTTGGAAAGCTTGGATGGCGGGCCGTCGCTTTTGCGCCTACCACCAAACGAGCTCATCGTGCCAGGCACAGAATTCCGCGAGCGCGCGCACTACGACCGAGGCGGAGTTAACGAGCTCGCTTAGCCGGCGGCGCCGCGCCGCAACTTGCGCAGCTGCTAGCGACGCTAGTGAGCCCATTTCGCCAGCCGCCTCGCGGGCACCGACGAGAGACGCCGGCCGGGCGACGTCTGCGCGCCAGGCAAAGTTCCCGTCGCCGACCTGAACTACGCGGCCGTCGCCAGCGAGAGCCCGTTCAGTCGAGACTTCGTGGACCGCATCGTTCGCCACGTCGTCGGCGAGATGTCGAGGGCGCTGGCAGGAGGACGCAACGTCGACCTCCGGCTCGAGGGCGTCGGTCGCCTGACCGCGAGAGACAAGAAGGTGAAGATGAAGTTTCTCAAGGATTTCCTCGCCGAGCTAGATCCCTCCGGGCGGCTCGCGGCTGAGCTGAAAGACGTGAGTGCGGGCGCGCGCGGCGACGCGACGCGACGCGACGCTGCCGATTCCACTTCCTCCGGCCTGCGGCACCCTCGCCGGCGCGTCCGAAGCGCTTCGGCCTTCGGACGCCTCGCCTTCCTGGAGAGCGCCCGGGTAGTCGCGAAAGCGGCGCAGCTCTGCCGGTCGCAAAGTTTCGCACTCGGTCGTGGCGGTTCGCGCCGCTCGTGCAACCCGAGGCGCTAGCGAGTCGGCCGGAGCGCGCTGCCGCCGCCGCCGCAGTGGAGCGTGCTTGCGAGAGCGAGCGAGCGCACGGCATCCGACGCTGGCGCTTGCAGAGACCGGACACGGCCGACTCGGTGATCTCGAGAGCCACCGCCGCCCGGCCGCCGACGGCCAACACTCTGGCGCTGCCCAGGTACGAGCGTCTTCGCGCGACGCCATTGCCCCACCCACCCACCCCCCCCCGCAGATCCGATCCGAAACGGCCAGCCGCCAGCGAGTTACAGCCTCGCGCCGCTCTGCCGGCGCCGAGCGGCGAGCGCCCGGCCCACCGGAAGTATCGGCGGACGTGGAAGGCTGCGCCGTCGCGGCGAGTCCGCGTCCGAGTCGACGGGCTGCTGATGCGTTTGAATCTTGGCGATTGACTCGGCAATGAGAATGCTCCTGCCCGGGCGAATTACGCCGGACCGTTTTCTGCGGCGCGCGCGCGCCCCAGAGTCAGTTTCGGCGACGCAATACGATGCCGAGAGCCGTCACGTCACGCAGCAAAGACTCAGGTGGTGGGTTCGAGCCCTGCGGCGGGCAACCCTTTATTGCCCACCGCAAGCGGTGGGCATTAAGAGTCCTCTGCCGCTACGGACAGCTCGCTGCCAGTGCACTAGCTTCTCAGAGTCATAAGAGTTCCATCACGGAAGACAACGCCGCGCCATCTAGCCGCGCGATTGAAGTTCGCCGTCTTGCCCCGTGACTTGCTGCCTGAATGAAGCGCGCCGTCTTGCGGCGTGACGGAAGGAAGGATGGGCTTTCTCGCTTTAATTGGTAAAGATATACACGAGGCTGCTAAATAAGCTAACCTTTAACGGCTTATTTTTTTAAAGACCACTTAGTGAGAAGCGTCGAGGAATGAGAATGCAGGTTTCAGATGCTAGTCGCATACATTTGGCACCGAAGATCTGAATCCGAAAGGATCCTGCTCGTGGACACAAGCCGCCAGCGCTGTTGTCAGCGCCAGAGTCTCGCAAGCGAGCAGCGCGCAGCTGTCGTACCTGCAGGCAGAGCCAAAGGGGCGCAGCTGTCGCCGACGTAAGGAAATGGACTGGCTGCCAATTGGCTGTCCTGAGCGGATCCGAGAATGCACGACGCTCGCCTTTGAAGCCCAAGGCACCGGGCTCAGCTCCCCAGACCCAGTCGAAGCGTTGTCTTGCTTTGTCGAAGCAAAAGCCTTGCGGTGGCGGTCGCACGAGCTCGACTCGCTCCGCGCGAGTCCGACGGTCTCTGCCGGCCATCATAACTATTTTCTGCGTCCTATTAATGTAATGTAATGTATCTCCGTCTGTAACTCCACAAAGTCATAAAGGCCATGTGGGTGTTACGCAGGAGAGTTTTGTATAGCCCACTCACAGCCTAAGCGGCTTTCGGTACGCATTCGGTAGCCAACAGACTTCGTCTCACGCAACAAAGAGAAAGTGGGAAGCATAGCAGAGTCAGGAGAGCAGTTGAGGTAGTGAGTAGCATAGAAGTAGCAGCTCAGGACCGCTGAAAAGGATGTGCCATAGTCGGCAGTTGGAGAGTAGTTGTCGTTGCGTAAGAATTGTGGAAGCGAGTTCAACAGTCTAGGACCTGCAGAGCTAAAGATTCTATCGCCAACGGTCTTTAAGCGGAGGAATAGGACAGCTAATTTATTGTCCACACAGGACCCGAGGGCACGAACAGGCTGAAACTGGTGCAGTAGTTCAGCTAGGTACGAAGGAGCCAAGCCGTTGCGGTCCTTGTGGGTCAGCGTAAGAATTTTGCTCTGTATCCGTTGATCAACCGGCCACCATCCCAGCTCTTTCAGCAAAGGAGACACGTGCTCAAACCGCTGGGACTTGAAGACCAGCCTTGCAGCCATATTCAGAGTCCGCTGTAGTGGCGTAATAGCTTTCTTTGGTAGCCCAGCCAAAAGGGAATTACAATAATCAAGCCGAGACAGAACTAAAGAGCTAGTTAAATGTTTTACAAGCCACTGTGGTAGTGAGCCCCTAATCTTGGATAGGGATCGGATGTTATGGCTAGCTGTAGAAGCAGACTTCTGAATGAGGCTTTTGAAATTGAGGCAACTGTAAAAAACGACACCTAAATTTCGAGCACGTGGTGATGGTCGCTCAATAGCATCACCTCTTAGAAGAGCAAAGCCTTTTAATCCAGCCAAACGCTAAGGATGTCCTATGAACATCAGTTCGGTTTTATCATCATTTAATTTCAGGAAGTTTTCCGACATCCAGGATCGAATATCGGCAAGGCAAGCATTTAGTTTCTCAGTTGCCGCAGCAGATTCCGACGGTTTGAATGACAAATACAGCTGAGTATCGTCAGCATAGAAGTGATATCCTATTCCATGTTCCTTAATCACTTTTCCCAGAGGTTGTGTATAAATGGAGAACAGCAAGGGACCGAGTACAGACCCTTGAGGGACTCCACTGGTGACCCTTCTCGAGTGTGAGACCTGACCCCCACACGACACGGATTGAACACAATCAGACAAGTATGATTTAAACCATGCCAGTGCTTTGTCTGCCAGACCGATTGCTGTTCTCAATCGTTCAAGCAGAACTTCGTGATCAATGGTGTCGAAGGTAGCAGACAGATCTAGCAGAGCTAGGGCAGTGATATTCCCGTCGTCGTTGCCACGTAGAATGTCATTGTTAACACGGAGGAGAGCAGTTTCAGTGGAGTGCTGCCTCTTGAACACTGATTAAAACGTTTCTGACATTCCATTATTTTCAATATGTTCAACTAGCTGCTTAGCAACAATTTTTTCAAGAATGTTTGATAAAAAAGGAAGAAGGGAAACTGGGCGATAGTTTGCTAGGACCTCTGTGTCTAATCCAGGCTTTTTAAGAATGGGTCTAACGATTGCCGATTTGAAGGACTTGGGGACGACCCCTTTTCCCAAAGAAGCATTAAAAATCTTGGTTATGGCAGAGCTAAGTTGGTCTGCCAGTGAAGACCACAGAGATGAAGGTATAGGGTCTTCAGGAGACGAGCTCTTTTTGCTAGACCTTATTAAGGCAGCCACATCACAGGCAGAAACATCGGAGAACCTTTTAAGGAAGGTCACAGGTTAAGGAACGGCGATTGCTTTAGTCAGAGGAGCCTTGTAGAGGCACAAATGTGCACAATTTTTTCAGTAAAGAAGGCTGAAAACTTTTCGGCTGAGCCCTTAATATCTGGGGAGTCAGACCTCACAGCATTGGCCAGTAAATGGTTTACTGTCTTGTAAATCTGTTTAGAGTCCCACTGGCAGGAATTCAGCTATCTAATGAAAAAAGAAGCCCTGGTTTTTTAAGCTTTCGGGTGTAAACTCGAAGGAAGTCTTTAAAATTGACTAGATCTGCATCAGACCCCGATTTCTTGAAACGACGTTCAAGCCTGCGCTTAACCCGGCGCATCTTTAGGAGTTTTTTGGAAATTGAAAGGAATCTCCACGACTTCGAACGTGGTTAGAGCGAACGGGAGTATGCTTGTCAAGAGCACTTCTGAGTGTTATGTTCTTAGCATCAGTGAGGGTATCGAGGCTGCCGGTCGGGTCTGAATGCAGATCAAGAAGACCTGCATCACAGAAAGATTCCAAAAAGTTGTCCATGTCAATGCTATGTAAGTTACGTCGTTTGACAAATTCGGCATTGTCCTGTACGTGCGAGGGAGCAGGAACAGTAAACGAGACCGAACAATGATCTGAGAGGGTCAGTGGGCACACCACAAGGTCCTTGGGGAAGACATCCTTAGTGATCACGAGATCTAGAATGTGGCCGCCGACGTGGGTGCTATGATTAACGTGTTGGGCCAAACCAAAATTCTCCAGACAGTCAATAAATGAGAGGACCTGGCTGTTGCTAGGGTTTTCAACGTGAATATTGAAGTCTCCTACAATCAGTAACGGCCTGTCACACACAAATATTTTAGCGAGGAACTCTGAAAAATCCTCTATAAACAAGTTTAGACAGCCAAAAGGAGGCCGGTATTTTTTGACAACTCTCCGCCGTCGGCATGAAAGGCGTGGCTCAACCGCAGGCTCGCAGTCAGCGAGCGTCGCTAAGGACTCCTCAGTTTATCTCCGCTTCTACCGACGTTCGCCCGAGCTCGTTCGACGAGCCGAGGATTTATTCGCGCCTCGACAATTTGCGAAGCTCGCTCGCGACCGTCGAGTCGTCCACAGATGGCGAAAAGATGCCCGAAAGATCGCCAAAGATGGCTAGAAGGCCACGCCGACCGCTGCGCAGCATCGCGGGTTGTCTTCCGCGCTGGTTGGGCGGCCTTCCGTCGCTCGCGAGCAAAGGCGCGATCGCGCGGCGCGGCGCCGGAGCGGCCCCCACCGCTCCGGCGCGCGCGGCGGCCGGATCGCCGCCTTCGGCCAATCGATCGCAGACGGCTGCGAGGCTTCCCTGGCCCGGTGCTCGAAGCTCGGGCTCGCTGGCCTGGGACGCCGCGGCGGCTCGCTCCCGGCGCAGCCAGTGCAGCAGCGGCGTTCGCGGGCGCACTTCCGGTCATTGGCGGACGCTCGAGCGTCACGTGCGGCCGCTCGACTTGCGCCCGCTCACCATGCGCTTTTAGCTTCGCGGCGGACGCCTCTCTCGCCAAAGGCGCTGCTATGGCCACCATAAAGGAGGAGGACGACGGCCAGCAGCCGGTCAAGGACATCCCGAGCGGTCCCACTCATGCCGACTCCTCAGGTGCGTTTGCGAAGCATGCTGGGGGTCGCAGCAATTCGCGCCGTTCGATCGCGCGAAGCTGCGCAGGGGGCGGGCGCGCGCGCTCGTGCCCGCCCCCGCCCGAGGCTCGGACTGCTGACCGGCCCGGCGGCCGCCGATCGCGCGGCTACGCCGGCGGCGGCGGCGGCGTCGATTAGTAGAGACCGAATGGCGCCGTGTCAATACGCAGACAATCGTCCTTCCGTCGAGTGCTCCGACTCCCATGGCGACTCGCGCGAAAGAGGCCGCAACCCGCCGGCAGGCGACGGCGCAGAGAACCTGTCTGGCGCGATGAAGCGTGGCGGTGACGGTGGCGTGGAGCCTGCAGGTGCGTGTCTCTCTCTCTCGCGCGCTGCTGCGCGAGGCTTCGAGCTCCGTCGCGGCGGCGGCGGCGGCGGCGGCGGCGGCGGCGGCGGCGGCGGCGGCGGCGGCGGCGGCGGCGGCGGCGGCGGCGGCGGCGGCGGCGGCGGCTAATCCCTTCCGTTCGCGCCGTAGCCATTAGCCGCCGCCGCCGCAGGCGCCGTCGCCTGCGGGCGAGCGAGCGCGCCGAGCGAGCGTCGCAGAGCCTGCGCCGTGCCGCTGGCGCCTCTCGACCGAGCGAGGTCGAGGCCGCCGAGCTGCTGCCGCCCTCATCCGGCCAGCATCTCGCCAGCATTTCGAAGGCTCCGGCGCCGCGCGCCGCCGCGGCCGGCGCGCGACGGAGCCGCTCCCTCGGGCGGCAAGCTACGCAGCCGGATGTGGCGAAACGCCGCCCGGTGTGCCGCGCGCCGCCGTCGGACGCCGCCGTCCAGCCCTCAACCCCGGTCGCTACGACTTGGCGAACGGTTGAACGAGATCGGATTCTTAAATGCTCTCCGTCCGTTCGCTACGGCGAGCTCCCGGGGAAAAGGGTTGGCAGACGCTCTCGCAGCTGGGAAGGTTTTGCGGACGCGCGATGAGAAGCGACGTGGCGGCGGCAGCGGCGCCGCCAGCACGAAGAAAACCACTCTCGTGTTTCACTGACTTCTTAAACGCTGATAAAAATACATGCAATTCATATGCCTAGCATCCTGAGAGTTAAGCTGGGGCAGAGTAGCAAGTGCATAGTGGAGCGATATAAAAGTCGCTGGCTAGGGGCAGTGCGTTCGCGTGCGTGAATTTCGTGCGCGGACTGTCGAAATTAATCCGCTTTGCAATGCGCGGCCGAGCGCGTAGCTGCAGTTACGTTATTGACGAGCGCGGGCAGCCAGCGGCGGTCCCCGGCGGAACGCCATCAATCGGTGACATGAGTCAGCTACGCTGCGAGTGTCGTCGATCTGAGCGTCGCTCTTACTCAACGCTGCACTGTCGTTACGTAGCCGAGCCTGGCGGCGCTGCCGCTGCTCCTGCTCGCCCGTGCCGCCCAGGTGAGAGCGCTGTGGCGCAGCGTACGCTGGCTCATTCTCACTTCGTCCGACGCCACGCGGCAGGACCTCCAGGTCCTGCGCGCCCGGTTCGTCGCTGGCAAACCGGGTGGGAGAGGGGGAAGTGGAGCGCTCGTGCGCTGCACGCGCCTGCAGCGTTCGAGCTGGCGCTTTCGCTGGGCGCCGCCGGAAAAGCTGCTTTCGCGGGTGGGGATAATGACAGGCGGAGGCCAACACGGGTCGTCGTCCCCCTTGGGGACACCTGACGGGGCGGCGTGTGTGTTGGGCTGTCAAGCCTCCCGGTTGCTATGGCAACCGCCGGAAAAGTCTAGGACTAGCCCGGTTCGTGGTCTAGTCCTGGCAACTCGCATGGCTACTCGCAACGGATGCTGGCGGCTACCGCCGGGCGATCGCCTTCGTCCAAGCTACTATTTTCCGTAAATTTTTCGTAAACCATTTTCCCGCCTTTGGCCTCCTAGCCGATGCTGTCGTGCATTAATTTCCCTAGGCCTACCCCACTCCTTTATTACTGCCGATACCTACAGCTCGCCGCTCGCTACCGATGGCTTGCGTTTGAATCCGATCACGGCGCCATTTGCATTTGTTTTCTCGACTTCGACGTAAATGCGTGAGAGCTCTGCTAGCAAGCCTGCTCTGTGCCGCTGGAGCCGCGCGAATGCTCCGATTCCGCTAGAGCTCCAATCAAGTATGCTTGAAAGCAAACTTCTGCACCTCCGCCGCAGCGTATTTGTCGCCTTTTCTCTCGTCGTTTCCGTTTCCGCATGCGCGGAGCGCGCCGGCAAACGCTCGCGCTCGATACCGCCACGATGGTCTCGTGAATGCTTGGGCGGAAGCGCCTCGCTCGCTGCCGACCGCGGTCGCCAGTGACCTTCGCCGCCCCGAGCGAGCGAGCGAGCGCGAGCGCGCGAAAGCGACCGGCGGCCTCTTCGCTGGGCCGCTGGCCAGCGCTAGCTGGCTAGGTCGCCGCGCGACCTAGCCAGCTCGGCCGCCCTCGTGCCTCGCGCATGCGCGCAGCGTCGTCGTCACGTTCCGTTGGCAGAGCCGCGCGCCTTGCGCGTCGGCTCGTCGCGAAAGGCTCGCGGCGACCCGGCGGCCCGCACGCCGGCGCCCCTGTCGACGGCCGGAATCGTCAACTTTGACGAGCTTATGCTCGCCGACGACGCGAAGGGCGCACCTGCGGCTCCGGCGGTCGAGGCGCCGCCGCATCGAGCGGCCGACGTCGAGTGAGTACCGACCGCCCCGCCGCCGGGGGGCGCCGCCTGCCAGGGCGCGACTCCGCTCGAGCGCGCACGCTCGCACGCGCCTTGCCGCACGTCGCGCCCTTCCTGCCCGCCGGGCGGGCGGAGTGGCCGTCGTCGACTGGGCGCACTCGCGTCAGCGGCGGCTGCCCGTCTCGCTTTCGCCAGCAGCAACTCGGCCGTCGACGAGCGACCGTACGCGTCGCGCGCCGGCGGCGACAGGAGCGCTCGCTGGGCGGCGCTGGAGGCGCGGCGCGCCGCGAGCGCTTCCGTTGGCGCGCGAGCGCCGCCGCCGCCGGCAGCGGCGGCGGCGGCGGCGGCGGCGGCGGCGGCGGCGGCCGCAGACCGGCCGGATGCGGATTTCAACGGCGGAGGTGGCGGCGGCGGCGGCGACGCGAGCTCGGCCCACTGCCACGTCTGCACGCGAAGGCGCGACGCCAACGTGCGCATCTCGCTGTCCGCCGAGCGCGCGCGGCGGGATGCGAGCGAGACGCAGGTGCTGCACCAGTATCTGCTGCTGAAAGACAAGGAGGCGCTGATCGAGGAGGAGGTACGCGCCGCCGCTTCGTCGGTCGCTGCCGCCGCAGCCGCGCTACCGCCGCAGCCTCGATCTCGAAGCGCTTCGCGGGGAGCGCTAGCGGCACGAGCTTCCGCGTCGGCTCGCGCGGCTTTAGCCGCAGCCGCAATGTCGGGTGGCCATCGACTCGCTTTCGGCGTCCGTCCGGAAGAGCGCAGCTCACGGGTTTCGGGCTTCCGCTCCGCTTTCACAGGCACTGGCGGAGCGGAAGGCCGGCGAGGCGCGCGAGACGGCCGAGCTCAACGCCGCCGTGGCCGCGGCGAAGCGGGCGGCGCGCGTGGCGCCGCCAGAGCTGCCGCGCTCGTACATCTTCCACCGGCGGCCGCTGACGCCGCACCGCTCCGTCGGGCAGTCGCTGCTCGCAGCCGCGCTCGGCGAGCAGGTGGAGAGCAGGACCGCCGCGGCCGCCACGAACCGCACCAGAGAGGACCTGCTCGGCCGCCTCGAGCAGGTGGCCATGGCCGAGGAGTGAGTGCGCAGGCGCGCGTCGGGAGTTCGCGATGCAGACCGCGGTCCGCTTGGCGCTTGGTCGTACGCGAGTCCGTCGTTAGCTTCGGGCGACAAGTGACAGTCTTAAACTAAATCCGCCAGAGGTTTCTCTGCAGGTCTTCCACGTGAGATACGGTGCCCTGCATGTTTCTCGAGCCCCCAAAAGGCGTAATAATAATAATAATAATAATACACTGGATGATGCGCCTTCAGAGAACTCAATCTCTTTCTTGACGCTTTACGTACTGAAGTATCGCTGCCACGCCTTCTTATCGGATGCTTCGAGGGAGTGCTTCTTTGCCTCTTCTTGTGACAAATTGGCCGCAGGCATTAGCGTAATGCGCCCGTCGGATTCTTGCGTCGGCCTCATGCGGTGCCTAATCAGGAAAGCGCCTACTTTCAGGGAGCACTGACTGAACTGGCGATTTCGGCTTAAAGCTCCTCTATTACTATGTGCATTACAAGAAAATATGAATAAGTGTTATTAACAATTGTGATGCTCTAACGCACCGAAGACTTGTCCATAACATTCCTGAAAGACTTTGCGTTGTGATAGTAAAATAAGACTCATTAGGTTTCAAACATTGTACGTTTTATATGAATATCTGATTGAGTTTCATCCCACTTTAATCTGATAGTTTGACTACGTATGAAAGTACGTTTTATAAACGAAATGCGAATTGTTTTATTTAAAACTAAACATGCGGCTAAATATGTTTAGGCAATATTCCGGAAAACATTATCACTCTCTTCCTGTACAAAAAAGTTGTCCTGCTCACAAAAGCAATGTTTAGGGGAATAGTAGCCGTTTTACATACTTATGTGGCGTATAAAGCTTAGAAATTTCGCTTAGTTATAAGAAACAGCAGCACAATGAAATTCTTTTTCACAGTGCTGTTCAGGGTTGGAGGAAAAGTATTCATTACATAAAAATTCATAGCGTTCAGATTATACCTATATGAATATTCTGAAGTGACGAGCAGTTCACTGCCTGTGGACTTACTTTGCCGAGTCACAGTAGAGACCTCACGGAAGACAGCGCTGCGACATTTTGCCCCGTAACGCAGGTGCGCCATCTTTCGGTGTGAAGGACTTTCTTGCTTTATTTAGTAGAAATGACATTGCTGAGCTGCCATTTTTTTCAACAGTGTCTGTCTGGTTAAGGCGAATCGCAGTCTTTCTTGTCGTTTATTGCTGCTGAATAGCTGTAGTGCGCTTCTTTTAAACACTCCAAGCTGGATGTGCGGCCAGGCGTTAGACATTAGCCTTCACATCGACCTTCACCTTTGGCTTTCATCTTGACTATCAGATTGACCTGCACTTTTGCCTTCGCCTCCACCTTCAACTAGTAGACGACTTCTTCCTAAATAAACTGCCCCGTTGGCGTCCAGAAGAACGATACAATCTTAGTCTCAGTTGTCGTTGGCTTGTCTCTGGAGCGGTTCTAGTTTAAGGGCTTATATAAAATGCGGAATGCAGTGGGTTCTGACGAATTTAGAGCAAGCAGTGTTCTGATATGAATTTTAATTATTGTTTCGTACAATGCGTACAAAGTCGCTGGTGTTGTTGGGACATTACTCCCTACAGGCTTAGCTGAGGTTTGCCTACTGACGGCCGGGCACCGTCACTCGAGGATAATTTCTCCTACACTGCTGCTCTGTTTGCAATAAATAGCTCAAACGCTGTGCGAAAGCGCGGGAAAATGGAGCTGTGGCCGAGTGCAGCGTGAATATTCTTAGCGACTCGTTGCGCTTTGTCACGCCTCGCGTCGTTGTTGAAGTTATCTTCCGGTCTTACGGTACCGTGCCGTGCGAGGACCCGGAGAGGCATTCAGCTCGCGAAATCGTGTGCCAAAGTGGCAAATGTCACCGCGCGGGAATACTCTGCTCGCGCGCCTCTAGAGCGCTCGGGCTAGCGCTAGAGCTCTCTCTCTCTCTTCCGCTAACTGCTCAGCGCTCAATAGTTAGTAAAACCCGTTCGTTGTTCGGCAAACAGTGGCCGCCGAAGCGGACGCTCTCACCTAAGGCCGTGCCGCTCCAGCGCGAACGCACGCGTGCTCGATGCTAAGAGAGTGAGCTCTAGAGAGAGAGAGAGAGAGAGAGAGAGAGAGAGAGAGAGAGAGAGA
The DNA here is from genome assembly GCA_009760855.2 of Cristatella mucedo. NCBI lineage: Eukaryota > Metazoa > Bryozoa > Phylactolaemata > Cristatellidae > Cristatella > Cristatella mucedo. Next base: position 3,226,579 of record WPIO01000045.1, on the reverse strand, counting down.
GAGAGAGAGAGAGAGAGAGAGAGAGAGAGAGAGAGAGAGAGAGAGAGAGAGAGAGAGAGCTCTAGAGAGAGAGAGAGCTCTAGAGAGAGCTCTAGAGAGAGAGAGAGAGAGAGAGAGAGAGAGAGAGAGAGAGAGCAAAAGAGTGGCGCCCCGCCGCTAGCCGGTCTGTGGCCCGGCGTGGTGCCGCTGAGCGCCGAAGTGTCGACGCTTGATGGGAGGCGGCGTTTCCTCTTCTTCTAGACTGGCGAGGCAGCGAGAGCAGTACTTTAAAAAGAAGTCGTTCGGACATCTGCGCTACAAGGCAGCGCTGGAGGCTCAGGTAAATGGTGCGCCGCGCATGGCGGGCGGCGAGGCCGCCTAACAGCTCGGGCGTGGTGCGCGAAGACGCACGGCGTCCCCTCGCGCTCGCGCGCGCGAGAGCCGCCGCGCGCGAAGGGACGCCGTGGACGCCGCGACCGTGGACGTGGACGACGAACGCAGCAGACGGTGGCGGTGGCGAAATCGGAGGGCGGGCACGACTGAGCGTCGCGTTGCAGATGCACTACAAGCCGCTGCCGATCCCAGCCAGTCAGCCGGACGGTGAGGTGTTCGGTAAGTGCGAGCCCACAGTCGACGACGTGGCGGAGCGGCGGAAGCACGTCAGAGCGCTTATGGCGGACCAGATCGAGGCCGGCGCGGAGAAGAAGAGAGCGCACCTCCTGCAGAGGATTCACGATCAGCAAGAGGCCGAGCAGCTGCTCTCGAGAAATCGCGACGAGTAAGTGATCGCCGGCCAGCAGCCGCATCGCTTGCTCGCTCGCTCGCTCGCTGTAGAAAACCACCCGCGGACCAGTTAGTGCGCGCGTCCTCTACGACGGAGGGACGCATGTGAGAGCATGTGGGCATCCATCTTCTCGCGGCCTTCGACGAGGCTCAAACTCGTGGAGAGTATTCAGCTGACGCGACATTTCAACGAAATCCCTTCCTCGCTGTATTCATTTTTCTTACAACAACATATAAAGCAGTCCGGTTATGGATCAATTCGAGATTTATCTTCGGATATAAATAAATGAAACAAATATATCGGAAATAAATTCTACCAATGCGGGGGTTCGAATCGGCTACATCTATGATTAGGAATTCGGAGATTGTGGCCACCTGTCTAGTAGGATCTCGAGTTTTCATTTAATTTCGCGGCCTCAAAGTAGCGAGGAAGTTCTTGCGCTGATCGTATGATCTTACGATGTCATGCTGCGGGCATTCTTGGGGCACCGCTTGCCGAGCCCTGCTTGGCGCCGCCGCCGAAACTGTCACCCGTGCTGGCCTCGGATAGACGAGGCGACGGGGAGCCGCCCACGACTGCTGCTGCTGCTGCTGCTGCTGCAGTGCATCTCGTTCCGCAGCTGCAAAACCTGCGCATACACATAGCAATGCGTTCGTAGCTTCCACGTCCTGGCTCGGTCCTAGTGGACAGTAGTTGTTCGGAAGAAAGTAAATTGTATGGCGCTTTTATTTGTTCCCGGACGCTTCCCCCGCATTTTGTCTGTGGCTGGTTGACGGCACTGCGGCGACAGCTTCTGGTTTCTCAAAAGCGCAAGGCGGTTCGCGTCGCCAGGCAATGGCGCGCACTCGCACGTATCGGAACTGGACTTATTCAGGGCCAGAATCCACGACGCGAACGAAATGCCCTCTGGCGACGCAGCTCTTACCCAAAAAAGTAGACCGCAACCGACTGTTAGTGCTCGGGGCTTTCGGGCTGTTGAACTTCTCAATCTCGCTCTCGCTTCGGTGGTAATGTGCTCGAAAAACTTTCGCCGCTACCCTCGGCGTACGGCAGCTCCGTCGGCGATTGGCGGCTGGCTGCATAAGCCAATTCGATTGGCTGCGTAGGCGAATTCGGTGGGCGGGGTAGGCGAATTCGGCGGGCTCGCGAGCCGACCGCGGTCGCACGCGTCGCGCTCGGATTCGTGTTCGGTCGCCTTCTGTAGAATTATCGAAGACATGGCCAAACGTTACGAGTTGGCGCTGCGACATCGACAGACGCTGGAGAAAGACTGGCTCGCGTCGTCGCAAGCTAAACGAGCCCGCGAGCTGGAGGAGCGACTTCGCGCCATCTCCGCCGCCGACGGCTTGGTGCACGAGCAGTGCCACAAGTACCGGCGCTGCGCGCAGTGCAAGAAGCGCCTGCGCAACGTCGGCGAGAGCAACATTTGGAAGGACGACTCGCGCTACGTCACCGGCGCTCGCATGATGGCCTAGTGCAGGGCGGCTGTCGCAGCTTGTTCTCGCGACTACTCTTCCATCCGCTGGCCAGCGACGAAGCGCTTCCGGTCGCTGCCGCCGCCGCATTCGACTGCGACGGCGGTCCAGTGTCTGAGCGTCGTGAGCGAGGAGATTGCGTTGAGAACGGACCGCCGCCGCAGCGCCTGATCCGAGAGCGCCTGCGCCTGCGGCGGCGGCGGCGGCGGCGGCGGCGGCGGCGGCGGCGGCGGCGGCGGCGGCGGCGGCGGCGGCGGCGGCGGCGGCGGCGGCGGCGGCGGCGGCGAAGCCAGCAGAGTGCACTCGCGCCACGAGCAGGAAGGAGCCTACGTGTTACGGATGCCGAGGCGCTGAGTCGCGCTCGACTTTGCCCAAACCCTTGTAAACCTATTCTGTGCGCTGAGATTCATATTTTGGTAAATAATTTCCTCATCATGCACTGGCTAACAGCGAGCATGATTTTCATTCAATTTTCTCGCCGCATACCGTGCGTTCAGGTGTGCTTACGGGCTAGGTAGCAGCTAAGTCGCTTCTCAGATGACGTGCACGCAGCTGCTCGCTAACGGCGCACCGCCGAAAGCCATAACTAGTTTGCTTGTCACGTGAGCCGTAGGCGGGTGGACGGCAAGCTCGCGCGTCGTAACCGACGTAAACTTCGCTCAGCCCGCCGCAGCCGCTTCTAGAGCGGAAAAAGCTTAACGTCAAGTGCGCGCGCAACGTCCTCTTTTAATCGCCTTCCCGGAGAAGAGAGAAGCTAATGCATTGACGTGGCACAAAGGAGAAACGTGTGCAAAAAGTAGGAAAGGAAAGGAAACGCGCAAACATGTAGGAAAGGAAAAACAAACACGTAGGAAAGGAAACGCACACGCGCGCGCGCTCCATCCCAGGTCAAAAAGTGTCTGCGCTTCATCGCTCGAGCTTAGCGCCGGAAGCACCTTCAAGTTGAGCAGGAAGCGTCTCACTCTGCCGGAAGCGTCTCGCTCAGCCGGAAGCGTCTCTCTCGCAAGACGCTCGCAGAGGCTAGGGGTAATAATTCTAATAGGCTGGGCATTTTAATTCGATGTACTTGTAATGTACCTGTCGGTTTTTCCCTTCTTTATCGGAGAAATCCGTGACAAACCAGAAGAAAAGCGAATCTGCTACTAAAATAAATAAAAGAACATCCAATAGCTCAAGGGAAATCTCAGTCAGAGGTTAACAGTAACCAGGTTAATTCAATACCTGCTTACAAGATGAATTTAGGTTCTCCAGCGAATGCTGTTTTTATTTTCCGATGTATTTCATACGTAGCTGAACTGCTGAACCAGTTTCAGCCTCATTGTGCCCTTGTAGGCGTGTCGTCGCCGTCACGTGGTTCCGCCCCCCCCCCCGCCGGCGTTCCGTTTGCCCAACGGTCGCGCTCCTTGCCGGCATGCGACGCTTTCCTTGCCGCGAAATTCACTTTCTGCCTGTGCGTCGGCCTGCACGCACGCTATCCACTCTCTTCTCTCTTAACACCTCGTGCTCCGGAGCAGCACGCACGAAGGCTAGTGTATCGTATAATGCAGCCGTCGTCGACAACTCCGCGACTCGTTTGTGGGGTCTTCGCTCTTCCTCGCGCCGCAGTCGCGCGCCCACGAGCCCCTACACCCTCAGGTATTCTACGGACAATAATTAGCCGTTCAATTAGCTCGCTTAAAGCCCGTTGGCGACGGAAGCTTTTGCTCTGCAGGCCTTGAGCTTGCTCTTATACGATTCTCACGCTCCTTGTGCCGCCGGAGGAACATCCGGTTCGGTGGTCCTCGGCAGCTACTTCCATGCTACTCACTACCTCAAATGCCTTCCTGACTTAGCTATGATTCACACTTTATCGTTGCTGCGTGAGATGAAGTCAGTTAGCTACCACGTGCGTTCCGAGAGCAGCCAGGGCTTGGACTTCGCTATACAAAAAATTCTCACCCGTAACACCCACTTAGTTTTTTGTGGCGCTAGGGAATTGCTGACGTAGATACAGCTATATATACATTGCATTCGAAAGAGATCCGGATGTCAGGATGCAGCGAATGCTTAGTCGACGCGCGCCATTTCAGAGTAATGTAATGTCTCTCCGCAAAAAAACTCAAAGAGGAGGCAAAAGAATTAAGCGAGTGTTATCCCTTTACAGCAAACGTAAAGCGCCTAGAAAGAGATTGAGTTCTCCGAGGGCGCTTTATCAAGTGCATTATTACTATTTTTATTATGCTGGTGAGGCTGGTGAGGTGGTTTCTATAGCGCACTCACAGCTTTAGCGGCTTTAGGTGTGCATGCGGAAGCCACTAGACTTCATTTCTCGCAGCAATGAGAAAGTGAGAAGCATAGCTGAGTTACGAGGGCACTCGAAGTAGTGAGAAGCATGGAAGTAGCTGCTGAGGATGCTGGACAGGATACTTCACAGTCGGCATTAGGAGAGAGGATGTCGTTCCGTAAGAGTTGTGGAAGCGATTTTCACAGTTTATGACCTGCAGAGCAAAAGCTTCTGTCGCCAACAGTCATTAATTGAACAATTGGAACAGAAAATGTATTGTCCATTGGAGAACCTAAGGGCACGAAGATGCTGGCCCTACTGGAAGAGATCAGCTAGATACGAGTAAGATCTTGTAGATCAAAGTAAGAGCTTTACTGTGTATCCGTTGATCAACCAAAAACGATCGCATCTCCTTCACGAACTGAGAAGTGCGGCTCCTTTTCTATTTTGACTGTATTTGTATCCTTAGTCATCACCAGCTGTAGTTGCTTAATGGATCTTAATAAACCTTCAAATGGTTAAGAAGTGATCAAAGAGGGTATATGTTTTCCATGCACATGATGACAGTAGCACGACAGCATCGCCGATTGGAAGAGCAAGGTCTCCTAGTCCAGATGCACAAACTGCACGTCCTTTGAGTAGAAGTTTGGTCGCTATTTTATTCTCATCTTTATAATTATCTCATCTTATTATCACAGTGTGGCTGAATTAATTGACCTTGACATTGAGAATTGAATGCTTGCAAGGCAGGTATTCAGTCTATTAGCCGCTACTCCTACAACTGATTCCGATGATTTAAACGACAAATACAGGTGGGTATAGTCGCTATGTAGCTGACCGCCAGTCGCATGGAGCCGAACATCACTCTTCTGAGAGGCTCAGTATAAATGGAGGTCAGCTTAGTACTGATAGCAGACCACTAGTAGAACCCCACTGGTGACTGGTCTGCTGAATGTGATGTGTTCATCACAGTGCACCGACTGAACAAGGTCAGAAACGCTTGTTTCGAACAATCGCAAAGACTCATCCACTAGATCTACCGTAGTTCTCAATTTTCCTTGTCTGATATTCATAATCAGTACGTCAAACGCAGACGGAGGATTTACTCTCACCAGTCTATGCGATTCCTCTCCAGTCGTCCTAGGCCCCCGGTAGGGCCTCCCATTAGAGCTCCCTTGGGCCCTCCCACCGTGGGCCCTCGCGTGGTTTCGTACGTTGCCCTCACGTGGTTACTCGCGTGGGAACACACTGTGCACTCACTTGCGCCCTACCTCAGTGCACACGGGCTACTTTGTGCTGATGGAATAGTGGTTACTTCATTTTTTGATCCGATCAAAATATCTCTTTCGTCTAGTGACTTCGAAATCGTAATCCTACCAGGTTGATTCGCAGTAACACTAATGATAATAAGCCGACTGAATAGTGCCCCAAGAGATCATTTTCTCTATTACCAATCGTTGTAAAAGAATTTATACCTAAAAGATAGTGACGATATCAAGCATCCAAAAGCAAAAGAGGTACCACACTTAGGCCAGCAAGCTGGAGCCACCAGGAAGACACTCGAAGGCGAAATCTGCTAGCTGGATACCTGCCAAGTCACGTTCGCTGAATCGTGCTCGAGTACGCACGAAAGGAATATTGAAACAAAGAGACAACTTTACGTTGACGAAGAAAAAGCCGACCAGAACAGATCCGTATTGAGGTGAGATTTAAGAGATAGCAAGTTCTGCAGGAAGTGATCTTACCTAGAAGCGATTTCCAGACTTTCTGTGCATGAGAAGCTGAAGGCTTGACCAGAAAAAAAAGATTTAAATTTACTGCGTGCGAGGCATGGCAAGATAACTAGGTGCCGAGAAGCTGGTGGAGTGAGAGTACACTGGAGCAACAAGAAGGTCGGTTAATTAGGCTTGTGCAAGCGAGCGAAATGACCTGTCAGACAGATTAAGGATCTGGAAATCAGCCAGATTTAGGATCTAGAAATCTTTTTAGTACTTGGTAGAAGGACTGTTCAGCTCAGGCAGAAGTTCTATGATGTGGCACGTACGCCGTCGTTGACCACAGAACAGACAGAGCTGCGTGCACGCTCTTTGAGCATGAACCGTCGTAGCTGCAAAGCGACGCCTCAAATGTTGCTCTCTACCAGTCTGTTACCGCCCCAGGACGCGCGAACGCCTGCCGCATTACAGCCTCGGCGTGGCCTTATATGCTAGAATCCTGAGTCGACGCACGGAATGCTACCCAGATCGCTCTAGTTTCGATCGCCTACATAGGTACTATCACGGTCAGAGCTGGTAGGCGAGCAGCGCCATGTGCCACTTCAGTTTTAGTGACAAAACTCGATAACGCGTCGCAGAAATCCCGCTCCAGCCAGCTTGCTTTTCAGGCGCTGGCTGCACTGATAACTGGTGCCCGTGCTTGTGCCAGAGGGCGTCCGTTTTAACGAATAGCCGATTGATAGAGCTCGCTAGCCCTGCCACATGGCTTCCGGCTGATGAGAGCGTGCTTTTTTGTAATCGCCATTCAACGAGTGCCTAGCAAGTGCTACCCAAAAAGGATAAGAATCGGAGCAGCTGATACGACGTTCGCTAAGAAGTTTGCGGCGGCACACTAGGCGACGACCGAGGAGATAAGCAGCTGCTCGCGGCACTAAGACGCCGAAGACCTGCGCTGGCAAAACGTTGCAGAATCTGGGATCGGCAGGTAGAGCGAGAGAGAGGCTAGAGAGCGACACTCAACGTAGATCGTTCGTCGGCGAGCTCGAGCCGCCATTGTCGAAACCAGGTAAGTCGATACTTGGTGTGGCAGAGCCTCGGTGACACTGGCGTTTGACGTTGGTGCCCAGCAGTGAGCAGTTCCCTTGTGATCTTAATTGGCTCTCTGCGCTGGCAGAGGGTCTCGGGCCTGAGTCGAGCGCGGCCTCAGCGAGAGAGGCCTGTCTACGCGAGCCGCCTGCGTATGGCGCACACGATCGAGCCGCTGCAGCTTCGTTCGACGCTCAGTAGCAGCTTCAGGCGGATCAGGTCGGAGCTAGCTCCAACCATGCTCAGAGCTTGCTCCCACCATGCTCGGAGCTTGCTCTCAGTCGCCTGTGGTACTCATCCGGAAAGCCAGTAGCCTCAGCGTCTTACTTCAGCGGCGCAACAGTGCCAATTGGTGCGCTTAGCCAGTGCTGCAATGAGGAGTGAGAGGGCAGCACTGAAGGAGCTATGGCCGCCGGCGAACTGATTTATTGAGCGGAGGAAGTCGAGCGGCAGCGAGCGGAACGAACCCCCCCTCTGACTATGAGAGCCTCTCGGAGCTTGAGAGGAGAGATTGGAAAGTTTCCCTCATCTCCGTAGCTTCAACTGGGCGGCCGCACTTTCCACGGAAGGTGCAAAAATGACGAATCCGTCACACCCGCGAGTTTTAAGGGCAACCCGTAGCCTTGACCTTTTCCGGATCGGCCCATCAGCCTCCGCAGCGATAGGCCGCGATCAGCCTATCGCTGCCGGAGGCGTGTCTCCAGACACGACCTCACTTAATCGGTGGGAAGAGATGGGCAACAATAAATATAATGGCCATGATAAGATTTCATTTGTACAGCGGCGATCTAACGAAAATAGGTCTCGTTCTACGCTCTTTAAATATCCCTGAAAGGCCAGCCCATTCGACCAATAGCCTTCTATTTTTCGTGCGCCTGCGAATTTGATACACACACACACACACACACACACACACACACACACACACACACACACACACACACACACACACACACACACACACACACACACACACACACACACACACACACACACACACACATATATATATATATATACACATATATATATATATATATATATATATATATATATATATATATATATATATATATATATATATATACATATATATATATACATATATATATGTACTGGGCGAGATTCACGAAAAAAGCGGCAGCAGCTCTCTGGCAGCCCGATTGAGGCGCTGTATTCTAGCCTAGTTCGTAGCGCAGATCCTAAGCTCACGTTAGCGATACGTAGCAACCGTACTAATAAAGGTCTAGTGGCTTCTCTTCCGGCCGTAACGTCAGTCGTACTCTTTTTCTATAAGTCCCCTCTCAGTGGAACGTGCTGGTCGCCCGGCCCCGTTCGTAGCGCCCGCCAACCGCACTTCCGCAATGCCTACTGCTGACTCGTACAAACCAGGGTTTGAGCGGACTGTTCCTTTGTTACTGGCGCTTAGAAATTGACAAAGTCCTGCGAAGCTCGACCGCCCATCGCTCACACGCTGCGATACTACACCAGTTATCCTGATTATGGAATACGCACTACATTGTTTGATTTAGCATTAGCTGATATGAAAAGAGCACGCATTAAGACTGGAGAAGCGGGGCCCTATGCAAATTAGCTTCCCGCTAGCCAAGCCACCGTAGCGCGTTGCGAAATTCTAGCTTACACTCACGTTAGACCACGGGCAGTGGTTTACGGTATTCGCACAAGCTGGCAAGCACGTCAAATGTTGATACCGTCGAGTCGTCAAAACAACGGAAGTAACGAGTCTTACCAAACTTTGTTTGTTGTGTAGCTGCACTATCAGAGCCAGCGGTTTGGAAAGCGACGGTTTTTTCGCAACCGGCGTACGTGTTCACGCGCGTATTTTTAACTAAGCTCATCGCCCGGAATTTTGTTAGAAATTAATCTTTCTTTAATTCCCGGGACTTTGAAAAGCAGCGCGATGGTCGACTAATTCAATTACAACTGTCTGAGAGCGCAAAGGCAGTCCCCGAAGATTGGCTGAAATTTAAACGAGCAGCGGCCGAACAGCTTTCAGCTCATGGATTTAATCAGCGAACGACACAAGTCGGTCACCTTTGTACCCCGTCTCCTCGTCAGCTTCAAAGTGGAAAACCTTCCGGAAAGAGGTAGCGTACCGACCATTTTAGCTGCGGCGACGTACTGCGCTTCTATAATAACCCCCGTGTGCCAAGTGGTTGTTTCTCATCGTTAGAATATAGCATTGTCACGAAGCAAAGCGAGGAGTAGGCCGCCAGGCGGCGCTCTACTCGCGGCAGGCTTATTTGAACGAGTTTTGCTAGGCCATTCTTGTAAAGCCGCCATCGGCTGCTTGCGCTGTATTTTTAATGTTCTAAAATTTGAAATGCGGTCACTTCATGGATTTTGGGGATAACCTCGGTCGGGTAGCGTAGCGTGGAGTGCACTATCGCAGGCGTCGGCGTGAATGATCCGTACCACCGCTAATCCAAATTCTTATCAAGCTAGTTCGCCAGAGCAGTTTTCCTTTTTAGGCATCCAAAATTGGGTTGAAAAGTAATTAATACTCAGTACCCAAGGCAAAATGTAATGCTGTAGTGGAGCATGTAAGCCGGAGCGAATGAAAGACACATCTAAATTTGACAGGCCCTTATAAGCGACGCCGAGCTCCTGGCGTGAGCCTGTGCTAGTCAGGGAGGAGCGATGCTTCGTGTCAGTTGTGGCTGTCCGATTAATCACTGTATTTAAGCGCCTTATTTATTGTGAATCAGGCAAATCAAGAGGAGTAATTTAAAGAAGTCTGAAACGAATGTTGCATACGCACGGAGTACCATTTCTGTATTCTCCTTGCGTAATCATTCGCGAATGTTTAAAATGATACTTAACAGAAATCGGGCCTACTTGACTACGAAGCAAATTCGATATTTCAGAAAAGTTATTTTAGATTATGACATTCACACAAATATTAGAAGTCGTAGTATTTGACTGATACCGAATGTTTGATCAGCTACATCACTTTAATGATTGCTCTATCATAAAAAGTGTAACGCTTTATCTAATAAAGTGTCATTGAGTCTTTTGCGAGTACAATTAAAACGCTGCTAAATCCGAAAGAGAAAATGACACCAGCAGCTACAATAGGTTTTTAAAAAGTTTTTCTATGAATAATTGTATAATTAAAATAAAAAGCTAGATTAGCCAACTAGAACTATGTTTCGATAAGCGTAACAGAAATTTGGGTCTCGTAACTCTCTTAAACCACTTGCTGAACCTCCCTCACCATGTTATAGAAGTCGTAATATAAGAATTAATAGTAACAATATTCACGACACTGTTCTTGCATAAGCATTAAGTAATATTTCTTCAGTGGTATAGAAAATACTTAGTCATTCTGACCTAGAGAACATTGCTCTTGAGACACTTGCTGTGATTAATTTGTTGTGAACCCATATACGAAAAGAAAATGAGAAATTTACTGCTTTTGGTAAATATTTAGTGAGAAAATAGATATTAAATCAAAATTATTGCAAGAAAACTCTGATTCATACAAAACGACCACTTGGTCATGAGATAAGTAGATGCTCTATAGTTTTGGCTATGCTGAAAGTCTGTTTCTTGGAGAAGCCTCTTGGAGAAGCCTCTCCACCAGGGTCGTGGAGCTCGAGCCTATGCAGCGCGTAAGCAAAGTACCTGAATAGAGGTTAGATTCTCTCCGAGGGCGCTAAGCAAAGCAGTCATTATACACGCAAACGAATCATAAATAATCCTTATCATGTTCTAGCTATAAGGTTCTTGTTAATGACTTTTAAAGCCACGCATAACCATTTTAAAACGCTCGCTTTTCTCCGTTGAGTAACCTTCCGTGATCGCATTAAGATTGTCAAAATGAGCATTCAGGATATGGGGTTAAATAGACATTATGCTGCATCTGATATTTTCGTAGTTATTTATGCAAACGTATGGTGCTCACCTTCAGATCTGATTCAGATTTTTTCTAAGATGAAAGATTCTTTAGGGTTTCGGGCTCCTTATAAAGGTGAACTTCTTCAAATGTTCGCTGACGTATTATAGGGTAGCGTATGGATGACCGCAGCAGAGCGAACCTCTGACAGGACGGTACCTCCTTTCGACAAGGGTAAGCGAAGGCACGCCCATCCAGAGGGAATTCAAAGTCCGACAGCGCACACTGTGCTCACACATCATGCACTCTAGCACAAACAGAAAGACCATTGATAGCACATATTCCCTGGGAAATCTTAGCAGAAAGATAACCAGCCTTCTATTTGTGTCTCACTGGTATTTTATAGCGGGCTTGCGCAGATTCATCGAAACTGAAAAAGATCTTCCAGATCGTGCCTATAATAATAAACATAATTATAGTAATAGCAATAATTTACATAGCATTGTGCACATAGAAAGGGGGGCAGTCGTGGAATTGTGGTATTCGGAGACCACACCGTCAAAGACCAAGAGTGCGTACGACTAGAATGAGAGGAGGCATTGCGATTGAGACAGAATTGCTTGCTAGTACTCGCACACAGTGGCCAATCCTTTTATACACGCCATCCATTTATGCATTTATATATTTATTATATATACATTTATACATTTATATATGTCTCTCTTACCAGCGATCCAGAGCATTGCCTTGTGTCAGCTCCAAGTCGTAGGATACCACTTGGGAAAGTTCTCGCTGCACAATTAAGATTTGCCCGTTCACTTCCTACTGGCAATAAGCTATACCTCGTTTCCGGATATGATTCCTGAGTATTTTACACGAATCACCCGCCATTGCTACTGACTGTGCGCTTGGAAAGCAGGCTAGATGCTTTTTAATAGCTCGATGCCACTGCCAGAGAGAGGTTTATATACCTGAAGTGGTGTACTAAGTGAATAAGCCTTTGTCTCAACAAATCACTAGCCTTCACATCTTTGTATTTCGAATCATCTTCTAATATAATCTTTGGATTTACATCTACGTGCTGGCTAATTTGAAAAAAAAAGAGAGACAGAACGTGTTAGACGCTTAGCAATCGTCGCGAACCGAGGTATCGAGGCGCAAGACCGCTGGAGACGCCTAACCCACGTGGGCTGGCGACGTCCACTAGGCTCCGATTTGTAGAAGTACTGTAAACATAGAGGAGGTACAGAAAAAGTGAAGGTTAGATGATTCGACAGCCTACTTTAAATAATAATAGCAATGCACTTGATAAAGCGCCCGCAGAGAACTCAATCTCTTTCTAGGCGCTTTATATTTGCTACAAAGGAAAACGCGATTGAATCGTTGAGTAATATCATGCTTGATAAACAAGATGAATAACATCGTTAGGAGTGACATGCACAGGGTCAGTGCAAGTGTGGTTAGTGGCAGCATGCACAGTGTCAGCACGCATAAGCATATGAAGGACGAGTCGCAGGGACCCACTAAATGCTGTCCTAAATAGGTGTGTTTTGCAGTTCTTTTTAAATATGGTCAAGCAAGCGGATGTTCTGACGCATGTCGGGAGTGATTTCCAGGCTTTGGGAGCATACGAATTAAATGCACGGTCTCCAAAGGATTTGAGTTTTGTACGAGGTAGTGGTAAACTGTTGGATTCCGGAAAGCGGGTGGGACGATGCTTGGTGTGGTGTAGGAGTAGATCTGAGAGAGAGAGAGGCTGAAGCCAAAGAAGAAAGTGACCTAAACGTGAGCGACAAAACCTTGAAGCCGATCCGTTGGTAGCCAGTGCATGTTGGCAAGAAGTGGTGTGACGTGGCAACTGCGACGCTCACGACAGACAATCCTAGCTGCAGAGTTTCGCACCAGCTGTAAGCGCCTGATCGCACATGCTGGTAGGCCAGTAAGCAGTGAGTTGCAGAAGTCAAGACAGGATGTCACAAATACACGGACCAATTTAAACGTGGTATCCTTATCTAAACAAGCCCGAGTTTTAGCTATGTTATGTAGCTGAAAGTAGGCAGACTTGATTGTGGAGCTGACGTGGTCGTCTAATGAGAGTCGTCACTTTAGAACGTGGCACCTAGATTTTGAGCTGAAATAGCAGCAGAAGAGCCTCCAAGGCTATCACCGGCGAATGCAGCGAGCAATAAAGGAGCGCCCGATCCCCGCGAGCGACCAGCGATGTCGGAGAGCGGGCACCTAACCCCCGGGCTAAGACCAACGGAGTGATTATACCGAGGCTGCCAGCATCTAATTAAGTACATTTTATGACAGCCGTGCGTGCAGCTAAATTTGATAGCACGCATGCCAGTATGTAGGCGGCACTACTGAGTGAAAACCTGCGTTGCCTGCACCAAAGCATCCCCCCACACCTTCCGCTATGGCATTCCAGCATGCCCACCTCCATCGCATTCCCGCCTATCCGCCGCTGCTGAACTCCAGCTCGCTGCTGTCCAGTACCGCATTCAAGCTCCGACTTCCGCTACCGCATTCCTACTCGCCTTCCGCTACCTGCTTCGGCTTTAAATCCAGCTCGGCTTCAGTTGACAGTCACAAGACGGGTAATAGCGGACACATCTTGGACGGGCTCTCTCAACTGGCTCTGTCGAGTTACCGTGGCGAGTAGCCGTGTGAGTAGCCGAAGCTCTCGCTTATCGTAGAGTGTTTTTTCCACGGCGCTCTAGATGGCGAAATTGAATCTGAGAAGGAACGCGTTGGCAGGTCAAGGTTCGCCGAGTCAAGTACTTCTTACACCTGGTGAATTGCACCCTCCTGTCCGTCCGGCGCGGGTCAACAGTTGCAGATTAAAAATCGGGCACCTACGAAAGCCTGGATGCCGAGCAATTTAAGGTGTGCACTGGCAGAATGTGGCCAGAGAGTTCGTCAGTCCCGGAATAGCGCTGAAGTTTATATTTTGAGAATCGGCTGCTAATACTTATTTTTTAAGTATTATAGTGGCATTCTTCTAGCGAGACGGTTGCCAGTCAAACCATTACGATTTGCAAACATGAAACTAGCTTAAAAATTGATATTTCGAGCCAAAGGCAGGCGCCGAGACTTGCAGGACGTACTTGTGGATCGTACGGAGTTGCTCCCCAATGTCAGCATCGGGGCATAACGTAGCGGTGCATAACGAGATCGCGTGTACTCGATGACAGACATGACTAACGCGAAATTTTAGTTAATATGTTGATTACGGATCGCGGCCTAGCCAGGGGCCTAGCCAGATGATCACTATAAACGCTGAGCTCAAGGCTGCGACGGCTTTTATTTACATATCAGTCCCACTTTTACAACGAAGCTCTGCTTAGATGATAGTCTTTGGTCATATAATACAGCCAGGCCATTGCAAGATGTACTTACAACTTTACGGCTAGAAGTTCTCCTCAATTCTAGACTCACTGAAATTCGGAATTCCTCCTTCTTTTGGCCACTCAAATAGAATACCTTTGAGAGATGCAGAAGGCCACTGGCGGTGCATAGCCGCTACGGGCCACTTGAAGGAAAATGCCGCCACAGCAGCGGTGCAAAGCAAATCTAGCACGACCGATGGTACATTGAAAGTCGGTATAAAAAGCGGTTATTCCTTCGCTCCGTTGTAGAACCGAAAGCCTGTCACCATGGGATGGTATACCTGCCTACTGCTGGTATTTCTGGCCGCTTTTTCGTCGCATACAGTGAGGGGCAGCAGACAGCTACTTCTCGTCTCATTCGACGGCTTCCGATATGACTACGTCAACAAGGCGCGGATGCCATTTTTCCGGGAAATGATGGATGCTGGTACTTGGGTGCAGAAAGTGAAGGGAGCCTTTCCAACTTTGACTTTCCCAAACCATTGGACCATAGTGACAGGTGAGTGAAGTCTTCGTAGCATGAACGTAGTTCGTGTGTCTGAGCGTATCCGACGAACCTCGAGAGAGTGCATGCGATTTATTATCTATTCAGGTGCACCTGCCTCAGCGTTTCCGAGGATCATGACAGGAGGGCTTCCGAGTGTGCTAGACAGCAATAGATACATCTACAACTTGAGAAGCAGCCTCTGCACTCTGTCACTTCCGGGCATTTATCTGAGGCTTTTTATTATCTTAATAGTTTCAGGGCACTAGAAAAAGCTGTACCATACGGATTAGTTGATACCTTGATATTATAGCAACAGGCTAGCTAGAACGTACTCATCAACAAAATGCTTAGATTTACCTGCCCTATTATGCTCAAAAGGTGTAAGTCATTAACAATCCACCTGAGTCAGCAATGCTTCTCAATATCTGTTTGCTGGACGAGACGAAGTCTATTGGCTATTTTATGCCTACCAAAAACCACGAAGGGTTTGAGTTGGCTATAGAAAAATCTTATGTGTAGCGTCCACTTTGTCTTTGTGGCTTTATGGAGTTACAAATGAAGATACATTACGTTAAAGTCATACTTAGGCAGATGAATACTTATGGATCCAGCCCCTCGCTGTCTACCCCCCAATTTCAGCTCTAGTCACCTGTATGTCCTATTCCAAGAACGATGCGGAGGGTATTGCTAAGGTGTATACTATTTTGTCGATGAATATCCGGTACTGAATCGCGGTCAACCTCAAGTAACCTATAGTTAAGATCAGTCATCGCTAACCCGCGGGTAGCATT
The DNA here is from genome assembly GCA_009760855.2 of Cristatella mucedo. Taxonomy (NCBI): domain Eukaryota; kingdom Metazoa; phylum Bryozoa; class Phylactolaemata; family Cristatellidae; genus Cristatella; species Cristatella mucedo. The sequence goes on along the minus strand of WPIO01000045.1, from coordinate 3,210,748 downwards.
ATTTGCCTACCTTAACCGCGGAAGAATGAAAGGAATGATCATTAATCATATATGATCATGTGGCACATCCGTTACTTGCGACGTATTACATCACCGAGACTAGATGGGATGCTGTAAGCGCTTATTGAAACTAATCAGTGCGAGTAACAGAGCCAGCAGACATTAGAGAGGCGACGTGGTTGGTACAGCTAATGCCGATGCTTATACCAGTGCTTCGGCCAGTGCCGACATCGAGGCAGGTCTCGTGACTCTCAGGGCGCGACTCTCTGACGCGTCTCGGCTCACCAGGTGCTGCTTGCGCTCGGTTCATCGCGTGTAGGGCAGTTTCAGTCTGTCCTGTGTCACTGGGCAACCGACGCCTCAACACCTAAATAGAGAAGCCTCGTTCGTGCTGCCATTATTGTTGCACTCGTAAATGCTCGCTGACGAAATTCGCTGCCCTCGTGTAGATAATAGTAATCGTGATAACACATACGTATGGCACCCTCAGTACTCTTAACCTATTTCTAGACACTTTACGTTCGCTGTAAAGAAAGCATCGGCTAGCGGCGATTTGTACAGTAAGATTGTTCTTTCTTTTAAAGGCCGTTACCCGGAGAACCACGAAATCGTCTCTAACAGCATGTACGATCCTGCGTCGAAGGAAAGGTTCTCAATGTCTACTGTCGACGCAAAGTGGTGGAATACAAGCGAGCCTATCTGGGTGACAGGAATGAAGCAAGGACTGACGGCTGCAACCTACTTCTGGCCAGGTGCGAGCTAAGCTTCGACAGGCTGCTCACGGCCGGAGCGGTCGGAGCAGCGCGAGAGTGCGACGAAGCACTAGCGCTGCCCCGGCGAGCTAGCATGCGCGTAGACTCGGGCTCAGCGCTCCGAGCGGATATCCGGGTCAGTTAGGTTCCTGCGAATTTTTCGTCGCTGCTCCTGCTGCTCGGCGGCAGGCGGCAGCGTCTGCTTGAACTTTGAACTTTGTGGAGTCGCTCAATCGTCCTAAGGGTTCGCACTGCAGTCGGATGGTACACAGGATGAGAGTAGGGTCGCATTTCCAAGCACGACGGCCGCTGGCTGGCGCTAAACTGCAAAATTAACTCTCGAAGTCTTTAAAAAGCAGGCCATCTAGAGAGCGCCGAAACTCGTCGCCACATTTCATTATTAGCACATCGAAACCTTTGAACTTTACTTTTCGTGAACATTACGGCTGAAAAGTGAATTATCAGCTCAAGACTAACAAGTGGCTTGTGACTACAGCCAAGCGTTTGCTGCTCTTAAAAGAGTAGTTGGAAAAAAGCTATGGGCTTTGAACCAAGATTTCTGCAGCAAAAGCATTTATGAGCCAGAGTGAGTTCTACAATGGGCACGTGCACGTCGAGATCTAGTTCTCTTTAGGTCGATATCAACATGAGCTATTAGTATTACTATTAGTATCGTCGTTAATTACTATTTTTGCCTCAGCAAAGGAGCGGTGGGGTTGAGCGTGCCGTGACCAGGTCACGGTCACGGCTGACGCCGGATACGTGAAACCACCTGACGGCCTTTCGTTACACTAAGTAGCCTGATGGTCAGCGCCGCCTGGTTGAGCTCGTTCCGGGTATAGCTTTGAGCTAACGGGCCAACTGCCGACCGGAAGCGCAGGCCGCTCAAGTGGATTGGATAGGCAGTCGAAGAGAAATCCTTATAAGTATTTCGAAGAGAACGAAAGAAGTTGGTGCATCTCGCGTGATCATGCACAGCTTATATCTGAGAGATTACAGCTAGCTACGCTCTAACAAATAAAAGTGTCTCATACCCTGCACTCTGCCAGACAAATCATTTATATTCCTGCTACTAGCCACCTTGCCAGCACATTACAAGAAATCGTAGAAGAGAAGCTGCTCGTCGCTACATTAAGTAAAGTAAATGTCTGCAATATGCCTCCCGAGAGCTAGTGTGAAGGCTACGACCAATAGCTCCTGTACCTGATGATTCGGTTAATTTCAGAGGCGATATCCACTGAAGCTCACGCTAAAAATAGCCGCTTGCTCTGCCAGCCATCACATTTTCCCTCGCTTTCTTGCTATTTTAACTTTTCTCTCCCCTTTCTCTCTCTGTCTCTATCTGTTTCTCTCTGTCTCGGTCTCTCTATCTCTCTCTGTCTCGCTCGGTTTCTCTCTGTCTCTGTCTCTCTCTGTCCCTCTCTGTCTTTCTCTGTCTCTCTCTATCTCTCTCTATCTCTGTCTCTCTCTTTTCTCCCTGTCTCTTTTTCTGTGTCTCTCTGTGTCTCTCTGTGTCTTTCTCTGTCTTTCTCTGTCTCTCTCTGTCTCTATGTCTCTCTGTCTCTCTGTGTCTCTCTCTGTCTCTGTCTGTGTGTCTGCTTGTCTGTCTCTGTCTGTCTCTGTCTGCCTCTGTCTGTCTCTGTCTGTCTCTGTCTGTCTCTGTCTGTCTCTCTTTTCTGTCTCTGTCTCTGTCTTTGTCTCTGTCTCTCTCTGTCTCTGTCTCTGTCTCTCTGTCTCTGTCTCTGTCTCTCTCTCCCTCTGTCTCTCTCTCTCTCCCTCTCTCTCTCTCTCTCTCTCTCTCTCTCTCTCTCTCTCTCCCTGTCCCTATCTCTCTCCATCAACGAGATTCTTTCCCTTAATCGCATTCTCTGCGTCGTATCCCTTCATTATCAAGGGCATGGCACCCGGATTTTCTAAGGCTAATAATTTCGCCAACTTTCCAGCTAGCTGACTAAGGCTGATCTAATTCAAAATGAGCTGAGAGAGCCACATTTTGGGTTATACTCTATACCTAATTAACTAATACAAGAAATTAGCTTGATCTTTAGGACTAGGGAACTTAGTCATGTATTGGCCTCTTTTTAATTAGTGACAATAATTACAATGCAGCAGTAAGTATTCCGAATCGGAAGTGCGTTCGCTTTTGCTCTCTTGCAGTTTGAAATTCTCCTGTAGCACTGTACAGCGCCAACGTTGAATCACGTCGGCATAACTCTATTTCCTCCCATGCTGATCGACCCACGCTATGTGACTCGGAGCTAAATTTCTCAGCACGTTTTGTACGCAGCATTTCCTGTCAAAGGTCCTAAGATTTCCATTTTAAAATCCGAGGAAATATTTTTATTTTCGTCGGTCATCATTCGTTAGGCAGGTGTGTAAAGTGATACATCAAGTAATGCTACAAAATTAAAGATCGGTTACATTTTAGAGAGTGAACTTCAGTAGAATCTGTTCCTCCAGATGCTGCGCCTCCGTATAGACAGCCTGATATGTTGCAGGCAGCGAGGTCGAGCTGCAAGGCTTCCGACCGATGCATTGGTATAAGTACTCAGACAGCACACCGAACCTCGTTAGAGTGAACGAGGTCATACGATGGCTAAAGGATGAAAAGATAAATATCGTCACGCTTTACTTTAACCAGCCTGATAGCATCGGTCACAGGTGGGTGTGGCTCAGAAGAGATCATCGCTGCATTTCATTACTCTCTAAGGTTACGCGGACCACATTTAATGGTAGTTGCTACACAGTGACATGTTAAAGTATAGTATGGATACTAACTTAGTAAGAGTAGCTCCTGCTGCTTTTATAACGGCACGAGCTCAGCATTCGCTGCCGTAATTCGTCGCCGTCAGCATTTGTATGCGTGGCTGATCACGGCTATTAATGGCAATCATATTTATTTAGCAAGGGCCCGAACGCGCCTGAATCGCTGCAAATGGTGGAGGAGATGGATTCGGTGCTGGGCTATCTCACGCACCAGCTGAGGACGGCCGGTTTGGAGGATTCAGTAAATGTCATTGTCTCATCCGACCATGGCATGGCAGTCGGGTCGCCCACTCAGGTCATTCGACTACCGCAATACACAAATTGGTCTAATGTAGAATGGTCGTACATGTCTGCCGTTGGTTTTATTTATCCAAAACCAGGATACTTGAATCAGGTAATAAATCTTTCACGTGCCGCATGCTCCATAATTTAATACAATAATACAAATATTTGTTCAGCTCTTAAGAGAACTTAAATTCAGGCGCCGTAAAATGCCATAGGAATCAAGCCCACGACCTCGGTCTTTAAAGGTGACAATATTGTCTCTGCACATGCCCTTGTAAGCGCACGTTTCCTAATTTTGAAGCGGTAGATAACGCCAAGATGGGTACGTTATTGTTCCCTCAGTAGACCTGATTTAGGAGCCTGTTTGGATGTAAATAATGATATCAGCTATATGCAGGCATGCTTAGCTTTGAGGTCTTACCGATAGTTACCGCTATATACTTGTGGGATCTAAGGATTGCTTATTCTAGTCATTTTTAGAGCGTAACCATATGTTGTAAAGAAGCGGATGATTATGTGAAATAGTAAAGTTCGCTCAAAGAGCTACGTGAAATCAGGCGATAGCTCCATACCTGGTTTTGCATCCTCAAATTCTCGTGAAAAACTACTAGCTTACAAGAGAGATACCGTGTGCCCACGAAGCATGCCAATTACTCCAGCCCTGACAAGGGCCTGCGGTAAATAAAACAAGTAAATGACCACATAGAGCATATGTAAAATTCAAGTATATCACACACAGAGAAACAACGTACAATAGACAATAATGTGATCTACTGAGCAGGCACGTGAAACTTGAAATTATATGAATTTCATGACAACTACGTGAGATGCACTATGCACACAGTTTGGACAAGTACAAATGTATGCGACGTCGAGGGTAACACACTATAGTGTCGCATAACATTCTCCTTAGCCAACTAAAAATTGCTTTACTGCATTTGAAATCACGGCTTTTAATCGGACATCCATCTGATGCTGTAAATGCAAGAGTGAAATGTGCTCTGGTCACATAAAATATCTGATGGAACGAGTTCCTTACGATCATATTTGATCTGCGTCAATGAAAAGATTCCTTCAAGCTTATTTGGTGATCGTACCTTGTATCTGCATGAGCAATAGCTTCAGAATAATTCTTCGATGCTCATACGCAATTGGGTTTTGTCTTATGCATATTAAAATGATAGGAAAGGTTACTGCAAATATAAAACAGCGATCTGAATGTGACTAGTTAAAATAATTACATGCATCTGAAAGAATCATGTACCATTAGGATGATTGCAGTTTTCTTAAACAGGAGTTACTAACTGAGTGAGTCCAGAAGATTGGTAATGAAAGACAGAAATATGAAGATAGTGGCTGGTTAAGAGACATTCTAAGAATTCGATCGTAAGATCTTCTTTGTCAAACGGGATTTTGCATTTACCCGAGCTCAGTGGTTTCGCTGATTCCGGCAGCTATGACGAATCGCGGTAAGAGGACGCTAATGAAACGATGCCCAAGTGTAGTGCCGGACAAGGAGTAAGATTTTAGAGGTCAAGGTCTAGCGCTGATTTGAATTGTCGAGGTCAATAAGCGACGAGCAAAGAAATTTGTAACGTCGAATGAAATTTCACGGTGAGAGAAGAAAATCCTCATTTTCTTCAGCAAAACAGAGAGAGAGAGAGAGAGAGAGAGAGAGAGAGAGAGAGAGAGAGAGAGAGAGAGAGAGAGAGAGAGAGAGAGAGAGAGAGAGAGAGCTCCGAGAAGGAGTTTGAGGGCTCTAGAGGTCACTAATCAGACTGTTGATCCAGCTTGCAGCAGACCATCGGAGTGAAATTGAAAGCTCATTATAACTATGCAAGAAACTGTAGTCAAGCAGTGGAAGTACATGGCACAGGCAAATCGCAGCTTACATGTCACCTAGCATTAAAACGTAGCTTTCCGACAACATTCGCCTTCGGAGTATGATGCTTGTAAGCAGTGGAGGAGCAAGCATTTTCATCTAATAATAATAAAACGTTTGTATATCGCCCTCAGTTAACTTAATCTCTTTCTAGGCAATTTAAATCTGCTGCAAAGGAAGCATGGGAAGCACGGTCGAATGGCGAATCTCGTTTTTAGCATTCTCGGTGACAATAAGCATAACACGGTTAGAGGTAACATGCACAGGCACAGGGTCAGCATGCCAGTATGGTTAGTGGCTGCATGCACAGCGTCACCAGGATTAAGCACGCGAAGGACAAATCACGCGGACCCACTAAATACTGTGATAAATAGATGCATTTTAGCTTTTTTTTACAATATTTTCAAGCCATGGGATTTCGTGACTTCAGTAGGAAGCTAGTTTTTGGAAGCTTACGACCTCGAGGCACGCTATCCAACGGTTTTGAGTTTCGTACAAGGCTTAGGTAAGCGATTAGATTCAGAAAAGCGGGTGGTACGATGCTTAGCCTGGTTAGGGGAGTAAATCTGACAGGTAGGCTGGCGCAAAATAATGAATGGGCCTAAAAGTGAGTGGCAGAAACTTGCATTCGATGCGTTTCTTGACTAATGGAAGCCAGTGCAGGTCGGATAGAGGTGGTGTGATATGGCAGCTGCTACGATTATGACAGACTTGCCTAGGCTGCAGAGTTTTGCACCAGCTGTAAGCGCCTGATTGCACAGGCTTGTAGTCCAGCAAGCAGGGAGTTACAGACGTCAAGATGGGATGTCCCAAATCCATGGATCAATGAAGATGTGGTATCCCTGTCTAAAAAAGCCCAAATTTCAGCAGTGCTACGTAGCTGAAAGTGTAGGCAGACGACTTGCCCATGGAGCGGATGTGGTCGTCTAACGAAAGGTCACTTTGAAACAGGACATCTAGATTTCGAGCAGAACAGGAGACGTGCTGGCAGAGCCGATTTTGAGCCCTAGCCTTTCCAATTTCTGAATCACCATGCTAAGCCTATTATAGGTATTCAGCAAGAACTCTGCGGTTGCTCAACGAATAGAATTAAAACTTAATTTTGCATGCATTAATTCTGACCTTTCTACTGACTTCAACTTAGCCTCACACGAGACTATAATTCTCCGAATTGCTTAATAGATATACGAAGACTTGAAGGACGCACATCCACAAATGAAGGTATACTATAAAGAGGAGATTCCGGCACGTCTGCACTTCAACAAAAGCAGCAGGATAACGCCAATCGTCATCCTCGCAGATGAAGGCTGGGTGCTAACCTCATTGGTAACGTTAGCCTCATAAGGCGTGCGCACAAGGACTCGCTTTATTTTGACTGGGCTTATAGCTTCATGCGGCAAGGCGCGCCTGCGAATCTGGTTTAGCTGGGAAATATTGTAATGACTAAGTAGGACTTTGGTGGGAAATAAGCGTTTTTCTAATTTCAATCGGGCAGAACAGGGCAGAATCGCGCATGACCACCCCCCTCAACGTCGCACCTGCACAGCGGGTCTTCTCGCATAACATATCAACAGGCACGCAAATATATCAACCCTCTGCTTCACTCAAGCCCGCGTCACCTCACTCTCACAAGCTCGCACTATGACACCAGCCAGGACGCAGACACGCAAATATGTGCAGAATGTAGAAAATTCCTGCCATCAGCACCACTTACAATGTGGAAGTAAATCAGCTCAAGCACAGCTTGAGCTGGATGCCTCTCGTCAACTATCGTCATGACGTACAGTAACCTGGAGAAAATGGTAAAGAGAAACGTCATCCCTATCTGTGGCTCGTGGCTTAACCTTCGTGCTAGTTAAAGTACTTTTTCTGTGCTTACTTGTGCGACAAGTGTTGACGCTTTTCACTCTAATTCTCGATTATCTTCGATTGCAGCCCCGATTCGATTTTCACCAAAATACATCTAATCCTCTTAGGGCACTATAAACATGTGCCTTGTTACTATTTTAACTCATTACAGCTTAAGCTAATGGTGTATCCCGTTTAACCAGAAGCCTCACCAGCGCTATGACGAGACCATCGGTGGGGGCTTTAGGGAGTTTATCGTTATTGTCGTGTAAGTTCCCATACTAGTCATTGTTATACAGCAAACGTCGGCTTATTCAGCATCATCGTGGGCCAGTGGTTAAGGTGCCTCCTCCCACCAAGGTCAAGGTGAATGTAACTGATTACCGAGGTCGTGGGCTCGAGCCCCGTGGCAAATGTAAAGCTCCTTTATAGAGACTAAATTCTCTTAGGTCAATATACAAATGAATTGGAGTTATCATTAATTTATTAACAAAAGAGCTCTATTGGCTATTAACCCCCTCTTTCTGCTGACAATAAAGGAAATCTGCCGCGGAAATCTGAGCTACCCCCTTAGTCGATATGTGCAAGCACCTTAGCTGCTCTCCGGAGTTATGCAGTTGCACGCTGACGCATGCTCATGAATTCGTCCACTCAGGCTCCTCGGTCACTATCTCAGCGAATTAAGGACATTGGGGTCTTCGATTTTGTTATCGCTTGAGCCTAGATTCCTTTATTTGCATGTTGATAGAAGCCAAGCAGAGACCTGTGGTCGCTGAGCACACGAGAGCGAGACGGTCAACAGTCGTCGCCGGGTCGGCGGCCTAGTGTGGAGCGTAGTATTCCGACAGAAAGACGTGTGAAATGATTTTTTTCATTTCGCTATAGCAGATGTCTCCGCATCAAGAAAAATAGTTCGTCAATTTTCCTTTGGGGAAGGCCAGTATGCATTGCATTATGTTTTTGTTCGCATTCCGGATGATGGTAATCATTTTCCAGCGAAAAAGCAAAGCAACTGTGCAGTGCTGTCTCACATTGCGAATAGGGCTCCACCGGTACTGAGAAGCTACGGACGAAAAAAATCCTGGACTTGACAATGCGTTGAAAGACGGATTGCTTTTGGATTTGATCGATAACACTGTCAGAAAGACATAAATCACAGCACACTGCCTCCCTTCTAGACGATGTTGCTAAGCATGTTGATATTTTGATTTCCATGCATTATCTGACTGCAGCTAAGCTTGGTAGCTATTAGATTTCAAAAAATTTGGCGCAGAGGCCAATTGCCCAATTGCCACACCCTCATCATATATCTAGCAGGACCCAAAGCGACGTGAGAGCCCGTCGAAAAGCGGAAACGTTGCACGGCAGCCGATTTGTCCACGAAAGTCTCTAAATTAATAACTCGTCACCGGGCTGATAGGTATGGGGCTAGGAGGGGCTTGGTGAGTTAACAGATTATTCTTGCATGACATTGAGTCGTGGGGAAGTTGCGATATCTGTCGGGAGTGAGTGTCTTGAATTTAGGACAGAAAGCTGAGATGGCATGCAGGTGCCTCCGGAGCTGGCTAGCTACTTACGAATGGATCTCTTTAGAAAGAACGAAAGAACTTCGAGGGCCGTTACTGCTATGGGAAAGTGTGACCCATCCAGAGTTTATTGTACTAATTCGCCTACGAATCCTATTATTCTGTCAGTTCAAACTAGGTAGCTCCGGCATTGCACCACAGTGGGGCCAGGTGAACATTCTTCAAATTAGCTTCTAAAGCCCCGCTTGCGCACAGCAATGATGACATCATTTTTCCTATCCATTTTTGGTTCAAACACACGAGTGCAACCTCCTTATTCTAAGCATAGCTGTAGGGCAGAAACTTTTTCTACGTGATCTCTGTCACATAGAGCCTCAGAATTAAATTGTCAAGTAAATTGTGTTCACTCGTAGAAGGAAGGTATACTCTCGGCATGCTAAGCTATCAGATAAGGAATAAATAAATCGCGGTGATCGCAGTTGTGATGATTACTCCAAAAATACTGACCACTAAAGCCATTGACTGACTCTCACGTTGGACTACTTTTGGTTGCATGAAAGATTGCAAAATCTGTACAGCTATAATTTTTAACGTGCACAATTTTTGAGTTCGTGGAATCGGCTATGGCGGCCTAAATTCAAAACGATTAATTTTTTCTGTTCGGTTTCTTATTTGAATACCCTCTCTGGCTCGCTAGAGTGAAACTCATGCAGGCTAACAATATAATACGCAATAGTGACCATCAAGTTAGCCCTTCGTGTGCAATAGAAAATTAAAAAATATTAAACCATTTTTACAGCGCCCTAAGAGAACTTAGTCTATATTCAGACGCTTCACACATGCCACAGGATTCGAGCCCACGACCTCGGCCACACCTCGGTAGGGGAGAGCGTCTTAACCACTGGGCCAAAACAGGTCGGCAATCTATCACTTTGCACTGATCGTAAGGTCCCTGAATGGTTGACACATTTTCTCTCGTCAAGCCTCTCAGCTAGATCTCTGCATCGGTAATTCTGCACATAGACAATAATAATAGTAATACGTTTGCTTAGCGCCCTCAGAGAACTGAATCTCTTTCTAGACACTTTAGAGAATCTACGTAGAAAGCATTGAACCAAAATGATTGGCTAGGAAAGCTAAAAACTCATCTAGTTATCACGGAGCATGGTGGGTTCATTTGATTTGTCCTTTGTGTGCTTGTGCGTGCTGACATTGCACGCTGCCACTAACCATATGTGCATGCTGACCCTGCTCATGCCACCCTAACCATGAAATGTTTGACGTCGTTGAGCATGCTGCCACCAACTATTCGATCGAGTTTTAATGTAAAGTGCCTAGAAAAAGAGATTGTTCTGTATCAGCAATATCAAATGTATAATTATAGTTATTATTAATATTGGTGGTTAACATCCGCAAGCAGCAGGCGCAATGTAGCAGGCATGTGCACACGAATGACGAATCGCAAAGACTCACAAAATGCTGTAATAAATAGGTGTGTTTTAAGCTTTTTTTTAAATGTCGTCACGCCAGGGGTCAGGCTGACGTGCGAAGGTTGCGAGTTCCGGGCTATGAGAGCATACGAACTAGAGACACGGTCTCCAAAGGTTATTAGGTTCGCACGAGGTATGAATAGACGATTTGAGTCAGAACACCATGGTGCACGATTCTTGGCCTATTATGGGAGTAGTTCTTATAGGTAGTCTGGAGTCGGAGAATAAAAGAACCTAAAACTAAGCGATAGAACCTTGAAGTCGATGTGCTGTCTAACTGGGAGCCAGTGCAGGTCGGTGAGAAGTAGCGCGTGTACAACTCAGTCTGTAACTCCTGAAAGCCATAAGGACTACGTGAGTGCTACGCTGGAGAGTTTTATGTAGCCCACTTAAAGGTTAAAAGGCTTTAGGTTCACACAAGTGAATAATTTGAATAGGCCTATGATAGTGAGCTAATTCATTGGCCAAAAGGGTTCTGGGATGCTGGGTTCGTATGGCGGCAGGAGTGGAGCTGTATACCCTACTGATCAAATGTGACTAGTCGGGAGAATCATTAATGAACTTCGAGAAGAACATGTGTATGCAAGACGAGAGTGGTCACACTTTGTTTGTGCACTCGGTTTTGACTAATTTAACTTTTTGACCAAGATCAGGCGAAAGCAAGAACTCGGGTTAATACTTCTTGCTAGAAATTTGTAGAATATACAGCCGTAGTCTCTTAATATTGGTAAAAATACATTTTTGTAGTGCTCTCAGAAAACTCAATCTATTTCTAGGCACATTACACTTGCTGTAAAGGAAGAATGATCGAATGCTTAGCGGTCGGTAGCATGGTCAATGAATATAACAAGCATAACAGAGGTTAGAGGTGAAGTGCACAGGTTAGAGCAATGAGCGCTATAGAGATTGCTCCATTAAAGCATGCAGCGATCTAATCGAGCAAATACAAGTACATATGATGCTTGAAGTTCCAATGACTGACGCAATCTACTTAATGCACCGTACGCAGGCCTCTATTAAGGACGTTGTTTGCACTCTGTTTTGTAGGCTTCCGGGGGCTCTTTTCTAGCCGGTGTTCATGGCTACGACAACGATTTAGCCAGCATGAATTCCATGTTAGTAGCCAAAGGTCCCGACTTTCGAAAGGGCTACGTAAAAGAGACCATCGACTCCGTCGACCTATATCCGCTCATGTGCCGACTTCTTGGAATGAGACCTGAGATAAACGACGGCAATCTGACTAACGTCTTAGATGTGATAGCCGAGAAATCGCTAGCCAGCCGCCTAAATGTCTCTGATTGTTTCGTTATTTTAGCATTGCTACAAGCACTTGCAAGTGTATTTTGGTGATAGTCTTAGTATAACGTAGTTGCAATGTAGGTTTGGATGGTAATCGTATTTTAGAGCGATTTGAATAAAATAGTCAAGAAGCATCACTATTTCCGACGAGAAGAAATAATTAAATTAGTGCCTTCATTGATGAGTCAAACTGTCAGTGAAATACATTTATGAATCTATTTTCGATTGATTCGCATGCTCTAATAATGCATAAATAGTATAATTAACTTTAGCAGTCATTAAACTTAACTGAAAGATAGAAGCAGTCCCAAAGCGCAGTGCAATTACTTCGCTTGATGTGTGCAAATTTAGTAACTTCAAAAGCAAATCTGCTGAAATCTTCTGCCTTTGAACCTGAAGAAGCAACAATGACCGTAGTAGAAGAAATAGTGGTCAGACCAATTCACTCCTTATTTTGTGGCGGTAATTTATTACCAAGCAGATCAACCAGCTGCAGAGCTCCCCCTGGTGTATTCTCAATCTTTTGCTGTTATGATGTTGTCTAGGTGAAATGCCCGTAATATCTATTCTATTGCCAATCACCCTAAGAAAGTGAATAAAGTACCCTGGGTAAAGTCTCTCTATACTATGCACATGTATCTGTATCATAATTATCAAGAAAAACCTAATCTCTATCCTGGCGCTATAAATGTGGCTAACAGAGAATTAACTCCTAAAGTTATTGGAAAGTACGATATCAAGCCCAGCGAAAGTAAGCATCTACCAAGCTTACGCAAAAATAAGCTATTGGCAAACCTGTCATTCTGGTATTGGAAAACCTAACGCTCTTACTCAGCACTGCCAGCTTATCTCCTGTTGAATCTGCACAAAATAAAGGCGTCATGTTCCAAAGTGACGTTTCATTAAACGACTAAATCAGTACACTAGTGAGCCTGCCTATTTCAGCTACATAAAATTGTTGAAATTCGGGATTGCTTAGACAGGGTTGCCACATCTAACTTAGTCCGTGCATTTGAGATATCCTGTCTCGACTTCTGTAACGCACTGCTTGCTGGTCTACCGGCCCATGCAATCGGCGCTTCCAGTTGGTAAAAAGTCTACATCTAGCTTTGTCTGTCGTGAGCATTACAGTTGCCACATCTCACCACTTCTCCCCGTTCTGCACTGGCTCCCTCAAGCAGCGCATTGACTTCAAGGCACTTTCACTCACTCTTAGGTTCCTTCATTCTGTGGCTCCAGCCTACCTATCAGATCTACTCCCCACAAGCCTTAGTATCGCATCACCCGTTTTTCGAAATCTAATTTTTTACCAATACCTCCTACAAACTTCAAATCCTCTGGAGACCGTGCGTGGAACTCACTTCCGACCAAGTTGCGTCACGACATCCCTCGACTTAACGAAATTTAAAAAGAAGCTAAAAGCGCATCTCATTATCACAGCATTTATTGGATCCATGTGATTCGTCCTTTATGTGCTTATGCAGGGTGACTGTGTGCATGCTGCAACTAACCATATTTGTATGCTGATCATGTGCATTTCAACTCTAACTGTGGTATGCTTGTTGTCATTGAGCATGCTACTTCCAACCATTCGACCATGCTTCCTTTATTGTAAATGTAAAGCGCTTAGAAAGAGATTAAGTTAATTAATTGTTATAAAACAATATAATTCATTTGTATAGCGCCCTAAGATAACTTAATCTCTATTCAAGCGCTTCATATATGCTACGGGGCTCGAGCCTACGACCTCGGCCAGAACTTGGTCCAGGCGAGCACCTTAACCACTGGGACAAACCAGTGCTCATTATTAAAGATTGATGTTCAAAAGTTTTATTAAGTAGACTGACTTTAGAGCTCGTTGTCATACGCGATCCCTGTAAGGAATCAGGAATACACAATCGGCTTACTGAAGACGGTAATAACATCTTTGTTATTCAAATAACGACCTTTCATAACTCAGTATGTTTAGAGCTACTAAAACGCCAGAACAACTCAATATTTACCCTTGCCTACCACTCGGTGGGTTTTTAAAAGCTTATGAAATTCATTCATACGTTTCCTTTGCTAGAGCTCACGGGCCTTCTTTGCTAAAAGAGCTAGGATGGCTGCAGGTTGACCAACTGATACAGAGCAAACTTCTTACGCTGAGCCACGTGTCTCGCCACGGTTTGGCTCCTCAGTACCTAGCTGAACTGCTGCATCAGTTTCAGCCTCCTCGTGCCCTCAGGTCCTGTGTGGACGACCAATTAGCTGCTCCATTCCTCCGCTTAAAGATCGTTGGCGACTGAAGCTTTACTTCTACAGGTCCTAGACCGTGGAACTCGCTTCCACAATTCTTAAGCCACGACAACTACTCTCCTGCTGCCGATTATGGCTCATCCTTTCCAGGGGGCCTGAGCTGCTACTTATATGCTACTCACTACCTCAAATGCTCTACTGACTCTGATATGCTTCACAATTTTTGTTTTTTGCGTGCTGTGAAATCTGTTGACTACCGCATGCGCACCGAAAGCCGCTTTGGCTGTGAGTGGGCTATACAAAACTCTCCTGCGTAACACCCACATGGCCTTTGTGGCTTCGTGGAGTTACAGACGAAGATAAATAACGTTAGAGTAGCTTTTAAGAATCTCGATTGAGATACAGATACACGGATACGGAACAGAATACATAACCTATGAAGACAAAATCTACCACGGCTGGAGCCAAAAATATATTACTGAACTGCTAAATCAGCACAATCTCCGTCGCTCCTCCAGATCGCCTTAATGTTGTTGAATAGCTGCGGATTTCCATTAAGTTTAGGTATGCGACGGCCTTATTTTCTGGGCAGATTTTAGACTATGGTTTAGGCAGAACGCCTACGAAACGGCTAAACTCATCTCCTTCTTCAAGCTCGTACACATACTTTCAGTTACTACGTCCTCAAATTGATAAGCTAGTCATTCAAACAACGGCACATCTGACATACCTCTGCAAATAGATTTCCCTTCGTTACTTTTCATATAATTCTTTGGCTAAAGTATGGGTGCTGAGAATTGTATCAGGTAAGATTTGGCTAAAATAAACACATGAATAAAGACCCGAAACTTGTTTGTAGCTTATGTAGTTACTCACGGAGACATGTGAGTACCACTATATGCTAGAAAACATGGGAAAACTATCAAAACTAACATTAATAAATACTACTAATGATGGAAAAATTTGATAGTGTATTGTTGCTAAGAGAACAATATCTTCATCTTGCCGCCCTGGTCTGTCCAGTGCTTAACCTGCTCCCATAAATGACCGAGGTCAGGGTCATTGCATTGGCCGGCTGAGGTCGTGTGCTCGAGCCCAGTGGCGTAGGTGAAGCGCCTGGATAGAGATGGATTTCTTAGGGCATATAACCTCAAATTCTCTCAACTCACTTGCTGCATGTATTGATGACATCCGCATATGGATGGCAGCAAATTTTCTAAAACTAAATGACGATAAAACTAACTTGCTAGTTATGGGCAAACCCAGTGTGATTCACAAATTGGAAAGGCTGACGCTCAAAATTGGCTCTGCCAGCATATCTCCACTTGAATCAGCTCGAAATCTAAGTGTCATATTCCAAAGCGACCTCTCGTTAGACGACCATATCAGCACCACAGTAAAATCTGCCTATTTTCGGCTTCATAACATTGCTAAAATTCGGGCTTGTTTAGATAAGGATACCACGTCCAAGTTGGTCCATGCATTCGTGACATCCCGTCTCGACTTCTGCAACTCAATGCTCGCTGGCCTACCGGCATGTGTGATCAGGCGATTGCAGCTGGTGCAAAACTCCACAGCTAGGCTTGTCTGTCGTGAGCGTCGCAGCTGCCACATTACACCACTTCTCGCCGACCTGCACTGGCTACCAGTCAAGCAACGGATTGACTTCAAGGTTTTGTCGCTCACTTTTAGGTCACTTCATTCTTCGGCTCCAGCCTATCTCTCAGATATACTCCCCCATCAGGCCAAGCATTGTACCACCCGCTTTTCGGAATCCAACAGTCAACAAATACCCCGTACAAACCTCAAATCCTCTGGAGACCGTGCATTTAGTTCGTATTCTCCCAATGCCTGGAACTCCCTCCCGACCTGTGTCAGAAAATTTCCTGACCTGACCACATTTAAAAAGAATTCAAAAACACATTTATTTAGGACAGCATTTAGTGGGTCCCTGTGATTCGTCCTTGATGTGCTTATGCGTGCTGACACTGTGCATGCTGCCACTAACCACATTTGCATGCTGACCCTGTGCATGTCACCCCTAACCATGTTACTCAATTTGTTTGTTTGTCAAGCATGATTTTACTCATCACTCAATTGCATTTCCCTTTGCAGCAAATATAAAGCGCTTAGAGAGAGATTGAGTTCTCCGAGGGCGCTTTATCAAGTGCATTATTATTATTATTATTATTATTATAACAATCCAATGAAAAAATATTAAAAGTACTGCGAGAAATAACCGTATTCTTGCTTATTGTAAAATTTTATCAACTAAGAGGATGCAATGACGTCAGACGGGAGTCAGCTTCAGGCTTCGGTAATAATAGGGACAACAGCAATTAACCAGGTACAGGTACCGGCAACGCGTGTCCTCTACTTTGAAAGGATGGCCCTAGCTTGTTACCGGCGATAAGGTCGGTAAACTGGAGTGTCTGCATCATATAAAAAACGGACCACGCGATACCTCAGGTTCACGTTTGTTATCGCGTGGTTTAGAAGCTCAGCAAATGGCTCCTGACAGCAAGATTAGTCTAAGATTAAAAATACCCGCTAGAAAGATTTTTCTGTCGATAGTATCCAGTGCTTCAAAAAAATTCAACCCCGGACAGATTTGGGCCGCAACCCATTGCGTTTGTAACTGTTCTAGTCTAAGCCGACAGGCAGGGAGACTATGAGTGACGCATGAGCTGCAATTCTTGGCTAACCACTTTTAGGCACGGCACCAATGCCAGCAGGCACGCCGACAGTTAGCGGAACACGGCAGTGCCAATACCTAAACGCAATAAGTCCACATCCTTAACGTAAAAAAGAGTCTATTTGACAGAAACGGAGGGCTTCAAGCGTTCAATAGCGGCCATGAGGTCCACTACGGTTACGTTGCTTGGAGCTCACATCAGATCAAATGCTAATGCCAACGTCACAAGAAAAACTCACTGCCTATTGTACGGAGTCAGCCTTAAGGCGGCCTCGGCCATAGATTATCACCTAGTTCATTCCTAGACGTAATAATTCATAAACCTGGGGCGGCGAATGTTAGTCCTAAAAGGATTTAGCTCGCCGCAGTTTCAATGCTGAATCTATGGAGTTTTTAGCTCTAATACCTTACTGGAGCAAATTTACTAGCTCAAAACTTTGGCATTCTAGTTGAGCTGATCTGATACTATTTATTTCAGTATCTTTTATTGAAAAAGTGGTGCGGAGACTGGCCGGAAGGTATTTGAGTTCTCCGAAGCCAGTGTTGCAATCCTAGCGAGTGGCCTGGAGCCACGACTACTGCCACTAGCCTTTTTAAGCTTTCCGGCAACTGACGTGAAGCTAAGCGGTACTTAAAAATATTTTATTGAAAAAGAAAACACTTTCTATACACGCGCAGGTAGTGTGCCTTCCTCACCCCATCCCCCCCCGTGGGCTAAGCGATACTGTGCCAAACAAAGACGCGGCCGCCTCCTTCCGCGCCGAGAACTGCTGCACACCGCATCCGTGACGCAGTTTTCGGAAGAGCTTCCGGTACGCTGTTTTGATGCCAAGGGCAACGTGGCAACACCCGTTATCCGGGTACCACGACCGCGAGTGCCCCTACTGAAAGCAGCAGAACCGAAGCCGCAGCCGCAGGATCGAAAGTGAAAGCTAAATGCCTGAGCGTATTTCTTGATCTTACGATCTGCAGCCTTCGCCAGTGTATCGCCGTCGTTGTCAAATGGGCCAAATGCCACGTCGATAATAGCTGCGGTTGTCCCATCGTCGATATTGTGTTTGTATAGATGGCGTGTTAAGCGTTTTATCTGTTCCATGTTATTAACTTACCTTTATGTAGCGTCGCCGCTTGTCTGCAGATTACACCGCCGGGCATTCTAAAGCCCGGACCGGAAAATAATAATATTAATAATAATAATTCACTTGATAAAGCGCCCTCAGAGAACTTAATCTCTCTCTAGGCGCTTTACATGTGCTGCAAAGAGAAATGCTATTGAATACACGTGTTGCAGGCTAGCATCAGTCTTGAGTCATTTCTATGCTTCCCACTTTCTCTTTGTTGCGCGAGACGAAGTCTGTTGGCTACCGAATGCATACCAAAAGCTGCTTAAGCTGTGAGTGCGCTATACACAAATCTGCTGCGTAACACCCACATGGCCTTTATGACTTTGTGGAGTTGCAGACGGAGATACATTACATTATATTACATTTCGGAGGCACATTGTGCAGACTGCTGGTGCCCTCCACCCCCAAAAAGAACAGTCGATGACGAGGTCAGGGCGCAGTGAGCTGTCACTCATCGAAGCGCGTCTATCTAGTGCCGTCCACTGTCGCCCGGGATGATCCGGAAGGGCGTTGAGCAGACGGTTCAGGATTATGTCATGCCTGGCTCTGACGGCAGGCGCCATCGGGCGACAGTTGAAAAACCCGTACAGCAGCATCTCCTTTTCACAGGCATGCGACGAAATGCGGCTGACTCCGAAGAGTTGAAGCGGTGACCCACGATTGCCACGCACTGGGAGCAAGTTAAGGCGGGCTCGATTAATGAAGTGCCAGGTCCCGAACTTTGCCCCGAGAAGGCCGTTCTGGACGAAGTGGCAAAGTGCGTGCCGAAATTATCGATGCGGGGGGGGGGCACCCGGACACTTTGCCCTAGTCTAGCTGGGCAGCCCACTCCTCTCCAGCGGCAGACGCACCTCTGGAGACGACGCATGCGAGTAACCGTCTCTGTCGGCTTAAAGATAGCTTCAGGCTGGGCGTCGTAGCGGCGGATGATTTCAAGCTCATCACTCTAGAGCCTCACTGTGCAGTGCAGCTTTCACAGGCACTTCCGTGTGTCGTCCCACGAATATGGAGCCATCGTGGTTGCAGCGGACGCGTCGTTAAGCGGAGCGCTACTAAGGAACAGCGCTTGTATAGCAGGATTGTTGGGCCCGCCTTCCACGATGGGGGAACGACGCTAAAGTACAGGCAGGCATTGAGTACGGCGGCGATCAAGCTGCATTCTGGGTCGAGCGCTCGGAGGTGCCTGCACTCGAGGTCATCGGCCCCTGGTGACGTGTTGTTTGCCTGACTTGGGCGTGCGGCTAATTCGTCTTCAGAGAACGGCCGCCAAGGAGCTGGCAGTCACCTTCATCCGCCCTCTGGAACACGCGGTCCACAGGGAAACCAACCTCACTATCGACGACGTTACGGCCTGCCGCCTCTCCTGCCCAGAACGTACGGCAAGTATCCAGGTCACCCCGGTAGGCTATTGAAGCCGTTGCAGAATACTGCCTACGGCGCGAACACGGTTTGAGCGGTATAGCTGTACCTAGGCTGGGTTCGGTTGGCTGGGACCGGACGGCTATAGTGAGGGTTAGGATCACCGGCTAGGCCGGGGTCGGACCTACGGCACGGCCGGATGTATGCGGTGACGTGAAGTCACCGGGGCTCTTGAGTACGGGAAGTTGGCCAAGTGAGTCGTGGTGTTGGAGGCTCCCGGTCTCACCTGGATTCGTGCCGGCGTGCTCCGGCGATGCTGCCACGCACGCAAGGGAACGAGTACCCAAGGCCCGAGCGGAGCTGGATAGCTCGCTCGTTGTCGACTTGTTTATACCGCGTTCCCCGTGTAGCGTGTTCGTGACCCCCCCCCGTGTGTTGGCGTCTTTCAGTGGAAGCTTACGACTGTGGTAGTTTTCGACTCGGACTAGCCAGCAGTTACTCAGCCAGCCGGGTTTTGGACGGCGTACGCTCGTACTGTTGGATTCGGAGTCGATACAACGACAGGACTGCAGAAGCCGACTGACCCCAACTAAAACGTTTGTTCGCGCTTGCTGCGTCGTCTTGCGCCCCCGTAGTGTACTGTGTATAGGACCCTCCCTGTAGACTTGTTTAGTTCCCCCGTTGTTGTTAGCCATGCGTTATAAAGATGTTTAACCTGACGGCCGCTCGTCTTACCCTAGCTCGGCGGCATGGCGAGCGGCAGCGTGGCCGGAGGATGGCGGGGTTTGGCGGGAATTAGCCTTTGACCCCTGGAGCCCAGTTACATAGCTATTGCCACGAGGCGGCTGAGTCAGGTGGTGGGTCAGGCGGGTCAGGTCTCGGAACTGAGCAGCCCGAGGATCGGTGGCATTGCAGACCGCTTGTCCGTCCGTCGGCGAACAGCGTAGCGAGCGTCTGAGTCTTTGCGCTCCGAACGGGCCGTGATGAGCTCGAGTATGAGGACAGATTAGAGGACAGTCGTTGAAGAGGCAGCAAAGGTCTGTCTAGTTGCCCTCAGAAGCACAGGCAGCAAACTGAGGCCGCCAGCCCTCGATAAGCGAGCCTCATATCTTGTCCGTCGAGGCCCGGGCGGGGCACTCTAGCCGCGGGGCTGATGTGCCTTGACGGTTTCATGACTTCGTCGGCTGGTGTGGTCTGGCCGTGTGCGCTGGCTGGGCGCTGAGGAAAGGAGCAGGGGCCGGCGCGATCCCTAGGTTGAACTCTTCCGGCGAAACGCTCGGAGGTGGCGAGGATGCAGCTGGTTACGGTGCCTGAGACGGAGCTGACACACGGACTAGTGGCTGTTCAGCCTGAGAAAGCTCACTTGCGCTTGTGTGGGCGTCTAAGAAGTGGCGAATAGCATGAGGACGACACTTGATGTTCGTCGAGCACGTGTAACATTCAAAGACGGTTACCCGGCCGTGCCTCTGGCGGGCGTGCACTGCTACCGACGAGTATTAGGTCAGCAAAGCTCCACAGAAGACCCAAAGCAATACATCATGCGACACAGCCGTAGCGGAAAAGGTAAGAGTGACCTGGTCACTCCAGTTCAGGGCAGACATTGTTTTTTGTGTCTGGCTCTGGTCCCCCTCGGTTCAGGCGGTGAGCCTTGTCGATCGCAAGCCGGCGTCACCTCCTTGAAAGTGGCGTTATCCTTTTGGGACCGTCGAGTCTACAGAATCTAAGTCGGCGTCGTCTCTAGCTGGAGATGCCGTGGCAGAGGACACTGGCTGCCTTGTCCCAGATGTCAGCAACCATGAAGGGAGTGATAGCTGCGAGGTCAAACCGGACAATAAGGTCGGAAGAGCGACCGAAGGAATGGAAACGTTCGCCCGCGAGGAACAGGCCGATGACGAGTCAACCATTATCGAGTCCATTGACGGCTGGTCACCGTCACCGCGGAGTACTACGCACGACTCTGCGCATGGAGACTCTGCTCGTGACGAGGCCCTATTGAAAATCGTCCGGGCACTGGTAAGCGGCAGTCGGTATGACGAGAGCTGAGACGCTTCAGCGCCACCCTGCACTTGGCTCAGCTCAGGTAGAGAGCCAGACTGAGCCGAATCCGGAGAGGCGGCCACACGCGAGATGGTTGTGGGTGGGGCATCAGGGCTCTGCCGAGCTGAACCCGGCCTGGCTAAAACAGCGGAAAGGATGCAGGTTGCCAACCGACAGAACATCGTTCTGCCCGGCCCCTGTTGCACCCTGCTCGGCCGGCAGGGGCCCTTGATGCCGGCACCATTTGCTTTTGGTGATGCGACCGTCACCCGAGCGGCCGGCCGACTCGAAAGTCTGGCGGTAGATGCGGCTATAGTGGCCTTCTAGCCCACACCGGTTCCACCACATGGTGAGCCGTAATGGCTCACTGGGTAAGGTGGCTGCTTTTCACGACCTCGGCCCCGAAGTCGTGGGTTCGAATCCTGTGGTGGGCGATCCTGTATCGCCACTGCAAGCGGTGACAATAGTTGTCAAGGCTCTTCTGTCGCTATACAAAAAGAGGCTGTTAAATCAGCTAAGTATTTTTATTATGAGCTCCGGGCACGAATCAGACTGCTTGGCACGTCGCTTGGAAGCACGTGACTGTGGGGTGAGCGATATGGCAGCCGCACGCACATCCGTATGCCATCACACTCAAAGCAGCTTGGCAACCGCGCCTTATGGCGGAGGAGCCAGCGGTCGCCGTCTACCAGATTGCAAGCGAATGTTTTCATCAGGTGGAGCGAGACCACCCTATCCGTTCCCAGCGCATAGCACAGGGTCCCTGACGTTCCCGAATCGATGACTTTGCCAAAGGCCTGCAGCTGCTGGCTTACCTCCTCATCATCTATCTCTGGAAAAAGGTCTGATATGAACAACCTTAGGAGGTCGTCCGCTGCCATCCCCTACGGAAAGCCGCCGAAGCAGTTTCTTGGTTAAACCATAAGTGAGGGGACGTCCTCAGTGCTGTGCGCCGATAGGCTGGCATGCCTACCAATGGGTCTCATGCCGTAAGCCAAGCGGCGGAAGCCTTCGTGAAAGCTTTCCCGAAGCTAGGTGACGAAATCCACAGCAGACGTGGACTGCAGGATCACAATGTCCAGCATTCGCGGGCAGTGTTCCCTAAGCGACACAGCCGGCGCTCGACTGTAGGCGCAATAGAAGTGCTGGCGGAACCTGCCAGCCGACTATGTCCTACCCTGCGACGGGGCCTGCATAGATGCCGGCAGGCGACGCAGCATCACTCTGAGGACAAGACTTGTCCCGACGGCCACCGGCCATCGCTGGAGGTTTGGGCAAAGCCAAAAATTGGATCTCCGACGGCTGGGCTGATAGATACAGCCAGCTATTCTGTGCTACTTATGAAAGGGCATCAGCTGAAATATTTCTTTCAGAAGATAAATAGCGGAAAAAGTATAAATGGCTGTTCAGTTTTTTCCGCTGAGAGACTAACTTCAAGATGGTCTCGTTAGCAGTGGGCTTGATAGTCGCCATATGCAAACGTGTGGAACCGAAGGTGAAAAGTTAAGTCTAGAACTTATCTTAGCTATAGAATCTCAGACATATCTATTCTGACGATAAACAAGTTAAAAAGCGAACGATTTCCTAAATAACCTGTGGGATCACTAGGTAAAGCGCTAACCTGGGAGACGTTAAGGAGACGGTTGACGATCTACATCCACATTTTAGGATTTCGCATCTGTGGTTCAACTATGTTTCTATGAAGGCTGGAATATTTGTTGCCTAGGATAGATTGGTATGGTCTCCATTAGACCTCATAGAGGCAAGTCGATGGATAGTCCCGGAATTTCGACTGCGTTCTCAAGCTTGCACACATTGAGGCAGGTTTGTTTAATGCCTGTACAAAACCGGACACCGCCTCAAAGAGGGCAAATGATTTTTTACTTTAGGGGGAGAAAACTCACCGAGAACCTCGGCTGGCGTGGCGCTGTAACGTTCCAGCAGGGGCAAACAAGATATTTTCGGGCACATAGCCTACATTTCAAGGGCCTCTTGGTTTAGCGATTTGAAGATGATTTCGGATACCAAGTAATAGCATCCAAAATGCATTTTGCAAGAGTTCAGCATGTGGTCTGATGTTTTTTTAATTTGACGAAAGCATGAGTAAACAGCATACAATAGTGGGGGAAATATATAATTGCGTTTTGTGACATTTTTAGGGATCGGATTGTCAGAACAGGCCTTCAGATGTAATAAATCAGTCAATTTACGTACTTTATTCGTCACATGAGGGGTCAGATGAGTAATTCATATGAAATTTATAATAATAAAGTACAAAGGGGAAGAGAAAGCATTGATTTCGGGAGCGTAAAGTAGAACATGAGAACTGAAAAGTCTCAAATAAAGGAAGATTTCAAACATCCCTGCGGCAATTGATTACTGGTACCTTTGGCAAGTTGATGCTGGATTGATTGAAAAACCAAAAATCGCAGACTACATTGAGATAATGACTGCAAGCAGTTCCAGTTTGCACCCTAATTAGGTTTACTAGCCAGGGGTAGTTGACATTCGAAGCGGCCAGCTGGGGTTCACCCAGCTGAGTGAGTCATGCCTGCTCCTTGACTTATGTCAGAAAGTAGGATGAGAGCATGAGCGCTCAGCAATTCGGCAGGAGATCAAGGGGCGGGATTCGAAGTGTAGCTTTTAGTGAGCTCGTCCCTGTCATGCCCTCACTCGAAGCTCAAGCGATTATTGTGTTCCTAGACGACGAGATCGGTAGGAACGTGAGACAATGGCCAAATTGGCCGACCGCTTCAGGTCGCTCGTGCCAGCAGAGGTTCGCGGCCGCAGCGGTTGCGTCATTCGAAGGGCACGAGCTGGTGCTATTTCCCTTTGACACTATTAGCGAAGACTGCAGTTACCCCATCGTCCAGCCCCTCGAATCTAGTCGGATTCTGCACACGTTAAGCAATGGTGCAAGCGATGCCGGCGGGTAACGTGGCTTGCTTCTGAAATGCCAAGGGAGCGGCGTCTCTGCTGTCACGTTGCTAAGGTTCTCCTATCAGCTTTGTTAAGTTCCCAGGTTACTGTACCGTGCGCATCCGACTTTGTCATAAAGAGACGAAGACAGCAATTATTTTTCCGGAGCTAGCCCTGAAACAGTCGCGTGGCAATACGCTGGCACAGCTGGGGTGAGGGTGAAGTTTTAAGGAAATAAAATTCATTTCCCTAGTTCCGTGTACGCAATTGATGGGGGAACAACCGAGTAGGGCTAATTCACCAACAGTTATGATTGATATCAAGATATGAAAGCGGAAAATACTTTCAGGGGTAGCGCCTGTTTTACGCGAGAAGCTAGTCGGCATCCGCCAGATCTAGACCAAATAAATTGAATCTCCTTCCTAGTAGATTATTGCTCCACAAAGCCTAGCTGGCTGCGTGATGGGAAAGATTTATGTTGCCCACTCAATGCAGTCAGGTCAAGGGTCTCATCAAGAATTGTTTCGCTAAATTATTAGAGGTTTGTTGCACATGGAATGCCCTATAAATAGATCTATTGTAAGTATGGCCGCCGGGTTGCAGAAGGTTGTTGGAAAGCTGGAGACATTTCATCTTTGTGTCAAGGGCAGTAGGAGGGTTACTTAGAAGGGCAGAGGCAGCAAGTCTGCTAGGCCAAACAGCTTCGAGTGACAAGAGACTTTTATGTCTTTTTGGTATATTTATTTGTCTTTTTTGCAATCTGACCCTATGCAGATTTCATTCTTACTGGAATTTAGTGCTAGTTTGACATGCAACATTTAGCAAGAGTTGAGAAACTTGTGGTTTCTGAAAAGTGATGCCATAAACAGCAGACTTGCCCTGTCAGCTTATTTAGTCTAAAATTTCTGCCTAAGCCGCTCAATTTTCCCTAAACGTCCATGCCAAATTAGTTGAAAACTTAAGTAAGTACTGGCGATCGATAAACCATGGGTGCATACAGTGTGTCAGCAAGAAAGAGAAAGCCTGCGAGATCCTGTAGGCGGACGATCTAAGGTGGGCTGAGGACTAATGTCATTAACCACGATTGACTTCCGGATTGATTCAATAGTTGGCGCAAGCTCTCCCTCCCTCGGTCACTTCGAGTAAGCCTGTGCATGCAACCCTCGGACATACTCACAGCCGTCGCATTACAACTTCGCAGTGGCCCTAGATTCAGGAATGCTTCGGCAACGAACGGAATGCTACCCGAATCGCACAAGATTCGATCGCCTACATAGAAAGTATCGTAGTCATGTGAGGGATCTGGTTCGAAGGCGGCGCGATCAAGATGAACGATGCCCCCACAGGCGGTAGTGATGGCGACGGCTGTATTGCTCGAAGGCAAACGCAAGCGGGCGAACGTGTTAACGAATGCAGCAGCCGTCGTGGACGCAGCTCTGAGAGGAAAAAAGAAGAGCGAGAGGGAGTGGGAGAGAGAGTGAGAGAAAGAGAGGGAGTGAGAGAGAGAGAATTAATAGCGTCCCCGCAGGCAAATGGACAAACAGAAAGTTGGTCGGTGCAGGACTTGCGAGGTCACACGACCAAGCTGACTCGACGCAATACAATTGGGCTTAGTCAGCCGATGCAGCCCTAGTGCAGCGCCTCAATAGGTAGCACGCAGCAGCAGCATGGCCTTGTCGTCGAAAGTCAGAGCTGGTAGGCGAACAGCTCCAAATTCTAGTTTTAGTGACAAAACGCGTGTAAACGTGGCTTTGCAGAAATCCAGCTCCGGCCAGCGTACTTTATGGCACTGAGTGCACCAAAAAAGGGCACCAAGTGCTTATGCCGGGGAGGGTGTGGTTATGCCAGCGAAATCATATTGGTTGGGCTATTGGTTGAAAGAGCTCGCCAGCCATGCCATTTCACTCGCGGCTGACACGAGCGTGGCCTCTTTTAATCGGTGGTCAACAGGCGCCCGGAAAGTGCTACTTAAGAAGAACAAGCCTCGGGGCTTCTGATAACACAGCACACTAAGTGATGGCAGGAGAGATAAGCAGCTGTTCGCCGATGACTGCAGTAGCTCTGGCTCTTCTTTAAGCCTTTAACTCTGATGTTTCTGTCGCTATCTGCTCGCCCCTTCGTCAGTCATATTCCATCACTTAGGCGAGCGAAATGCACAATCGCAGGTCAAGGGTCTGAGTCGTGTGCAGCAGGCAACCCATTGTTGAACCTGTAAGCGAATACTATTTAGGCCCCAGCGGCTTGTTTTACTCAGATATAAAAATGAGACAGCTGAATCAAAAGACCACATTCGCTAAGATATTTACTTTTTCTGTCAGTACCGATTTTGGCACGACGTTTAGGAACCTGTCGGAACACCGTGGGACCCCACAAAAATAAAGCCTTACCGGTTCCTTTAGAGGTTTTGCAAATGCCAATAAGAAGATGTGAGGAGCCTTCATGCTTAAAAAACTACTCTGGTAGTTCCAGGAGTCATGGGGTCGTGGCACCCACTGACATCGTTTGAAAGGCTGTGCCGCTGTGGTGTGAGCGAATCGAACCATATCGTGCATCTATCTACCCAAGTATACGAAGATATCTAACGCTGGAAGTTCCCGTTGCTTAGCAAGAGTTTAGTGGGTTAATCTCGATACACAAAATCATTTAGGGAATCCTAGCTGACTAAACAGCCTCTTTTTGTATAGCGACAGAAGAGCCTTCACGGCTATCGCCACTGCACTATCGCCACTGCTTGCAGTGGCGACAAAGAATCGCTCACCGCTGGAATCAAACCCACGACTTCGGGACCAAGGTCGTGCAACCGCCTTACCAAGTGTGCCATCACGGCTCGGCTTAAGTTACATAATAAAAATAACAATATTAATAATAATAGTAATAATAATAATAATGCACTTGATAATGCGCCTTAAGAGAACCAATCTATTTATGGACACTCTACATTTGCTGCAAAGGAAGCACCATTGAATGGTGAGTAATATCACGTTTGATAAACATAATGAATAACATGGTTAAGGGTGTCATGCACAGGGTCAGCATGCAAGTGTGGTTAGTGGCAGCATGCACAGTGTCAGCACGCATTAGCACATGAAGGGTGAATCACAGGGACCCACTAAATACTGTCTGGGTATAATACTGTATAGGCGAGTTTTTAAGTTCTTTTTAAATGTGGTCAAGTCATGGGGTGTTCTGACGGAAGTCGGGAGTAAGCTCCATGCTTTGGAACATAAGAACTAAATGCATGGTCTTGAAAGGATTTAAGGTTTGTACGAGGTATTGGTACACTGTTGGATTCCGAAAGGCTGGTGGTATGATGATTGCCTGGTAGGGAAGTAGATCTAAGAGATAAGGTGGAGCCAAATAATGAAGTGACCTAAAATTCAGCGACAAAATCTTAAAGTCGGTCCGTTGCTTGACTGGCAGTCATTGCAGGTCGGCGAGAAGCGGTGCGATGTGGCAACTGCTACGCTCACGACAGAAAAGCAGAGCTGCAGAGTTTCGCACCAGCTGTAAGCGCCTGATTACTCATGCCGGTAGGGCAGCAAGCCGTGAGTTACAGATGTGAAGACGGGATGTCACAAATGCACGGACCAACTTAGACATGGTATCCTTATCTAAACAAGCCCAAATTTTAGCAATGTTATGTAGCTAAAAGTAGGCAGACTTGACTGTGAGCTGATATGGTCGTCTACCGAGAGGTCACTATGGAATATGACACCTGGATTTCGAGCTGATTCAACTGGAGATATGCTGGCAGCGCCAATTTTGAGCGTCAGCCTTTCCAAATTTCTGAATCACACTGGGTTTGCCCATAACTAGTAAGTTAGTTTTATCATCTTTTAGTTTTAGAAAATGTACTGCCATCCATGTGTGGATGTCATCAATACATGCAGCAAGTGAGTTGAGAGAATTGGTGGTGCTCGAAGGCTGGGAGGGATCAAAGCGAAGGTACAACTGAGTGTCATCCGCATAGAAGTGAAAGCTGAGATTGTGCTTGGCAATCACATCAGTAAGAGGGAGAGTATAAATCGTGAAAAGAACCGGACCTAGCACGGAGCCGTGATGTAGGGCATATTTCAGATGTACCTCGGATAATCTGTGTTCATTCTCGTCAATTCGACGGAGTCTCCCACTGAGATAAGACATGAACCATTGCAGAGCAGTATCAGTGATGCCCAGGCGAGATGAGAGGCACTCTATAAGAACTTTGTGATCGATAGTATCAAAAGCTGCCGAAAGATCAAACAAGCAAGCAGAGATACTCTACCCGTGTCTGCATTGCTAAATAGGTTGTTGTACACCCTAAACAATGCTGACTCTGTAGAGTGATAAGCTCTAAAGCCAGACTGGAACTTACTAGCAAGGTTTTAAGTTTCAAATTATGAATTCAGCTGGTTCACCAAGACCCGTTCCAGTGTCTTTGATAGGAATGGTAGATGGGAGACTTGGTGGTAGTTGCTCAAGTTAGTTCTCTTGGTCTAGTGTAGCTTTCTTGAGTCGTGGTGTGACTACAGCTTTTTTGAAAGGTGCTGGGACATGACGTGAGGCTAATGACATATTACAGATGTTAGTTATGCATGGCAGCAGGAGATCAATGCAACGTAGGAGCAGGACAGTGGGAATAGGGTCCAGGGGACTTGTAGTCTTGTTTGATTGGGATATGAACTTCAATACGAGATCACTGGTGACCTGCTTAGATGAAGACATCGAGGTGCAGCCAGGAATCGGGGAACAGCTTTCTAGGGGGCTGGATGTTGTCATCGCAGGGATGGATTCCCTGATCTTGTCTATCTTCTGGACAAAGAATCGTGAGAAGCGATCGGCTAGATCATCACAAGGATGATCAGGTAAGGAGCTAATCTGAGAGCGGTTGAGGAGATGGTTGATCGTCGACATCAGCATTTTTGGATTGTGCATCTGTGATTCACAATGTTTTTTATAAAAGCTAGACATGGTCTTTGCTAGGATCGATTGGTACGACCTACAGTAGTCTTCATATGCCTGTCGATGGACAGTCAGTCCTGACCTTTCGTATGCTTTTTCAAGCTTGAGCTAAGTATACATGGCTAGTTTAATGTCTGTGGTAAACCATAGGCCGTCTGGGCAAGGGCGCACAGTGCGCTTAGTCAGAGGTGCAAACTCGCCGAGCGTGTCAGCTAGTGTCGTGTTGTAGCTATCAACATGCCTTAGTGTTTTACGTTCCAGTGTTAAACTTAGACACATTTTACTTCATGTGACTTCTAAGGTGATCCTAAATGTTCCGTATTTTCTTATTAATATTTCATGTGACGGCAAGGAATAATCTAGTTCCACATAAAACGAGTCGTTACTATGGACGTATTTAGCATAACAGTTGGGGGTTCCTTCTAATCTCGGGCGCCCGTCCGTCATCATCTATCCACGTTGATAATGACGGCAAGGAATAATCTAGTTCCACATAAAACGAGTCGTTACTATGGACGTATTTAGCATAACAGTCGGGGGTTCCTTCTAATCTCGGGCGCCCGTCCGTCATCATCTATCCACGTTGATAATGCTTTCATTCGCTCTCAATATGCAAACGTGTGACACTTACCATTAAGTCTAACTTGGATTCTCTCTAAGAGAAATGATTCTTTAGGGTCCGAGGCTCCTTATAAAAGTGAAATAATTCAACCATTCGATGCCGTATTCTAGGATCTACATTTAGATTCAGCAGAAAGGACCTTATACGTGACGCTAACTACTTTCGCTTAAATAAAGCGCTGGCACAACTATCTAAAGGCTATTCAACGTCCGACAGCATTTACTGTAACCATTAATCATGCACAGTAGTACGAAAAGAATATACAGCACATACTCTCGATTACATTTTAGGAGAAAAATAGCAAGCATTTCCTCAAGCTCTGTAATTTGTCCATAGTCAAATCTGTCTGTGCTCAAAGAGATGCATCGAAACTGAAAATGCAACGAAACTCTCGTTGAGGGTTCTCGCACATAGAAAGGGAGGCAGTCACGGAATTCTGGCATGTGGAGACAACACGGTCTAAGACCAAGAGTGCGTACGACTAGAAGGAGAGGAGGCCTCACGATTGAGACAGCAGTGCTTGCTTGTAATCATACTCTAGTGGCCAATTCCTCACGTAGCGTGTCTCTCTTACGAGCGATCCGGAGCAGTGTCAACTCCAAGTCGTAAGATGTTACAAGAGAAATTTCGCGATGCCCAGTTAAAATAATCCCATTTGCTTTAGTCTTACTATGGACTATGGCACCTCTGAATATTATTCCTCAGTAATTATCTTAAATATGGTGCCACTGCTACTAACCGTACGCTTGGAGAGCAGGCTAGAAATCTTTTAATAACTAGATAGCACTTTCTAACCAGGAGTTTTTCAGACATGAATTTGTGTTCTAATTGAAAAAAAACTGCTGACAAAAAATCGCCAGGCTTCTCAGCTTATCATTTCAAATTATTTAAAACTATAACTTTTATATTTAGATCTAAGCGTTGGATAAATTGAAAGAGAGACAGAACATGCTAGACGTTTAGCAATCGTCGTGACCCGAGGTAGCGAGGTTCGCGACCGTCGGAAATGCCTAACGTACTTGGGCTGGCAACGTCCACGAGGCTTCGCTTTTTAGAAGTACTGCAGAAAATGGAGGCACAAATAGCCAAAGGTTTTAACTGATTACACAACATTATTTATGTAGCAGCAAAAGAGCCTTACAACTATCACCCACGAATGTAGCGAGCAATTAAGGAGCGCCCGCTGCAGCGCTCAATCTCACGACCCGGATATTGGAGAGTGGGCACCTGACCCTGGGCTGAAACTCATGGGACGCTTAAATCGAGGCTGCCGGCGTATAAGTAAGTACATTTTATGACTGCCATGTATGCAGCTAAATCAGACAGCATGCTCGCTAGTACGGAGGTAGTCAAATTGAGTCAGAACTTCCGCAGCCTTGGCCAATGCATTCCACCTCAGCTCACGCTATGGCATTCCAGCAAGCCTACCGCCATTGCATTCCGGTTTACCCACAATTACCGAACTCCAGCTGGCTGTCCGCAACCGCATTCCAGCTCGACTTCCGCTACCGCAGCATTCCACCTCAACTTCCGATACCACATTCCACTGCCTTTTGCTGCCTACTTCGGCTTTAAATCCAGCTCGGCTATCGCGGATGGTTCGGGAAGACGGTTAGTAGTGGACAAATCTCGGAAGGGACGACTCTTTGGGCAGCGCCCTGTCGAGGTAACGTGGCTAGCCGAGTGATTAGCCGCTAGCCAAAGTTCTCGCTTGTCGCATCGAGTGTTTTCCCCACTGCACTATAGGTGCCGAAAATGTTTGAATTAGGCACAGCTGATGGGCAGATTATTCATTGAATCATAAATTTCTTGCATGAGGTGAATTACAACCTCTATTTCGTCCAGCCCGGCCTACCTTGATAGACTAAAAATCTCAATCGCCAACGAAATTCTGTATACCAAACAATTAAAGCTGTATTGGTAAAATGTGGTCAGAGTGGTCCTGGAATTGGCGCTAAATTTATATTTCGAGAAGCGGCCGCTCACGGTTGATCTTTGAAAAAAAACATTACAATGACATTCTTGCACGTGACCGTGACCATTCAAACCATTCTGATTCATGCATGATTATGTATGTATGTATGAAATGTATGCATCATCCATGCATACATATCTGCAGTTTTAAAAAATCGACAGTGACAACCAGAGGCAGGCATTGAAAACTTGCAAGACGTGCTAGCGGATCGTATAGAGAGTAGTTCCTAAATGACGGCATGGGGGGACAAGCAGCGAATAACAGTCACGAGTACGCGATGGCAAATATGACTGAAATATGGTTGTTGTTTGTATGTTGATCACGGCGCGGGTTTGGCCCAGTGGTAAGAGACGCTCGCCCAGACCGAGGGCTGGCCGAGGTCGTGGGTTGGAGCCCAATGGCATATGGGATGGGCCTGAATAGAGATAAAGTTCACTTAGGGCGCTATATTAATTATTATATGGCCAATGAAGCTTAGTCAGGCTATTAGGAGCGCTATCAAAGCTGCGCTCCAGGGAAGCTAGTTTTCATTTAGATATCAGTCCCACTTTTACAACGAAATTCTGCTTAGATGAATCTGGTCGTATGAAAACGTTGGAGCTCGTGATGTAGGGTGGTGATGTCATCAGCAGCCAGGCCATTGCAAAATATACTAAAAAAACTTTACTTCTAAAAGTTCTCCTCAATTATAGATTTACTGAAATCCAATATACCTCCTTCGTTTGGCCACTCAAACAGAATGCCTTTAAGGGGAGCAGGAGGCCAATGGCGGTGCCTCGCCGCCCATTGGGGCCGCCACAACGAAGAGCGTTTTGCCACAGCAGTAGTGCAAGGCAGATCCAGCACTGCCCGATGGTACATTGAAAGTTAATATGCAGTAACTGTTATTCCTTCGCTCCGTTGTAGAACCGAAGGTCTGTCACCATGGGATGGTATACCCGCCTGCTGCCGGCATTTCTGGCTGTTTTATCGTCGCATACAGTGAGCGCCGACAGACAGCTACTGCTCGTCTCATTCGACGGCTTTCGATCTGACTACGTCACCAAGGCGGGAATGCCATTTTTCCGGGAAATGATAGATGCTGGTACTTGGGTGCAAAAAGTGAAGGCAGCCTTTCCGACGTTGACTTTCCCAAACCACTGGACCACAGTGACAGGCGAGTGAAGTCTTCGCAGCATGGACGTAGCTCGTCAGCCTAAACGTATCTTATATGCCTGGTGAGCCGTGATGGCTCACTAGGTAAGGTGCTTGCTTTTCGAGACCTCCGTCCCGAGGTCGAGGGTTCGAATCCTGTGGTGGGCGATCTTTTATCGCCTCTGCAAGCGGGAGCGGTAGCCGTAAAGATTCTTCTATCTCTATACAAAGAGGCTGTTAATCAGCTAGTGTTTATTAATGCATACCTCGTGTATGTGAATGCGACTTTATATGTCTTGAGGTGTACCTGCCTCAGCATGTTTGAGGGTCATGAAGGGGGAAAACCCAAGCACCTTAGATAGCAAAGGTAGGTTTATCTACAACTTGAGAAGTAGCCTCTGCTGTGTCCCCCTCCGGGCGCGCAACTAAGGCTTTCTGTAATCGTGAGAGTTTCAGGCCACGAGAAAAGGCTGTAACGGAAGAAGTAGTTTATGCCTCTATGATTCAGCCTGAGGATATCTAGATAATATTCATCAACAAAAAGCTTAGATTTACATGACCTATTACGCTCAAAAGTTGTCCACTCCTTAACTGCCCTGGTGACTCAGCTACGCTTCTCACTCTCACTCTGCTGCATAAGACGAAGTCTGTCGGCTACCACTTCGAATGCGTCCCGAAATGCGCTTAGGCTGTTAGTGGGCTACAGAAAACTCTCCTACATAGTATCCGCTTAGTCCTCGTGGCTTTATGGAATTACAGGAGATAAAAATGGCATCACAGCCGCACTTAAACAGCTGAAAGCAACCGGATCCAGTCCCAGAAGTCTACGCCCACAATTTCAAAACAGTCACCGGAAGTACTTCTCCTCCAAACAATTCGGGTGTGTCTAAGGTGTGTAGTTTTCTGTCGATGGATATCCGCTGTTGAATCATGATCAACCTGAAGCAACTAATGGTTTAAATTATTCGTCGCTTCATAAAGCTACTACTTCTCTTATCTTTCGGGGATCTTCAACCTAGCTGGACGGTTGCCGATCCTAAATGTTCGACTTAATCATCATTTGAAGCATTTATATACTGATCAACATTAGTTGCGTAACTTTTATATGCACAGCTACTTTCCACCACAAATTCTTAAGCAACAGTCAAAAATATATTGATGATCCCTTCGGGATAGAAAATTGTTCTGACTGAGAGTCGATTTGATTTTTGCTAGGCAGACAGTGTGAATTTCAACTGGCCTTCAGACAAGATTTGTTAAGCCACAAGCGTTAGCGCATGCCTTCTAGCAACCAGCTGTTGCTTTCAGAGCAAGCCAGCCCCTGGGATGCTGCAGCTCCTTAGCCTGAGCAGGGCAAAGCGCCTTCCCTCGTTCAAGTAGATGCACTTGTCTCTTAAAAATCTCCCAATGCAGCGACGGAGCCTCTCGGACATTAGTAATTCTGTCGCAAACTCCATAAGGCCAAGAAAGAAATATCCTTTACATTCAGAAATCGTTTGAGGTGGCACAGAATTACGACATAATACCAATAGTTTCTGCCTGACTTCTATTTTAGTTCTCCGACCCATCTCATAACTAAATCGATCGACATAGACTAGCTGACTTGTAGTCACGCTCTTCATTCTTCGCCCGTGAAATGCTCTCGACCTGATCGCCAACCGCAATCTAGGATTTAATTTTTGGAATATAACACACGTGCTTTGATTCATCTGCCTTCCAGCACACCGAGCTCTCTCAACTCCCGGGCAGCTTGTATCGCTAGCATATTCACTTAGATAGTAGCTACCTTCTCAACTTTATCGAAGGTAAAGCCAACATGCTAGCTACCAGGAAACCTGGTTTCACCCAGCAGCTGGAAAATCTACGCCTAAAATGGTCTCTGTCAGCATATTCTTCGTAGCATCTGTCCAGAAATCTAGTTGACTTGTTCCAAAGTGACCTCCCACTAGACGACCACATCAGCCCCAAAGTCAAGTCTGCCTACTTTGAACTAGGTAAAGTTGTGTACATTTGGGCCTGTTTAGACAATTGTACATAATCCAAGTTTGTCCATGCATTTGTTGAATGCCTTCTTAAATTCCGTAACCAACATCTTGCAGTTCTATCCGTCGTTGCGATCAGGCGCTTATGGCTGGTGGAAAACTTGGCAGTTAGGCTCGTTTATCATGACTGTCACGAAAGCTGCGGGTTTGTTAAACTAATCCTTATCGACATGCGCGGATTCCCATCAAGCAACTGGCTACACGGATTTTCCCCTCAATTTCAGATTCCTGCATTCTCTTGCTTCTACTTTCCTTTCTTAACTGATTCTTCATCGGGTTATTATAAAAATACACTTGATAAAGCGCCCTCGGAGAACTAAATCTTTTTCTAGACGCTTTACATTTGCTGCAAAGGAAACGCAATCGAATAGTGAGTGGTATCATGCTTGAACAACATGATAATACAGTTAGGGGTGACACGCACAGTGTCAGCACGCATAAGCACGCGAAGGACGAATCACAAAGACCCACTAAATGCTGTCATAAATAGGTGCGTTTTTAGTTTCTTTTAAATGCGGTCAAGTCAGGGAATGTTCTGACGCAAGTCGGGAGGGAGTTCTAGGCTTTAGGAGCATACGAACAAAAGGCACAGACTCCAAAAGATTTGAGGTTTGTACGAGGTGTACGTAAAGCTAGTTTCCAAAAAAGCGGGTGGGACGATGTTTGGCCTGGTGGAGTAGATTTAATAGGTAGGCTGGAGCCAAAGAATGAAGTGACCTAAAAGTGAGCAATGGAACCTTGAAGTCGATCATTTTCTTGACTGGTAGCCAGTGCAAGTCGGCGAAAAATGGTGTGATGTAGCAACTGCGACGCTCACGACTGGCTACAGAGCTTAAGTTAAGTACAAAGCCTAGCTACAGAGTTTTGCACCAGCTGTAAGCGCCTGATTGCACATTCCAGTAGGGAAGCAAGCAGTGAGTTACAGTCATTAGGCATCGTACCACTCGCTCTTCAAACTCAAGTCATATAGCTGCGCTTCTAGCCAAGTATAATCTTTTATAGGCCGCGTTTCAGTTTGCATGGCCCACAAAGCCTAGAACTAACTTCCGACTGACGCCATGAAACCCCTGGGCTTGACGAGAGCTCAGAAGGAGCTAAATGCGTACCGTTTCCTCGAAGCATTTGCAGAGTCTGTTGAATATTTTTCTATGTGCTTATACGTTCTGAGCCTGTGCATGTTGTCACTAGAAAATTGATAAGCTTCTTTTGAAGAATAGGTCAATTGTCCAGGTAGGTACTAAGTTCTCGTAGGCCGTTATAGAAAATCGTTATTATTATTGTTACCACTAAGGTGCGATCAAGCTGGTGCTGGCACTGGACCGTAAGTAAGGCTAAGCATAGCAGAGCTACATGCAAAGCATAGACATGCATTAGCTGTACCGATCACAGCAAATTTCAAATGCTTGCTGCCTCTTTAAGAGAAGGAGCTCGTTGCGACGATCGGCGTCCGCTAGCTGGCGTCCATAATAATAATCAAGAATATACATTACATAACCATGAATTTTCAAAGCACCCTCAGAAAAATCTATCTCTTTCTAGGCACTTTGCATTCACTTTCAAGAAAAAATCGGCCAACAGTAAGTGGTAACATCGCTCTCGCTTTTATAGGCCGTTATCCAGGTAACCACGAACTCATCTCGAACAGCATGTACGATCCTGTGACTAAGGAAAGGTTCTCAATGTCTACTGTCGACGAGAAGTGGTGGAATAAAAGTGAGCCTATCTGGTTGACAGGAATGAAGCAAGGACTGACGGCTGCAACCTACTTCTGGCCAGGTACGAGGGGCTTTGACCGCTGCCCACGGCCGGTCGAGCGTGGGAGCTGCGTCACGCTCTCGCTCGGTTCTGTCCTCCGGCGAGCCGCATGAGTGCAGACTCTGGCTCCTCGTTCTAGGCTGATGTTTGGCAGTTGAGCCCTTAACTTTTCCGCACCTCTACTGCCGCTGCTCTGACGAGTGCTTTCGTGCAGCCTGATAGTGAGATTTTGGCAGACGCGTTCCCACAAGCCAGTTGGTATGAGTTTTTGGATTGACAAGGTCGCAGCGATGGTTTTTCAATCACTCTCAGCGTTCGAGTTGCAGTAATAATAATAATAATACGTTTGACACAGCACCCTCAGAGAACTAAATCTCTTTCTAAGCAATTTTAATTGGCTGCATTAGAAGAACGATCGAATGGATTGTGGTAGCATCCTCAATACGCAACAAGAATAACATAGTTAGGGTGATTGGCATAGGGTCGGCATGAGAGTGTGGTTATTTGCATCGTGCACAGTGTCAACACGTATGAACACATAAATGACGAATCACAGAGACCTAATAAATGCTGTGATAAAAAGATGCATTTTAGTTTCTTTTTAAATGTGGACAACTCGGGAGATGTCGCGACCAAGTCGGAAGTGCGTATCATGCTTTAGGAGCTTACAAACTGAAGGCGCGATCTCCATAGGATTTGAGATTTGTCAAGGTATTATTCAATATTTGGATTCCAAAAAGCGGATGGTACGATGCTTAGCCTGGTGTAGGAGTAGATCTGATAGGTAGGCTGGAGCTGGATAATTAAGGGACCTAAAATTCACTAGTAACCTCATCCTGAAGGTCATGTCCTAATCAAAGAAGGCAACTAGTCTTTTAGAATATACTCGCACTGTCCTGCTCCTAGGTTGCATTGATCTGCTACTATTATGCATAAATAACGTCAAAAATATGTCATTAGTCTCTGTTCATGTCTCAGCTCCCTTCATAAAGGTAGTAGTTAGGCCACGACTCAAGAAAGCAGCACTAGACCAAGAGAACTTGAGCAACCTCAGCCCAATCTCACTTCTACCGTTCCTATCAAGGACATTGGAACGAGTCGTGTCAGACTAGCTGAACTCATATATTGAAACTTCAAACCTTTCTAGTAAGTTCCAGTCTGGCTTTAGAGCTAATCACTCCACAGATTCAGCATTGCTTCGGGTGTACAACGACCTACTTAGCAATGCAGACACAGGGTAGAGTATCTCTGCTTGTTTTGCTCGATCTTTCGGCAGCTTTTGATACTATGGATCACCAAGTCCTTGAACGCCTCTCATCTCGCCTGGGCATCACTGGAACTGCATTGCAATCGTTCAGATCCTATCTCAGTGGGATACTCCAGAGTACTGGTGTGAATAGAAAAAGATGGAAGACGACAAATGATGACAGATGAACCTCTGCAGTATGGATTACCTCAGGGCTCCATGCTAGGTCCTGTCTTTCCACGGTTTATACTCTCCCTCTTGACAATGTAATTGCCAAGCACAGTCAAGCCTTTCACTTTTACGCAAATGACACGTAGGTGTACCTTCGCTTTGATCTCTCCTAGCCCTCCGGCACGTTGAATTCTCTCAAATCCCTTGCTGCATGTATTGATGATATCAGCACATGGATGGCAGCAAATGTTCTCAAATTAAATGATGATACATCTAAATTACTAGTTATGGGAAAACCTAGTGTGATTCATAAATTGGAAAGGTTAACGCTCAAAATCGACTCTGCCAGCATATCTCCTGTTGAATCTGCACGAAATCTAGCTTTAACGATCCAAAGTGACCATTAAACTTACAACCACATTAGCTCCACTGTCACGCGCCCCTACTTTCAGCTACATGACATTGCTAAAATTTGGTCTTGTTTAGAGAGGGTTACGATATCTCAGTTGGTCCACACATTTGTGTGACATCCCCTCTTAACTTCTGTAACTCACTGCTTGCTGGTCTACCGGCATGTGCAATTAGACGCTTACAGCTGGTGCACAACTCTGCTGCTAGGCTTTTCTGTTGTGAGCACGGCAGTTGCCACATTGCACCACTTCTAGCTGATGTGCACTGGCTTCTAGTCAAGCAAGGCATTGACTTCAAGGTTCTGTCGCTCACCTTTAGGTCTCTTCATTATTTGGCTCCAGCCTACTTATTAGTCCACTGCCCTACCAGGCCAAGCATCGTACAAACCGCTTTTTGGAATCAAACTGTTTACCTATTCCTCGTAGAAACCTCAAATCCTTTGGAGACCATGCCTGTAGTTCGGGTGCTCCCAAAGCCTGGGACTAACTTCCGACTTGTGTCACGACATCCCCTTACTCTACCAAATTTAAATTAGAAATTTAAAACGCACCTTCTTATGACAGCATTGAGTGGGTCCTTGTGATTTGTTCTGTATGTGCTTATGCGTGCTGACACTGCTGCATGCTGCCACCAACCACACTTGCATGCTGACCCTGTGCATATCACCCCTAACCATGTTATTACTGTTGCTTATCAGGTATGCTGCCACTCACCATTCTAACGTGTTTTTTTGCAGCAAGTGTAAAACGCCTAGAAAGAGATTGAGGTCTATGAGGGCACTTTATCGTGTATTATTATTATTATTAGACAGTGAAGTGCTGCAAAGAATTGAGGAACCAGATTCCAGAGAGAGAGAGATAGTGCACTTTTAGGGATGGACTCTCTGATCTTGTCAATTTTTTTTGACAAAAAAGCTAGAGAAGAGATCAGCTAGATCATTACAGGGATCACTAGGTAAGGCACTAACCTGGAAGCCTTTGAGGAGATGGTTGATCGTCAACATAAGCATTTATGGATCGTGCATCTGTGAATCAGCGATGTTTTTGTAGAAGGTAGACTTGGCTTTGGTAGGACCAATGGGTAAATCTACAGTGGTCCTCGTATTCCTGTCGGTGGTTGGTCTCGATCTTTTGTATGCCTTTTAAAGCTTTTGCATCGTAAACCTAGCTCGTTTAATGTTCATCCGGGCGAGGGCAAAGAGTTAGCAACGTTACATCTGGGAGATTATAGTCACGCTCCAAAAAATTAAGTTTCTCGTACTTAACATGGAGAGTAGTAGCTTCTCGTGGTCATATGATTATTCAAGCGCTTGCAAGGTGGCCAAGGGTAGAAATATAGCTGATTCATTTGCCTGTGCTCTGGCAAATGAATCAGCTACGTATCTACCCTTGGCCACCTTGCAAGCGCTTGAATAATCATATGACCACGAGAAGCTACTAATCTCCGTGTTAAGTAACATAGGTGCATGTAAAATTCCGGTCGAGAGCTGGTGAGTAGGCTACGACCGATGACTGTTGACTGTGATGAGTCAGGTAATTTCAGAGGCGATATTCCCTGGTAGTATAATGATTAAGTAAACAAATACTCTTGCCCAACCTTTTATCCCTCGCCTTCTCGTTCTCCTTCAATTTCCTATCTCCCTTAAGGTACATTTTTCTTTGAAAAAATTATATACAAATAAACTAATTTTTTTCGGTCATTATTCACCAAATAGGTACCCAAAGTGACTGAAATCTTCAAATGCTAGTCCACAATTAAAGAAAAGCTGTATTTTAGCCGCTGCAATTGAGTTAAACCTGCTCCGGTTGATGTTGCGTTTCATGCAGACAGAGCCCGGTATATTGCAGGCAGTGATGTAGAACTGCAAGGCTTCCGACCATTGCATTGGTACAGGTACTCAGGCAGCACACCAAACCTTGTGAGGGTGAACGAGGTCATACGATGGCTAAAGGATGAAAAGATAAACATCGTCACGCTTTACTTTAACCAGCCTGATAGCATCGGTCACAGGTACGTGTAACCCAGCAGATCGTCAGGCAGCTACATTTCATCAGGCGCCAAGGTTTCAAGGACAGCATTAAATAATAGCTATTTGCTGCATAGTAGATTCGGACACTAAGGAAGCAGCAGAAGTCGCTCCTAATGCTTTTGCACCAGCACGAGCTGCATTGAAAGCTTTTGTGTCCGTCACTGATCGCGTTGTTAATGGCAATTATTTGTCTAGCAAGGGCCCGGGTGCGCCTGAAACGCTGCAAATGGTGGAGGAGATGGATTCAGTGCTAGGCTATCTCGTGTACCGGCTGAAGGCGGCCGGTTTGGAGGATTCAGTAAATGTAATCGTCTCATCCGATCACGGGATGACAATCGGATCGTCCACTCAGGTCATTCGATTACCAAAATATACGAATTGGTCTAATGTCGAATGGTCTTACGCGTCTGCCGTTGGTTTCGTTTATCCAAAACCTGGATACTTGAATAAGGTAAGAAATCTTTCACCGGTAGCATTTCATTCAGGGTTGGTATAAGAATACTGATTAATTTATACAGCCCTATAATCTAACGGAATCTCTATTCAGGCATTTTTAAGCAAATTAGTTTGGATTGTCGAATGGAGTTTCACAATGACAAAAATCAAAAACAAGAAAAAATCAAAAAGATAAAATCCTAATTTTTTTCAAAAAAGAGAGAAAGAAAGGTCTGAGAAGGAGGTTGATGACTCACTGAGCTCACTATCCAGAGTGTCAGTTCAGCTGCAAATGATCTACGGAGTGAAGTTGAAAGCTTTTTACAAATCTGTAAGAAAACAAGAGCTGCAGAACAGAGCAGGCAAACAACGAATTAAAATAAATCTCATCTAGCATTGAAAAAACAGCTTTGCGAAAACACAGCCTTTCGGAGTGCAGTGCTTGTAAGCAGAGGAGGAGCGAGGATTTTTATCTAGAGGCTGGGGAGGAGAGGGAAACCTGCAAACGTTTGTAGAGGTAGGCAAGACTGGCTGTATTTGTAAGTGGGCACCGCTGAACCCGCAATCAAGGAAACTTCTTGCACCAATAACAGTGTTTATTCGACGCGAACTCTTCGGTTGCTCATCGAGTGGAATTAAGAAATAATTTTGCCGTTTGTTAGGGTGCTGGCTTAGAAATAGGGCGCGGCCCAGGCTGCTACGCCGATGTGAGGAGGAGAGGCAAATGCCCTCTGCCACCCCCTTGTTCCGGCAGTGCTTGCAAGTCAGCCTCTGTCGGATTCTTGCTTACCGTGATGATATACGATTGAAAGTCCGTCTGACTGCATTTTAGCCTGACCGGTGACTATCATTCTCCGCATTTTTTAATAGATTTACGATGACTTAAAAAACGCTCATCCACGAATGAAGGTGTACTATAAAGAGGAGCTTCCGGTACGTCTGCACTTCAGCAAAAGTACCAGGATCACGCCCATCGTTATCGTCGCGGATGAAGGCTGGGTGCTTACCTCATTGGTAAGATTATGAATAGAGTGATACCGCATGCACACAAGGACGAGCTCTCCTTCAACGGGGTTATAGATTTATGCGGTAAGGCGAGCCAGCGGATCTGGTTTAGCTGGGAAATAGTGGTGTGGATGAGTCGGACCTTCATGAGAAATGGAAGTTTTTTTCTTATTACTATCGGGATGGATAGGGCAGCAGCGTGCCGGATCATCACCCGGCATTGCACTTGCGGCGCCGGTCTCCTTGCATAGCGTACCGAACGGCCCGAAAATTTATCAACCGATAGCTCTACTCAAGCATGGGTTTCGGCAAGCAGACTCGAACGCATGCGCGTGCAAGAACACTAACCAACACGCAGGCACGCATATATGCAGAATCTCAAAAACTAATGCGATAAACGCTTATAATTTGTAAGTACTTCAGTTCAAGCGTTGCTTTAGGGTTGCAGCCTTCTGTCAACTAATACCGTGACATCCGTTTACTTATAGAACAATTTGTTCAAGAGAAACCACAGATCTGTCTGTCGCTAACAGCTTGTCCTCCATGCGAGTAAAGTACACTTTAGGTGCTTACTCGCACTACAAGTGTTGACGCTTTTCACGCTAATTCACCACTATACTTCGTTACAGCAGACGGGATTTTCAAAAAAGAGGTTTAATCTTCATAGAAAACTAAAAATATGTCGTTGTTTTTACTATCTTAACTCATTCCAGATTAATAAAAGGGTGCGTTACGTTTAGCCAGTAGCCACACCAGCTTGATGACGAGACCGCTGGTGCAGGCTTTTCTTCTAAGGATTGTATCATAATTTTTGCCGTAGTTTCTATTTTATCCTCAATCTTACAGTAAAAATGGGCTTATTCAACTCCGTCGTTAATTTAGTTACAGGAGGGCCTTATTGGCTACTAACTCTTACGGGTTATTGTGGACAATCAAGGACAGCGTGCCACATGAATTGGAGCCACCACCTTGGTCGATGTGTGCGAGCACCTTAGCCCCTCTCCTGACTTAAGCATTTGCATGCGCGCATGTCCGCACGGGCTCGCTGGTCAGCGGTTTCTGGACTCTGGGGTCTCCGATTTGGTTATAGCTTGTTCGTAAATTCCTTTATTTGCAAGTCAATAGGAGCCAAGTAAAAACTGGGGGTCGACGAGCACGTCGGAGCGAGACGGCAAACAGCGGTCGCGCCGGGTCGGCGGGCGTACCCAGCAGCATAGTTTCTCGACGAAAGGGCGCGCGCGAGATGATCTATTTTCGCTATCCATCGCAGGTATCACCACATCGGAAACACACGTTGGGTCCATTTTCCGATATCGATAGCCCGCAGGTTGAATTGTGTTTTTCGCACGCATTTCGGGTGGCGGCAATCGTTTTCCGGCGAAAGAGCAAAGCAGCCGTGCAGCTGCGAGAGCGGTGCGCCTTGTTCACGTTTTTCGGATGCGGAGCTCCGCCGGTACCGAGACGCCGTGAACGACAGCATTCTCGAACCGGAAAATGATTCGCAGATCGGACTGCTTGAGGATTTGAGTGACAACGCCATACTGCGTCCAAAAGAATGAGTAGCACACTGCCTTTAATTTAGACAGTGTTTCTCAGCATGCTGGAACTGTGGCTTTCTACCTTTACTGAGAACAGCTACACTCCGTAGCTATTCAATTTTGAA
The DNA here is from genome assembly GCA_009760855.2 of Cristatella mucedo. Lineage (NCBI taxonomy): Eukaryota > Metazoa > Bryozoa > Phylactolaemata > Cristatellidae > Cristatella > Cristatella mucedo. Next base: position 3,167,099 of record WPIO01000045.1, on the reverse strand, counting down.
AAAAGGGTGGCAAGTCATGGCCCCAGTTGCTACATCTGCATGATATAGCAGGACCCTTTACGGCATGGGAACCTTCTGAAAAGTGAAAACGTTGACTTAAAGCCGACTCGTGCGAGGAGGTCTCTAAAGTGCTAACTCGCCGCCAGGCTGATCGGTAAGGAGCTAGTAGGGGGACCTAGTGAGGAAGTGGTGAGTGTGCTTATGCGTGCTGACACTGTTCATGCTGCCACTAACCACATTTGCATGCTGACCCAGTGCATGTAAACCCTTTGTTTTTCAAGCAATGATTTTACTTACTATTCTATTGGTATCACTTTGCAGCAAATGTAAAGCGCCTAGAAAGCATTAAGTTCAGGGCAGTGAGTGATTATTATTATTATATTCTTTTATGAATGCGACGAAATAAGGGGATGTCGCGGCATCAGTCAGCAGTGAGTGAGTGCCCTGGCTGTAGGACAGGACACTGATCGCTTGCAGATGCTGCAGGAGCTCGATGGCCAGTTGCGAATGGATGTCTTGAGAGAGGACAAAAGCCTTTCCTAAGGCCTTATGCCTATCAATAGGTGTGACGTATTAATCTTGGCTTTTTTAGTCTAGCTTCTAAAGCCCTGCTCGTTCAAAGCTCGGAATAACGACCTACTGTCTCCGATTCATTTTTAGCTCAAACAGGTTAGTGGGAAAACTGTGGGTACTGACAGTTATTAATAACCACAATTACGCTCTCTATTCACCGCATAGATATTGGACGGAAACTGGGTCTACAGGATATCCGGCACTCAGAGCCTCAGAATGGGAAGGTAAATTGTGTTCACTCGCAGATGGCATGTCTTCTCTCAGCATGCTAAGCGATCAGATCAGGAAAATACGATTGGTAGTGATCGTAGCTGTATTGAATACTTCAAAAATGCCCACCACTAAAGGCAAGCACTGGCTCTCATGCAGAAAATCTTACGGCTACGTTACAGCTAGCAAAATCTGCATCCAGATATAATTTTTAACATTCAAGCTTGCCGAAGTCGAGGGATTTGTCCATGACGACCTAAAGACAAATGATCTATTTTCCCTTCTCAGTTTCTTATTTGAATCCCCTCTCAGGCCAGTACGACTTAACCACTTCCGGCATTCTAACAATATAACTCGCAATAGAGACAATCAAGATAGCCCTTGATGTCCAACAAAAAGTAGAAAAATGTAATCCATTTATACAGCACCCTAAGAGAACTTAGTCTCTATTCAGGCGCTTCACATGTGTACAGTGCTCAAGCCCACGACCTCGGCCAAACCTTAGTCGTGGCGAGCACCTTAACCACTGGGCCAAACAAGACCGGCAATCTTTCACTTTGAACTGATCGTAAGTTCCCTAAATAGTTGAAGCCTTATCTCTCGTCAAGCTTCTAAGCTGTGCATAGCTCCGTCTGTACATAGATTCATGCATAGCTCCATATGTGCATATACGTATGCAGTACTCTGTCTGTGCAGACATGCCCAGATAGCTCCGTCTGTAACTACTAATAGAATCAAGGATTAAGTGGATGTTATGCAGACAATTTTTCTGTGATGCACTTACAGAATAAATAGCTTTCCGTGCTCTTGTGTGACTATTTTCAATTGGTTGAGTTAATTTATTGGTGAGCACGTGGCTGCCGGAGTTTAGTTTATTGCCATGTAATGAAATGCGATCGATCTGGCGAATAGTAAATGCATTTCAAGATGGTGAAGGCAAAATGAGAGCATGCTGCCTTTGCTTTTTAACTTTTATTTTGACTGCTTTCATTTTTGATCGAGATTGGGTTATGGAAAAAAGATTTGTTAGTACGTCTGCCTCGGTATTCGTAGAATGTACGAGCTAAACCTTTGAGGGCGATGAGCGTAGTAGAGATTGTTTCATCAAAACAAGCAGCAACCTAATCGAGCAAATTGAAGTGCATATGATGTTTGAAAGGCAAATCAAAGATGCAACCGCTAAATGCACAACACGTATTACTCTATTAATGATATTGTTTGCACTGTGTTTTGCAGGCTTCCGGGGGATCTTTTCAAGCGGGTGTTCACGGCTACGACAACGATTTAGCCAGCATGAATTCAATGTTAGTAGCCAAAGGTCCCGACTTTCGAAAGGGCTACGTAAAAGAGACCATCGAATCCGTTGATCTATATCCGCTCATGTGCCGACTTCTCGGAATAAGACCTGAGATAAACGACGGCAATCTGACTAATGTCTTAGATATGATTGCCAAGAAGTTACCGGATGCGACCTCTTGCTGTTACCCAACGCATTCCTCCGTGGCCAGCCAACAAAATGTCTCTGATTGTTTCGTTATTTTAGCAATACTACAAGCACTTGCAGGGCATATTAGAAATAGTCTTAGTAAAACGTAATTGCAATGTAGGTTAGTTAATGTTGAGAAACATGCATTGGAGCAATGCAAATTGAATTTTTAACCAGATTCGCCATTTTCGACTTGAATAATTAGTTAACTCAGTGCCTTCAATAAAGAGTCAAACTGTCAGCGAAATACATTTATGAATCCATTTTCGGTTGATTCGCATGTGCAAATAATGAGTAAAGCTCATAATAAACTCGCGGAGATATGTAAGCGCTAGTATATATCATATACAGATCCCAAAAACCACAAAATTTTGCTTCTTGATATAGTCTTCAAAGTAAGCATGTCAATTAGTCAGTACTGACATTCGCATCCTAATCACGCATAAATGCACAAAGAATCACTCACGTGGACCCAGTAACCTTTGATAAGAACATGTATTACTTAACTTTATCTTTAACAATTTTAAGTCAGAGGGTGTCGGAGCGTCAGCTCAAGTGGTTTTCCGGCTTTGCGACCGTAGGAAGCATATTCTCCAATTGTTTGGACGTTGAATAGCGGCACAGCTACACGACCAGAGGCAGAAGAACGTGTGGAACGATTAATAGCCTGATCAGAGTAGTTGCGATAGGTAAGCCGGAGCACAAGAATAAATAGTACCTACAAGTTTGAAATAAAGCCTTGAGCTCGACAAATGTCTTGATAACATGCCAGTGCAGGTCTGTAAGAAGAGGTGAAATAACATCATTACGAGATTTTTTATAGAAAGCCTAGCTACACGTTTCTCGGCAATTACAAAGCATACGCCTACAAATTCTGGAAGATCTGCGGGTGTTGAGTTATAAAAGTCATAAAAGAATGCCAACATTGCCTGGAAAAGCTGGCTGCAGTATTCTTTTATTTGCAGGTCAGGATTCTTCCAATTGTCCCTAGTTGAAAGTAGGTAGCCGTTCTTGCAGACCTGACGTGCTAGGCAAACGAAAGGTCAATTTGGAAAAAGAAGACATTCAAATTGAAGCTGTGATGCTACTTGAAATGTGAAAACCATCCTCGCGTTGCGATTCATGCTTCCTCGTTTCTGAGTTGCACAAGGTTTCCATACAGCTCGTAAATTTTTTTTTCTAATTTAACTAGAATGATTAAGCAACAGATCCGGCGAGAATTTCTGCATTGCGAGCTGCAAAGTCGAGTAGAGAGAATTACGGTTTAGCTAATTAAACAGCCTTATTTGAACAGCCCGCCTAAAAGCCGTTTGGTAACATCTTTCACTTGCAGATAGCAATAAAGAACGGCCCGCTGCAGGACTAGTATCCGCGACCTAGATCAATAATTGCCTGAACCTTATCGTTTGATTCTATTGAATGTGGGTGGGATCAAAATGAAAGTAAAGCCCTGTTTCATCTGTTAAAACTACAAAAACTCACGATTAGGATCATTAAGCGGAGTACCTTGGCTCTAGGCTAAGATCAAAGATGTGATTGATATCCGCTGATATAGATTGGCTTAAATCTTCCACTTAATTTAGGACCTAAGCCATTACTGTGAAGTGCGAGCAATCTCAATTCTGGAGAGAATTGGTGATCCTGAGTGTCAAACCCTGTCGAAAGATCTAAAAGAATCAGCGGAGAGGCTCTAGCTTATTCTGAAATCCTGGAAAGGTTGTTAAACACTTGCAGCACCACTGCCTCTGTGGAGTAACTAGCTCGAACATCGGTGAGAAACTAAATTACAAGGCTCGATCCTTTCTATGTCAGAATTTTGTGAAGGCAGCAGAGTGCTTGATGGTTTTACCGTTGGTTTTAACTTCACATGGCCATCTGCATCGCTGTCAAATGGGTACAGCCATATCGATGATGACAGCTTCTGAGCCATAGTCGTCTGTGAGTGCTAGTGTCTTGGAAGGACTTTGATCAAGACGGCCTCGAGTCGTGTTTCGAGGTGAGCCGTGATTTGATCGTGTGTTGGATCGATTGCTAGTGGTTAAGGACATTGCACAAAGTCATCGCTTGGAAATTGCTCCCACGTAGTCAGTTAGCTACCTTACCCGCGTAGGAGGGGCTGCGGAAACGGCAACGTGCTAAATCAGCCAGGGGAATGGCTTATACTCAGTTTGCGGTTTCTGAATTCTAGCGACCATGAGCTCGCTATGCGATAATATATAGATGCGACCGCCTAAAAGCCGACCTCTGGCATTAATCAGAACTGTGAGTTTGGACTTAGCCAATGCATTGGAGCTGATTTGAGGTCTGGGTCTCAGGGCTGTTGGTGTATGCCTTGACCGTTTTGTTGATCGTTGCTTGAACTTTGAAAAATCCCTGCGAGCCACGTTTAGGTGCAGCAACAATGCACTTAGTCATGCCAAATGTTTGGAACGCGGCAGGTGCAAAGAGCACCCGTACCTTAACATAAAAAGTCCATAACCTTAATGTATACAAGTCTATTTGACAGCAACAGAAAGATACAGGCGTTCAGAAACGGCCATTACTTACGCCACCCACGGTTCTATGGCCTAGAGCTCAAGTGTCAATGCGAAATTCGCAAAAAAATATCCCTGCCAATCGTACGGACAAGGCTTTTAGGCTGCCTAGGCCTTATAGTGTCGCATAGTTGAATTATAGGCTGGTCTTCAAGTCCCAGCGGTTTGAGCACGTGTCTCCTATGCTAAAAGAGCTATTATGGTTGCCGGTTGAGTGACGGATACAGAACAAAGTTCTTACGCTGACCCACAAGGCCCGCAACGGCTTGGCTCCTTCGTACCTAGCTGAACTGCTGCACCAGTTTCAGCCTGTTCGTGCCCTCAGGTCCTGTGTGGACAATAAATTAGTTGTCCTATTCCTCCGCTTAAAGACAGTTGGCGACAGAAGCCTTAGCTCTGCAGGTACTAGACTGTGGAACTCGCTTGCACAATTCTTTCGCAACGACAACTACTCTCCTACTGCCGACTATGGCACATTCTTTTCAGCGGTCCTGAGCTGCTACTTCTATGCTACTCACTACCTCAACTGCTCTCCTGACTCTGCTATGCTTCCCACTTTCTCTTTGTTGCGTGAGACGAAGTCTGTTGGCTACCGAATGCGTACCGAAAGCCGCTTAGGCTGTGAGTGGGCTATACAAAACTCTCCTGCGTAACACCCACATGGTCTTTATGACTTTGTGGAGTTACAGACAGAGATGCACACAATTGACATAAATATTCATAAACCAGGGATGATGAATGTCGGTCGTAAGTTGATTTAGCTCGCTGTGTTTTCAGTTCTGATCTGGGGAGTTATTATCTCTAAACTCTTACAAGAGTTAATTTGATGTGTTCAGAATTTTGAAATTCTAGTTTCGCTGGTCTGCTACTGCTTATATCAGTGTCTTTTATTAAAACCGCCGTGAGGTAACTGGGCCGAAGTTACGTAAGTTCTCAGAATCTACTGTTGCCTTCCCAGAGTGGCCTACTTGATGAGCCTTTTGAAGCCTGCGGACAAAAAGCCGTAAGCTAAGGGCGTATTAACAATGTTATTTATGAAAGGGTAGCAGCAAATATATACATTTCAGAAGAGTAAAGGGATAGATTTACGGCTAAAAATCTTTTTGAACTTAATAATAGGTTCGTTACTAGTGATTTTAATAGTGAACAATAGCTAGAGAAATGACCTGAAGGTGATAATAATAATATAACAATAAGAATGCACTCGATAAAGCGCCCTCAGAGAAATCAATCTCTTTCTACGCGCTTTATATTTTCTACAAAGGGAAACGCTATTTAATGGTGAGTAATATCATGCTTGATAAACCAACAAAATGAGTAACATGGTTAGGGTGACATGCACAGGGTCAGCATGCAAATGTGGTTAGTGGCAGCGTGCACAGTGTCAGCACTCATAAGCACATCAAGGACGAATCACAGGGACCCACTAAATGCTGTCCTAAATAAATGTGTTTTTAAATTCTTTTTAAATGTGGTCAAGTCAGGGGATGTTCTGACTCATGTCGGGAGGGAGATCCAACTTTGGGAGCATACCAACTAAATGCACGGTCTCCAAAGGATTTGAGGTTTGTACGGGGTATTTTTAGACTATTGGATTCCGAAAAGCGGTTGGTACAATGCTTGGCCTGATGGGGGAGTATATCTGAGAGATATGCTGGAGCCAAAGAATGAAGCTAGTAAAAGTGAGCGACAAAATCTCGAAGTCAATCCGTTGGTTGACTGGTAGCCAGTGCAGGTCCGCGAGAAGTGGTGTGATGTGGCGACTGAGATGCTCACGACAGACAAGCCTAGCTGCTGAGTTTTGCATCAGCTGTAACCGCTTGATTGCAGACGCCGGTAGGCCAGCAAGCAGTGAGTTGCGTTGATGAGTTCAGTGGGGATCTTATCTTGGATATGGATTCTCAGGTAAATCCATCCAACTGAAAAAAGCTTGAAAAAGAAAATAAGTTACTTTTTGTCTAATTGGCTAATTGCCTACTATAAATAAAGAAATTGCCTAAACAACCACAAGGATCACAAGATAAAGTGAAAACCCTTGAAAGGTTTAGGAAATGGTTGCGATCTACGTCCACATTTTAGGATTGTGCATCTGAGATTCAACTGTATTTTTATGTGAGCCAAACTACGTCTTAGCTACAACAGAGTGGTATTGTCGTCAACACTAGCTCTCGTAGTCCAGACGATGGATAGTCCCGGTATTTTGAATGGGTTCTCAAGTTTACAGCCAATGAGGCCAGTTGATTTAATGCCAGTAGCAAACTGGACACCATCTTAGAGAGGGCATATCAATGTTTTGTTTAAGGGGGATGAAACTCACTGAGAACCTTGGCTAGTGTGGCGTTTTAGTGTAGGTCGGATGGAGCAGAAGGGGTGAGCAAGATATCTTCGTGCACACAACATACATTTTATGGGGGTCTCTTGGTTTCGTGATTTGAAGATAATTTTGGATACCCAGTAATACTCATACTGCATAAGTTATGAGTTCGGCATGAGCTCTGTTGTTTAGAATTTGATTATAGCATGACTCAACAGCATACGATAGTGGAAGAATTTTATAAGTGAGTTTGTGAGCTTTTTAAGGAGTCGGAACGTCAGAATAAGCCTTAGGATATAATGAATAAGTCAATCTACGTACTACACTCGTCCCATACTGGATCACACGAGTCATCAAAAAATGAGTTTTAAATTAACCTAGTACGAAGGAGAGAGGAAACGTTTATTTCTGGAGCACAGAATTAAAATGAGGACTGAAAAATCTCAAAAAAAAGCGACTTCAAATCTCCTTGGGGCAATAGATTACTGCCACCTTTGGCAAAATGATGCTGGATGAGCTCAAAAACAGCCAAAAGATTCGTAAGACAGCGCCGAGACGACTTGTAGCGATTCGAATTGCACTCTAATTGCGTTTACTAGCCAGGGGTAGTTGACATTCGAAGCGGCCAGCTGGGGTTCACCCAGCTGAGTGAGTCATGCCTGCTCCTTGACTTACGTCAGAAAGTAGGATGAGAGCATGAGCGCTCAGCTCAGCACTAACTTTTCGTGAGCTCGCCCCTGCCATTTCCAAACTCACAGCTCAAGCGATTATTGTGTTCGTAGACGACGACGTCGGCAGGAAAATGAGACACTCTCCAAATTGGCCGACCGCTTCAGGTCGCTCGTGCCAGCGGCAATGCACTGCCGTTGTAGTTGCATCGTTCGAAGGGCACGAGCTGACAGTATTTTCCTTTACTACTGTTACCGCAGTTGGCTGCTTCCTCGACTTGCAGCCCCTCAAATTTGGTCTAATGGTTCGCTGATAGAGCAACGGCGTAAGCTGGTAACGAGGCTGGCTTCCGATGGGCGCCAAGGATGCGTCGCCTCCTTATCACATTTCTATGGTTCTCTCATTCGTATTGTTAAGCTTAGCTGTTGCTGTTCCGTGCGCACGCGACTTTGCCACAAAGAGATGAATAAAATAGTTGTTACTCCGGAGCTAGTCCTGAGGCAGTCACGTGGCCATGGGCTGCAGCAACTGAGTCAAGGCGAGATTTACGAGAAATAACTGACACGCCAAGTTCCGAGTACAAAACTGAGGGAAGAGCGAGCGACCATGGCTAATTCATCAATAGTTTTTATTGATCTCGGGATAGGAAAAAGAGAAATACCTTTAGGGGTGGCCTCAGTTGCTAGCAGGTAGATATTCGGTGCCCCGCTAGGTCTCATGCAAATAAAATGCACCTCCGTCGTTGTAGTTCCACCAGGCCTCACTGGTTACGTAAATGTTTTTATGGGGAGTTTATATTGCCCAATCAAAGTAATCAGATCAAGGTTTTCATCAATAATTGTTTTGCCAAATATTGAGGGTTCATTGCACATTGAACGCCCAATAAATAGACGCAACATAATTATGGCCTCCGAGGTTGCAGGAAGTATTTGGAAGGCAGAAGCTATTTCATCTACGTACGAAGGCCAATGGGAGGTTCCACTAGAAGGGGGCAGATGGCGTAAGTCTTCTAGGTAAAACAACTGCGAATGTGAAAAGACGTGTATTATTTTTTTCTTTTTACTAATCACGGGTCTTTTATGCAATCTGACACTATGCCGCTTTCATGCTCACTGGTATGTATTGCTCTTTCGAAATCCAAAAGTTGTAAGTCAAGAACTTTTAGTTTTCCAAAATTAGTGCTAAAAGCAGCAGACTTGCCAGGTTAGCTGATCCAGTCTAATAGGCTGATTATCTAGTCTAACGACAGCCACTGATACTGATAGCCTGTACTCATGCCAGAGGGCGTCCTGTGCAATCAATTAGCCGATTGTAAGACCTCGCGGACGCTTTGATAATAATAATAAAACTTTTGATAAGGCGCCCTCAGAGAACTCAATCTCTTTCTAGGCGCTTTACGCCAACGTAGACAGTATTGCAGTCAGAGCTGGGAGGCGAACAGCCCCATATCCCACTTTCGTTTTAGTGGCAAAACACCGCGAAACGCTTTACAAAAATTCAGCGCCGACTAGCGTATTTTCAGACGCCGGTCGCAATGATAGCGGGCGGCTGTACTTACGCCAGAGGGCGCTCTGTGCGATTGAATAGTTAAACGTAGCTCACCAGCCAGCCATTTATTTTCTGGCTTATGCGAGCCTCGTTTTTCTTAAACGGTGGTCAACGGGCGCCTGGCGAGTGCTACCCATAAAAAGGATTCGTCCCGAAGCGGCTAAGATAAGACGTTGGCGACGAGTTTCGCGGCGGCACGCTAGGCGGAGGACGACCGGGAAGATAAGCAGCTGCTCGCAGCACTAGGGCGCCGACGACCTGCGCTTGTTTGCGCAGCATTGCTGGATCCGAGATCGGCAGGTAGAGCGATAGCGGCCACAGGGCGTCGCTCAACGCAAACCATCGGCTAGCTCGAGCCGCCATCGTTCGAAACCAGGTAAGTCGATACTCGGTGTGGCGGAGCCGCGGCAACACTGCCGGTTGACGCTGGAGACCAGCGGTGCGCGCCGAGCCGTCTCCGGGCGATCTTAATTGACTCGCTGCGCGGGCCGACTCGATCTCGGGCATGAGTCGTGCGCGGCCTCAGCCAGCGAGGTCTGTCTCATCGCCGCGCCTGTTCAGCACGGCGCGCGCGCGTTCAAGCCGCTGCAGCAGCTAAGCTGCGTCCGACGCTCAGTAGCGGCTTCAGGTGGAGCTGGCTCCCAGCATGCCCGGAGAGCTTCAGCCGCCCGCGGCGATCATCCGGGAGCCCAGTAGCCTCAGCGTCGTGCTTCAGCAGCGGCACAGCATATCCGGTGCTGCAGTCAGGAGTGAGAGCGCCGCACTGAAGGAGCGATGGCCGCTGGCGAACGGACGCATCGAGCTATAAATACGCCCACGTGTGCCGAGCGGTTCTTTCTGGCCGACGAAACAGCATGCCCATGAAGCAGTGTCAAGAGTAGGCCGCCAGACGGCGCGCGGTGGTCAACGAACGGCTCGGCTCACTCTCCTAATAGCGCTTCGCTAAGCCACTCGTATAATGCGGCCTGAGGACGCTTGCTCCATAGATCTCGCTTAATTGATTTTAGGGGTGACCTCTATCGGGTAGTGAAGCGTGGAATGCAACGTCGCAGGCACGGGCTTGAACGGCAGGACCCATTGAGAGTCCACAATTATTCAACTCTGTTCGCAATAGAAGTTGCATTTTTGAGGCACGAGAAGTTGGGTTCACAAAACACAGTACTCGGTACATTTAGGAAGAAAGGTTGCACCGGGGCATTTTAGCTGGAGTGGTCCACTGACAAATCTGAATTTGACGTGGTTTTTAAATCTTTAAGCTCCTGGTGTGACCCAGCCCGCGTCATGGAGGAGCGATGCTTTGCGCCATTTGCGACGCTCTCTGATGACAGCCGTAGCTGCATGATTATTCACCGTGTTTAAGTGCCTCATTGCAAGAGAATCTGGAAAACCCAGAAGATATTTAGAGGAGCCAAGAATTAATATTGCTTTAGCCCGGAGTGCCGTTTCTATACTGTCCCTGCGTTATCATTCGCGATTGCTTAGAATGGTACTTAACAGAAGCTGAGCCTAGTTGACTGCAAAGTTTGTCAGTCAGAAAAGTAAGGTCATTTTTAAATAGGAAAACAAAAAAGGGCAGCAGTCGTAGCATTTGACAGGTACCCAATATTTGACCGGCTATATCAGTTTTATGGGCGATATGTGATAAAAGGTGTTGAGCTTCGTCAAATTGACTGCCATTGAGTTTTTCACGAGGAAAATTAAAACACTGCTAAATCACAAGAGAAAGTGAAACCGGCAGCTAAAATGAAAGTTTTCTTAAACTATTGCATTATTAAGACAAGATGCTAAGTTAGCCAACTAAATCTATGCTTCGAAAGGCGTAATAAAAAACCTCGGTTTCGCATGTCTCACATGCCGCTTGCGGGAACCTCAAACGCGTTATGGCAGTCGCACTATCAGAATTGATCATGAAACTATGCACCACTGCGTTTGTGCATGTGCAGAAAGTTCTATTTCTTTATTGCTAATCCCTCAGAGGTATAGAAAATAGTCATTCTGCCGTATGCCACTTTGCTGTCGAGATACGTGAAGTGATTAATTTGAAGTGAACACATTTACGAAGAGAACTAATAATTTCGAGCCTTTTGGCAATTATTTACTAAGAACAACAGATATTTAATTAAAATTAGTATGAGCCAATTTTGATTAATGCAACATGACGACCTAAAGGCAAAGAAATGAATAAATGCTTCACGTTTGTGGCTACGCGCTGCAAATCGCCATCTCCCGCAGAACCCTTATTCATAGCTCGTGGGTCTCGATCCAAGTGACGTACGTAAAGCACCTGGATAGAGATAGGTTCTCCCAGGATTCTAAAAATTGAACTATTACATATGCAAACGAACTATGTATAATCATTATAATATTTTAGCTCTGCGGTTCTTTATTAATGACGACTAAAGTCAAGTATAACTTTGTAAAACCACTTGCTTTTCTACTTTGAAAAATTTTCCGCGTTCTCCTTGAGATTGTAAAAACTAGCACCGAGGATATGGGCTTTAATACGTAATCAGAACCTCGTCGTTGCGTAGTTCTGTATGAGCTGGTTTGGTCTGGCGGTTAAGGTGCTCGCTCGGATTAAGGTCTGACTGAGGTCGTGGGCTCGAGCCCCGAGGCATATGTGAAGCGCCTGAATAGATATTAAGTTCTCTTGGGGCGCTATATAAATTAATTATACTTTTTAAAATCCTGAACAGGCAGGTCTGCTAGTCTTTGCGTATCTCAGCATAATCTTTCATGTAATACTTTTTCGCTCTTGTCTTTATAAATTGTCAACATAATATGTTAAGTGCATCTGCCGGGTGCAATAAGCCCCGTTGATGCCATGTCGATAAAAATTGAATTTCACGATTCTTTCACTCGAAAAAAGGGTTAAAAATGTTATCATAGCAACCAAACTGGTTAGATATCCATTCATTTTACTCTAAAAATTTATGCATGCCTAAGCTTCTCTAATCCAGGTGGCGGCAAAACGGCTGCGATATGTTTAGACCCGATGTCGATACCCAGCCAAGAATGAAACAATAAAAATTCAAAATATCATTTCCTAGTCCACATAAGCATAGTGACTAAGGTCTATTTATATTAGGGACAAGAATGTAAAGTCCGTTGGACCATAATTCCACTGTCCTGCTCCTAAGTTGAATTGATTTGCTATTGCTATGTATAACTAACATCATTAATATGTAATTAGCCTCAGGTCATGTTCCAGGACCTTTCAACAAATGTAGTCAGGCTGATACTCAAGAAAGAGACACTTGACCAAGAGAAATTGGGCGGTAGTTCTTGAGCAACTACCGCCTAATTTCCCTTCTACCATTCCTATCAAAGGCACCGGAACAAGTATAGAAAGACCAGCTAAACTTATAGAATAGTACTTGTTGCGGTAGTAGCCCACCCGCCGCAGCCCAGCACGTTGCGAAACGTCGTCCGACGGCCGTTACCAAGGTCCAATTCAAATTCAAAGAGCCAGCGCGTCCGCCGGGCCGGACGCAAACGGTAGAGAATACATGCCACTTCATCACCGTCGCCCAGTTGTTGGACAGCCTCTTAAATTCCGCCTACTAATTGTCCGCTCGCTAAAAACCAAAGGGTTACTTATCCTCGATCAGGTGGTCCACGAGAAGCTAGATGCATTTCTGCTTACCGAAACCTGGATGACGCCTTGCTCCAGTAGCTGTATTTCCGAGACCACCCCACCCGGGTTCTCATTCTATCAGTCCATGCGTTCTGACAAGGTTGGTGGTGGGGTTGCAATTGTTATTCGCGAATCGTTTGGCTATAAAATGTGCAGTTTCTTACGTGGGTCATCGTTTGAATCGGTTGCTATAAGGTCTTCATCAAAGACAATGCCTCTCCCTGTTGTGATACACCGGCCTCCTTCTGGCTGTCTAAACTTGTTTATAGAGGAGTTTTCAAAGTTCCTCGCTACAATATTTGTGTGTGACAGGCCGTTACTGATTGTAGGAGACTTCAATATTCACGTTGACAACCCTAGCAACAGCCAGGTCCGCTCATTTCTTGACTGTCTGGAGAATTTTGGTTTGGCCCAACACGTTAATCATAGCACCCACGTCGGTGGCCACATTCTAGATCTCGTGATCACTAAGGATGTCCTCCCCACTGACTTTGTGGTGTGCCCACTGACCCTCAGATCATTGTTCGGTCTCGTTTACTGTTCCTGCTCCCTCGCACGTACAGGGCAATGTCGAATTTGCCGAAAGGACGTAACTTACAAAGCATTGACGTGGGAAGGTTTTTGAAATCTGTTTGTGATGCAGGTCTTCTTGATCTGCATTCAGACTCGACCAACGCAGCCTCGACACCCTTACTGATGCGATGAACATGATACTCAGGAGTGCTCTTGACAAGCATGCTCCCGTTCGCTCTATCCGTGTTCAAAGTCGTCGAGATTCCTTTCAATTTACAAAAAAACTCCTTAAGATGCTCCGGGTTAAGCGCAGGCTGGAACGTCGTTTCAAGAAATCGGGATCTGAGGCAGACCTAGTCAATTTTAAAGACTTCCTTCGAGTTTACACCAGAAAGCTTAAAAAAACCAGGGCTTCTAAGGGCTCAGCCGAAAAGTTTTCAGCCTTCTTTACTAAAAAAATTGTGCACATTCGTGCCTCCATTAAGCCCCCTCCGACGAAAGCAATCGCCATTCCTTAACCTGTGACCTTCCTTAAAAGGTTCTCCGATGTTTCTGCCTGTGATGTGGCTGCCTCAATAAGGTCTAGCAAAAAGAGCTCGTCTCCTGAAGACCCTATACCTTCATCTCTGTGGTCTTCACTGGCAGACCAACTTAGCTCTGCCATAACCAAGATTTCTAATTCTTCTTTGGGAAAAGGGGTCGTCCCCAAGTCCTTCAAATCGGCAATCGTTAGACCTATTCTTAAAAAGCCTGGATTAGACACAGAGGTCCTAGCAAACTATCGTCCAGTTTCCCTTCTTCCGTTCTTATCAAAGATTCTTAAAAAATTGTTGCTAAGCAGCTAGTGTAACATATTGAAAATGATGGAATGTCAGAAACCTTTCAATCAGGGTTCAAGAGGCAGCACTCTACTGAAACTGCTCTCCTACGTGTTAACAATGACATTCTACGTGGGAACGACAACTGGAATGTCACTGCCCTAGCTCTGCTAGTTCTGTCTGCTGCCTTTGACACCATTGATCACGAAGTTCTGCTTGAACGATTGAGAACAACGATCGGTCTGGCAGACGAAGCACTGGCGTGGTTTAAATCATACTTGTCTGATCGTGTTCAATCCGTGTCGTGTGGGGGTCAGGTCTCACACACGAGAAGGGTCACCAGTGGAGTCCCTCAAGGGTCTGTACTTGGTCCCTTGCTGTTCTCCATTTATACACAACCTCTGGGAAAAGTGATTAAGGCCCATGGAGTATGATATCACTTCTATGCTGACGATACTCAGTTGTATTTGTCATTTAAACCGTCGGAATCTGCTGCAGCAACTGAGAAACTGAATGCTTGCCTTGCCGATATTCGATCCTGGATGTCGGAAAACTTCCTGAAATTAAATGATGATAAAACCGAACTGCTTCTCATAGGACACCCTAAGCGTGTAGCTGGATTAAAAGGCTTTGCTATTCTAATAGGTGATGCTATTGTGCGACCTTCACCACGTGCTCGTAATCTGGGTGTCGTGTTCGACAGCTGCCTCAATTTCAAAAGCTTCATTCAGAAGACTGCCTCTACAGCTAGCCATCACATCCGATCCCTGTCCAAGATTAGGAGCTGTCTCCCACAGTGGCTTGTAAAAAACTTAACCAGGTCTTTAGTTCTGTCTCGGCTTGATTATTGTAATTCTCTTTTGGCTGGGCTACCAAAGAAAGCTATTATGCCACTACAACGGACTATGAATATGGCTGCAAGGCTGGTCCTCATGTCCCTGCGGTTTGAGCAGGTGTCTCCTTTGCTGAAAGAGCAAGGATGGTTGCCGGTTGAGCAATGGATACAGAGCAAAATTCTTACGCTGACCCACAAGGCCCGTCACGGCTTGGCTCCTTTATACCTAGCTGAGCTGCTGCATCAGTTTCAGCCTGTTCGTGCCCTCAGGTCTTGTGTGGACAATAAATTAGCTGTCCCATTCCTCCGCTTAAAAACAGTTGGCAGCAGAAGCTTTAGATCTGCAGGTCCTAGACTGTGGAACTCGCTTCCACAATTCTTACGCAACGACAACTACTCTCCAACTGCCGACTATGGCACATATTTTTCAGCGGTCCTGAGCTGCTACTTCTATGCTACTCACTACCTCAACTGCTCTCCTATCCCTGCTATGCTTCCCGCTTTCACTTTTTTGCGTGAGACGAAGTCCGATGGCTACCGAATGCGTACCGAAAGCCGCTTAGGCTGTGAGTTGGCTAAACAAAACTCTCCTACGTAGCACCCACATGGTCTTTATGACTTTGTGGAGTTACAGACGGAGATGCATTACATTATATTACATTACATCCATGGACACTTCAAATCTCGGTAGTAAGCTCCAGTCTGGCTTTACAGCTAATTACTTCACAGAGTCAGCGTCAGTCAGCACTGCTTCGGGTGTACAACGACCTACTTAGGAAAGCGGACATGGGTCGAGAATCTCTGCTTGTTTTGCCCGATCTTTCGGCAGCTTTATATACTATGGATCACCAAGTCCTTCTTGAGCGCCTTTCATCTCGTATGGGAATCACTGGCACTTCATTGCAATTGTTCAGGTCCTATCTCAGTGGGAGACTCCAGATTATTGATGTGAATGGACTATGATCATCCGACGTATCTCTGAAATATGGGGTACCTCAGGGCTCTGTGCTAGGTCCGGTACTTTTCACCGCTTATACTCTCTCTCTCTCTCTCTCTCTCTCTAGCTGATGTCATTGCCAAGCACAATCTAGGCTTTCAATTTTATGCGGATGACACTAAGTTGTACCTTTGCTTTGATCCATCCCAGCCTTCGAGCACCTCGAATTCTCTCAACTCACTTGCTGCATGTATTGATGACATCTGATGGCAGCAAATTTTCATACTCTCTTTTCATGCTCTCCCTCTGGCCGATGTGATTGCCAAGCACTACCAAGGTTTTAGCTTCTATGTGGATGACACTCTGTTGTACCTTTGTTTTGATCCCTCCCAACCTTTGAGCACCTCGAATTCTCTTAACTTCCTCGCACATGTATTCATGACATCCGCACATGGATGGTACCAAATTTTCTCAAATTAAATAAGGATAAATCTAAATTACTAGTTATAGGCAAACCCAGTGTGATTCAGAAATCGGAAAAGTTAACGCTCAAATTCAGCTCTGCCAGCATATCTCCAGTTGAATCTGCACGATATCTAGATTTCGAGTTCCAAAGTGACCTTTTGTTTGACGACCAGATCAGCTCCAAAATCAAGTCTGCCTACTTTTAGCTACATGGCATCGTTAAAATTTGGGCTCGTTTAGGTAGAGATACCACATCTAATTTGGTCCACGCATTTGTGACATACCGTCTTTACTTCTGTAACTCACTGCTTGCTGGCCTACCGTCATGAGCAATTATGTGCTTACAGCTGGTGGAAAACTCTGCAGCTGGTCTTGTCTGTCGTGAGCGTCATAGTTGCCACATCACAACCCTTCTCGCCGACCTGCACTAGCTACCTGAGAAGCAACAGATTGACTTCAAAGATTTTTCGCTCACGTTTAGGTCCCTTCATTCTTTGGCTCCACTCTGCTATCAGATCTATTCCCCACCAAGCTAAGCATCTTAACACCCGCTTTTCGCAACCTAACTGTTTACCTATACCTCGTACACACCTCAGTTCCTGTGGAGACCGTGCATTTAGTTCGTATGCTCTCAAAGACTGGAACTAGCATCCAACTTGTGTCACGACATCCGCTGACTTGACCGCATTTAAAAAGAAATTAAAAATGCACCTATTAATGACGGCTTCTAGTGGGTCCATAATAATAATAATAATAATGCACTTGATAAGGCGCCCTCAGAGAACTCAATCTCTGCCTAGTCGCTTTACATTTGCTGCAAAGAGAAAATGCAATTGAATGGTTGGTAAGTAAAATCGTGCTTGATAAACAAGTAAAATGAACAATATGATTTGGGGTAATATGCACGGGTTCAGCATGGAAATGCGGTTAGTGGCAGCGTGCACAGTGTCAGAACGCGTAAGCACATGGAGGACGAATCACAGGGACCCACTAAATGCTGTCCTAAATAGGTGTGTTGTTAAGCTCTTTTTAAATGTGGTCAGGTCAGAGGATGTTCTGACGCAGGTCGGGAGGGAGTTCCAGGCTTTAGGAGCATACGAACTAAATGCACGGTCTCCAAAGGATTTGAGGTTTGTACGAGGTATTTGTAGACTATTGGATTCCGGAAAGCGGGTGGTACGATGCTTGGCCTGATGGGGGAGTAGATCTAAGAGATAGGCAGGAGCCAAAGAATGAAGTGACCTAAAAGTGAGCGACAAAACCTTGAAGTTGGTCCGTTGCTTGACTGGTGGGCAGGTCGGAGAGAAGTAGTGTGATGTGGCAACTGCAGCGCTCACACCAGACAAGCCTAGCTGAGGAGCTTTGCACCAGCTGCAAGCGCCTGATCGCACATGCTGCGAGGCAAGTAAGCAGTGAGTTTCAGAAGTCGAGACGGGATGCCACGAATGCATGGACAAACTTGGGCGTGGTATACTTATCTAAACAAGCCCAAATTTTAGCAATGTTATGAAGCTGAAAATAGGCAGATTTGACTGTGGAGCTGATATGGTCTTCTAACGAGTGGTCGCTTTGGAACATGACACCTAGATTTTGAGCTGATTCAACTGGAGATATAATAATAATAATATACTAATAATGTTCTTGATAAAGCGCTCTCAGAGAACTTAATCTCTTTCTAGGCGCTTTAAACTTGCTGAAAAGAGAAATGCAATTGAATGGTAAGTAAAAATCCTGCTTGAAAAACAAACAAAATGAATAACATGGTTAGGGGTGATATGCACAGGGTCAGCATGCAAATGTGGTTAGTGGCAGCATGCACAGTGTCAGCGCGCATAAGCACGTGAAGGACGAATCACAGGGACCAACTTAATGCTGTCCTAAATAGATGTGTTTTTAAGTTCCTTTTAAATGTGGTCAGGTCAGGGGATGTTCTGACGCAGGTCGGGAGGGAGTTCCAGGCTTTGGGAGCATACCAACTAAATGCACGGTTTCCAAAGTATTTAAGGTTTGTACGATGTATTTCTAGACTGTTTGATCACACATGCTGGTAGGCCAGTAAGCAGTGAGTTGCAGAAGAAGATATGCTGGAAGAGCCAATTTTGAGAGTCAACCTTTCCAATTTGTGAATCATACTGGATTTGCCCATAACCAGTAAGTTAGTTTTATCATCGTTTAGTTTTAGAAAATTTGCTGTCTGCCATGTGCGGATGTCATTAATACATGCAGTAAGGGAGTTGAGAGAATTTGAGGTGCTCGAAGGCTGGGAGGGATCAAAGTAAAGGTACAACTGAGTGTCATCCACATAGAAGTGAAAGCCTAGATTGTGCTTGGCAATCACATCTGCAAGAGGGAGAGTATAAACCCCGAAAAGAGCAGGACCTAGCACGGAGCCCTGAGGAAAGCCATATTGCAGAGGTACCTCAGATGATCTTTGTCCATTCACTTCAGTGCTCTGGAGTCTCCCACTGAGATAGGACCTGAACCACTGCAGAGCAGTGCCAGTGATGCCCAGGCGAGATGAGAGGCGCTCTAGAAGAACTTTGTGATCGATGGTATCAAAAGCTGCCGAAAGATTGAGCAAAACAAGCAGAGACACTCTACCCATGTCTGCATTCCTAAGTAGGTCGTTGTATACCCTAAGCAATGCTGACTCTGTGGAGTCCATGTGATTCGTTCTTTATGTCCTTATGCGTGCTGCTGCTGTGCATGCTAACCGTCAACCGCATTTGCATGCTGACCCTGTGCGTGGGACCTCTAGCCTTGTTATTCATGCTGTTTATCAAGCATAATACCACTTACCATTTGATCGTGTTCGATTCGCAGCAAATATAAACTCATTTAAAGCAAAGGTAAAGAGATTGATTTATCTGAGGGTGCTTTATCAACTGTATTATTATAATTATATTTTTTGAAACGCACTGTATACAAACGGATAAGATTAAAAATGAATCGGCTACTTATTTTAAGAAGACAATTTATAACATCTTAAATTAAAAAATTACCGCTATAGGTGGATTGAGCATAAAAAAACAATGCCATGGAAGTAAGGACTGTAGTTCAATAAAAACTGTCTGCAGTGCTGGGAAGACGGACTAGCCCTGTGGTAGAAAATGACTCGGATCTGCCTACTTAAAGGATTACAAAATATATATTTCATTTGCATTAAAGCCGAAGAAAATTTAACATGTATCCAGGTGCTTCGCATACGCCGCAGGGATCGAGCCCACGACTTCAGCAGTAAAGGTGATCGCCTTGACCCCGGACGTAAAGTGCGACCACATTAGCCCCTGGGCCAAATCAGAGAGCGAGCTAGCCTAAAAGGCTTGCAAAGAAACGAGTGGAAAGTAATAAAAGCCAAGCGCATGGCAAGGCAAACACGACTCGACGGTACATTGACAATCAGTATACAATAACGACTGCTCCTTCACTCCACTGTAGAACCGAAGGCCTGTCAGCATGGAGTGTAATACTCAAAACTTTACGGCTAAAGGTTTTCCTCAACTCTAGACTCACTGTAATTGGAATTCCTCCTTCGTTTGGCCACTCAGATAGAATACCTTTGAGAGATGCAGAAGGCCACTGGCGGCGCATAGCCGCTATGGGCCACTTGAAAGAAAATGCCGCCACAGCAGCGGTGCAAGGCAAATCTAGCACGACCGATGGTACATTGAAAGTCGGTACACAGCAACGGTTATTCCTTCGCTCCGTTGTAGAACCGAAAGCCTGTCACCATGGGATGGTATACCTGCCTACTGCTGGTATTTCTGGCCGCTTTTTCGTCGCATACAGTGAGGGGCAGCAGACAGCTACTTCTCGTCTCATTCGACGGCTTCCGATATGACTACGTCAACAAGGCGCGGATGCCATTTTTCCGGGAAATGATGGATGCTGGTACTTGGGTGCAGAAAGTGAAGGGAGCCTTTCCGACTGTAACTTTGCCTAACCACTGGACAATAGTGACAGGTGAGTAAAGTCTTCGCTGCATAGACGTCACTCGTGTGCCTGGACGTACCCTACGAACCTCGAAAATGTGCATGCGACTTGTTGGCTCTGTAAACGTACTTGCCTCAGCATTTCCGAGGATCATGACAGGAGGGTGAACCCGGGTGTGCTTGATGGCAATCGGTTCATATTCATCTTAAGGAGCCGCTTCTGCAGTGTCACTTCCGGGCTTTTAGCTACTGCTTTCTAGTATCTTAAGAGTTCCTGGGCACGAGAAAAGGCTGTACCGTACGGATTATTTGACGCCTTGATAGTTCAGCCAGAGCCTAGCAATGTCTTGCTCATCAAAAATCGCTAAGACTTGTTTGCCTTGGTACTTTCAAAAGGTGTATAGCCCACACTGCTCTCCTGACTCACCTATGCTTCCCACTTTCAGTGCGTTTCGTTAGATTAAGTCTACTGGCTGCATAATGCTCACCGAAAGCCGTTTATTCTTATTGAGCGAGCTCTGTGGTACTCTTCTGCGTAATACCTGCTCAGTCTTTGTGGCTTTGTGGAGTTACAGACAGAGGAGGAAGATACATTGCATTGCATCTCCGAGACTGCCATCCAGCTCATGCTCAGGCTCGATGGTCGGAGCTCGCTCTCAGCAGCTCAGATCTCGTCCGCTCTCGTGTCTGCCATCATTGACTACCTATGCGAAAAGCAGCCAACCGCACGAGATCGCCTCGAGCGCTCTGCGGCAAAATTGGATAAGATCGAATCGTTTCGCCAGAGGTGGCTAGTGGCCTCAACACACCTGAGTAGGCACCGCGAGCCAGACGCCCGAAGGGGTGACAAGCGTGGTGCTAAGTGCCCACATCCGGTGGGCAGCTGGCTAGGCGCTCCAGACGGCTAACGGCGGATTGAATCCTACCGGCGTGAAAAGCTGCGCAGGGCTGTTTAGCTGGTTTCCGGCTGGCGAAGAAAGGCCGCCAGCCGGAAGAGTCTCCGGAAACGTCGCTGGATGCGCGTGGAGCGATTAGTGCTGACAACGAGGCTGGTCTCTTGACTCTCGGGGCGAGATTCGCGGAGGTGCCTCGACGAGTCTTGCCCCGTCAGGAGAGCTCTCGCGCGCGAAGACGGGGCTGCTTCCGCTCTCCAAGCGCGGCGCAGTTTTAGTCTGCCCGCCGAGCGCGAGTGGGCCCCCATCGCCTCGACGCCTCCAGCGGAGCCTCGTTCGAGTCGCCATCGGACGTCGGATTCCAGCACGCTCGCTGACGAAATGCGCGGTCGCTCGCTGGCGGCCGATTAGCGGGCCGGGACTCCGTCGGACACGACACAGTCGTCGTTCCCTTGAGCAAAAGAGCGGGTGGCACGACGATCGGCGTCCGCTAGCTGGGCTCTACAATAATAGTCGTTAATATACAACGTTTAGTAAAAAATCTGCACAAATCTGCCCCCGGAAAATGTATTCTCTTTCTAGACACTTTACAGTCACTGCAAAGAAACGATAGGTTAACGATAAGCGGTAAAAATTGTTCCTGCTTTTAAAGGCCGTTACCCAGAGAACCACGACGTCGTCTCTAACAGCATGTACAATCCTGCGACGAAGGAAGAGTTCAAAATGTTCGTTACTGTCGATGAGAAGTGGTGGAATACAAGCGAACCTATCTGGGTGACAGGCATGAAGCAAGGACTGACGGCTGCGACGTATTTCTGGCCAGGTACGATGGGCTTAGAGCCGCCGCGCACGGCCGGTCAAGCGCTCGGAAGCTGCGTCGTTCTCCGGCGAGCGCGCATGCGCACAGACACTGCGCTCCAGGGCAAGCTGGGTCGGCTAGCTGGGTTCCTGCGCTTTTCGCGCCGCCATTTCGCGCCGCCATGCTGCTCGGCGGCGGCGGCGGCGGCGGCGGCGGGCGGAGGCCTCTGCTGTAGCTCTACTGAGTACTGGGGCGCTACCTGAGAGTGCGATTTCGGCACACGCGTTCAAACAAGCCAGGTAATATGTGTATTTTCAAATTAAAATAATCGCAGCCACGGTCGCTCAATTATTCTAAGCGTTCGCATTACAGCCCGATGGTGCAAAAGGCGAAAAATCGATAGCGTTTTTGTTTTCGCAATGGCAACCAGCGCTGCTGGCAGAAAAATTAACTCAGAATTCTTCTTAAATAGGCCATCTAGAGTCCACAAAGTTTCTTCGCCATATTACAGGATAGGAAAATCGCAGCTTTGAAAATTTTGTTTCGCAAACGTTATGTTTGAAAAGTGTTTTACTAGCTCAAGACGAAGAAATGGCTTGTAGGTATAGCCATGTGTTTACTGCTCTTCAAAGATCAGATGGAAAGAAGCTGCGGGTTAAACACCAAAATTTTTGCAGCACTAGAATTTATGAGCTAGTTGGTTCTACAATGGGTATGCGCGAGCGAAATGAAAATCTTTCTAGTTTGCGAAGTGAACGAAAGAAGCTGATGCACCTCAAGTGATCATGTAGCAAAGGTCTAACAAAAATGAAGTTTCTCTTATCCTGTGCTCTGCCAGACAAACCAGCCATATTGTTGCCCTTAGCCGTCTTGCAAGCGTATGAAAAATCTTGCGTCCACGAGAAGCTACTCCTCGCTACATTAAATAATATATTTGCGTCTAAAATGCCGGTCGCGAGCGGAGACCATTGGTTCTTGTATCTGGTGTGCGAGTTAATCTCAGAGGAGATTTAACTTGATGCTAAAATGAGAAACGAAACAAAGCCGATTGCTTGACCCGCCATTATTTTCTCCCTCGCCTTCTCGCTCTCTTTCCTTCCTCCCCCCTCTCTCTCCCTCTCTCTCTCTCTCTCTCTCCCACTCTCTTGGATTCTCGCCCCCAATCGCTTACTGTGCGTCGTATCACTTCGCCATGAAGGGCTTGTGCATCCGCATTTGCTTACGACAAGGATTTCACGGACTCTTCCGCTAGCTGGGTTAGGCTGATCTAATTCTAAGCGTGCTGAGAAATTGCCAAAGTGTATGTCATGCTCTGTACCTAGTTTATTAATCGGGATTAAACTTATCTTTAAGACTAATACATTTTGTCACGTATTGCCCTTCTTTTAGTAAGTCACAATAAGTATAACACTGTGAATATTCCGAATCGGACGTGCGCTTGCTGTTGCAATCTTTTACTACGAAATCCATTTGTGGCCATGTGCAAGTGTGACTCGGATCACGTCGACATAATAGTAATACCACCGGTGCTGATTGCGCCAATATATTTGACTGAGGGGTAAATTTCTCAGTATTCATTATTAGCAGCAGGTACTGCTAAGGCTCCTGAGATTGTCATTTTAAAATGGGACGCTGCACATTTTCTTTGGTCATCATTCGCTAAATAGGTGCGTCAAGTGACTCATATTTTCAAACAACACTACAGAATTGAAGATCAGTGGCTGTATTTTAGTGAATGAGATTAAGTTAACCTTGTTCCGGTTGAGGCTGTGTCCCGTGCAGAAAAGGCCCGGCATGTTGCAGGCAGCGAGGTCGAGCTGCAAGGCTTCCGACCAATGCATTGGTATAATTACTCAGACACCACACCGAACCTTGCGAGGGTGAACGAGGTCATACGATGGCTAAAGGACGAAAAGATAAACGTCGTCACGCTTTACTTTAACCAGCCTGACATGATTGGGCACAGGTAGGTGGGCGTGGCTCAGAAGAGCAGACCGTTGCTGCATCTCGTCACTCGCTAAGGTTACGCGGAGAACCGCATTGAATGATAGTCGCTTTAATATAAAGTGACTTGTTAAGGTATTGTAGATTCGGACACTAAAGTAGCAGAAGTCGCGCCTAATGCTTTCATACCAGCACGAGCTACGTCGTCAGCGTTTGTGTCCGTCACTGATCACGTTGTTAATGGCAATTAATCTGTCTAGCAAGGGCCCGGGCGCACCTGAAACGCTGCAAATGGTGGAGGAGATGGATTCGGTGCTGGGCTATCTCATGTACCGGCTGAAGGCGACCGGTTTGGAGGATTCAGTAAATATTATCGTCTTATCGGATCACGGGATGACACTCGGATCGTCCAACTCGACTCAGGTCATTCGATTACCGCAATACACGAATTGGTCTAACGTGGAATGGTCTGAAGTGTATACCGTTGGGTTTATTTACCCCAAACCAGGATACTTGAATGAGGTAAGAAATTTTTCTCAGGCAACGTGCCTCCCTTATTTAGTATAATCATTTTTAAAGTGCCCCAAGAGAACTTAATTCAGACGCTTTAAAAATGGCACGGGGCTCAAGCCCTCGAACTTGGCCTTTACAGGTGACGCTATTACCATTTGAAAAGCCCTTGTAAACGCAATTTTTCCAATGTCCATATAGTAGATAGCGCCAAGATGGGTACGTCATTGTTTCCTCACTAGATCTGATTACTGTAAAAGTTTGGATGTCAGTTATGTTTTACTTTGTACGCATGTTTGTTTAGCTTTTGAGGTCATACCAATGGTTACTCCTGTATACGCGTGGATACCAATGATTGCTTGCTGTAGTCATTTTGAGCATAGCCATATCGCAAATGTCGTTCAGGTGGGCAGGAGCGAGTGATTACTGCGAAACAGCAGTGTTATCACGGAAAGTTTCTTGAAAGCAGAAGATAGCTCCATCCCTGGTTTTTGCAATATAAGTTTACTGATGACGCTATCACAGCTTTTCAGATAGACATTAAATGCCCACGAACCGTACCAAATAATAAAAATAATAGTAATAATACACTGATAAAGCGTCCTCAGAGAACTCGATCTCTTTCTATGAGCTTTACATTTGCTGTAAAGGGAAACACGATTTAGTGGTGAGTAATATCACGTTTGATAAACAACATGAATAACATGGTTAAGGGTGACATGCACAGGGTCAGCATGCAAGTGTGGTTAGTGGCAGCATGCACAGTGTCAGCACGTGTTAGTACATGAAGGACGAATCACACGGACCCATAAATGCTGTCCTAAATAGGTGTGTTTTTAAGTTCTTTTTAAATGTGGTCAATTCATGGGATGTTCTGACGGAAGTCGGGAGTAAGTTCCATGCTTTGGGAACATACGAACTAAATGCACGGTCTTCAAAGGTTTGTATGAGGTATTGGTATACTGTTGGATTCCGACAAGCGGGTGGTACGATGCTTGGCCTGGTGGGGGAGTAGATCTGAGAGATAGGCTGGAGCCAAAGAATGAATTGACCTAAAAGTGAGCGACAAGAACTTAAAGTCGATCCGTTGCTTGACTGGTAGCCAGTGCAGGTTGATGACAAGTGGTGTGATGTGGCAACTGCGACGCTCATGACAGACAAGCCTAGCTGAGGAGTTTTGCACCAGCTTTAATCGCCTGATTGCACAAGCTGGTAGGCCTTTAAGCAGTGAGTTACAGAAGTCAAGACGGGATGTCACAAATGCATCGACCAACTTAGACGTGGTATCCTTCTCTAAACAAGCCTGAATTTTGGCAATTCTATGTAGCTAAACGTAGGCAGACTTGACTGTGGAGCTGATTTGGTCGTTTAACCAGAGGTCACTTTGGAACAGGACACCTAGATTTCGAGCTGATTCAACCGGAGATATTCTGGCAGAGCCAATTTTGAGCGTCAACCTTTCCAGTTTCTGAATCTAACTGGGTTTGCCCATAACCAGTGAGTTAGTTTTATCATCGTTTAGTTTTAGAAAACTCGCATCCATTCATGTGCGAGTGTCATCAATACATGCAGCAAGTGAGGTGAGAGAATTTGAGGTGCTCGAAGGCTGGGAGGGATCAAAGCAAAGGTACAACTGAGTGTCATCCGCATAGAAGTGAAAGCTTAGATTGTGCTTTGCAATCACATCAGCAAGAGGGAGAGTATAAACCATGAAAAGAACCGAACCCAGTACGGAGCCCTGAGGTACTCCATATCCCGGTTATGACAGGGGCCCGTGGCATATAAAAATGAGCAAAAGGCCATATGGAGTACGCATACGATAATACGTATGCCTCATTCAGAGAACGCACGAAAAATAAAAAGATGATGACCCGCTGAGAAGGCACGTGAAATTTACTACGACGTTCATGACAGTTACGTGAGATGCTACAATATTGCTTCTACCATTGCTGCTCCTTTGGGGCAAATCCAAAGTGCCTATAAAGAGATTTAGGTCTCTGAGGGCACGATATCAAATGTATTATTATTATTATAACAATTGTTATTATGCGCACACTACGAAGAAGCATAAATGTACACGACATTAAGGTAACATAATAGCATCGCACAAAATGTTCTACTTAGCCAACCTAAAATTGTGTCATGGCATTTATCACGGGTTTTACTCAGCCATCTATCAGAAGCACTAAATGCAGTAATGAGATGACCTCTGAACAAATACAATGTCTGAGTGAGCAGACTTAATTACGAGCATATTTGATTCTGAAGCACTGAAACGATTGCTACAAGCTTCTCAGGTATCGTACCTCACACCTGTATGAGCAATAGCTTCAAAATAATTCTTCAATTCTCTTAAGCAATTGATTTTTGTCGTATGCATATTAAAATTTGATGACTGATTACTCCAACTGTACAACAGTGATCTGAATGTGACTACTTAAAATGACATCATGACGCACTAAACGTATCGAATAGCTTTATTAAGAGTGCAATTCGCTTTACCATGAGCTGCTAAACTAAGCTAGTCTAGAGAGTTGGTCATGAAAGACAAAACATACGGAGGGTGATGGATTGAGACACTCTAAGAATTTAATTTTAAGACCTTTTTTCAAACTAGTTTTACATTTACTTGAACTCTGTGGTTTCGCTGATTCTGAAGCCGCGACGACTCGCGGCGAGAAGCCACGAGTGAGGGGATGCGAAAGTTTGCAGCTGGGGGACGGATATTCCCCCCCCCCACTTCCCCCACGGACATTGTCCCCCTCGGGTAGAGCATTTCCCTTCGAGCACTTCAGCGGTTAGGATTTAGGGTTCAGGGTTAAGGCTTTACGGGGTTTAGGGTTTATATACCTAAATTTACTAATATACGTTGTGCGGAGTGCCGTGATTTCTTGCACCTTTTATCTCTCGTTTTTAAGGATTGATCTGATTGGACTATTACTTGTTCATTGAGCAAAACATCAATGTACAGTTTTTATGATTAGACTATTCAAACGGACTGTGTAGTGCTAGGCCAACCAGTGAATATGTCGTACGGAATAAACAAAACGTCCAGTTATACTGAGCTGATTTTATTTCAATAGAGCGTGAACTTCATTTCTTCATGTATATATATATATATACATATATATATATATATATATATATATATATATATATATATATATATATATATATATATATATATGTGTGTGTGTGTGTGTGTGTGTGTGTGTGTGTGTGTGTGTGTGTGTGTGTGTGTGTGTGTGTGTGTGTGTGTGTGTGTATTCTTATTTATACATTCACCAACGTAGGGAGAAATGTCCTACCCCAACCGGGGGCGGGGAAATTTCCGGAAGGGGGAAAATGTCCCAGGGTCCACCAGGGGGGACATGTCCAGGGTAATGTCCAGGCGAGGGAAATGTCCTACATTCGTCGAGCTGGGGTCAAGCCCTGGAGGTCAAGCCCTGGAGGTCAAGGTAAAGTGCTGGTTTTAATCGCTGGGGTAAATGAGCGACGAGCAGAGGACATGGGAATACAATATCCCGATGACCGAAGGAAATCCTCATTTTCTTCAACAAATTCAGTAAAAGAAGGGTGAAGAAAGCACCGAGAAGGAGGTTGATGACTCACTGAGCTCGCTATCCAGAGTGTCAGTTCAGCTGCAAATGGCCTACGGAGTGAAGTTGAAAGCTTTTTACAAATCTGTAAGAAAACGTAAGC
The DNA here is from genome assembly GCA_009760855.2 of Cristatella mucedo. Lineage (NCBI taxonomy): Eukaryota > Metazoa > Bryozoa > Phylactolaemata > Cristatellidae > Cristatella > Cristatella mucedo. The sequence continues at coordinate 3,138,780 of WPIO01000045.1, read as the reverse complement.
TGCAGAATAGAGCAGGCAAACCACGAATTAAAATAAATCTCATCTAGCATTGAAAAAACAGCTTTGCGAAAACACAGCCTTTCGGAGCTCGGTGCTTGTAAGCAGAGGAGGAGCGAGGATTTTCATCTAGAGGCTGGGGAGGAGAGGGAAACCTGCAAACGTTTGTAGAGGTAGGCAAGACTTGCTGTATTTGTAAGTGGGCACCGCTGAACCCGCAATCAGAGAAAATTCTTGCACCAATAACAGTGTTTATTCGACGCGAACTCTTCGGTTGCACATCGAGTGGAATTAAGAAAAAATATTTTGCCGTTTGTTAGGGTGCTGGCTTAGAAATAGGGCGCGGCCCAGGCTGCTACGCCGATGTGAGGGGAGGGGGCATATGCCCTCTGTCACCCCATGATTCCGCCTGTGCTTGTAAGTCAGCCTCTGTCCGATTCTTGCTTACCGTGCATGATATACGATTGGAGGTCCGTCTGACTGCATCTCAGCCTGACCGGTGACTATCATTCTCCGCATTGTGTAATAGATTTACGACGACTTAAAAAACGCTCATCCACGAATGAAGGTGTACTATAAAGAGGAGCTTCCGGCACGTCTGCACTTCAGCAAAAGTACCAGGATCACGCCCATCGTTATCGTCGCGGATGAAGGCTGGGAGCTTACGTCATTGGTAAGATTATGAATAGAGTGATACCGCATGCACACAAGGACGAGCTCTACTTCAACGGGGTTACGGCTTTACGCGGCAAGGCGAGTCGGCGAATCTGGTCTAGCTGGGAAATAGTGGTGCGTATGAGTTGGACCTTCATTGGGAAATGGAAGGTCTTTTCTTATATCTATCGGGATGGATAGGGCAGCAGCGTGCCCGATCATCGCCCGGCATTGCGCGTGCGGCGCAGGTGTCACTGGTAACGTTTTTAAGCAGCGCGATCCCGCTTGCTCACAAGCAGACGCACTCAATGTAAATGGGGCAAGGCGTAGCGGCAAGGCAAGTGGGCACTGCATGCGCACGAGGACGAGCTTTACTTCAAGAACGAGGCTTTCAGCTTCGTGCAGCGGCAAGGCGGCGGCGAGCCGGTGAATCTGGTTTGGATGGACAATAGTGGCGTGCTGATAACTCGGACCGTCCTGGAAAAGGAAGGTGTATTTTTTTTTTATTTCATTGGGGTCGGATAGGGCAGCAGCGTGCCTGACCACCGCCCGGCATTGCACGTGCGGCGCCACTCTCCTTGCATAACATACCGAACGGCCCGCAAATTCATCAGCCCAACGGCTCGACTCAAGCATGGGTCTCGGCAAGCAGACTCTCAGGCACGCACGTGCAAGAACACTAGCCAGCACGCAGGCACGCATATATGCAGAATCTAGGAAATTCATACGATAAGCACTTACGGTTTTTTAGGTTCTTCTGCTGAATTATAGCTTTAACTGGCAGAGTCATGTCAACCGTCATCATGACATCAATTTACTTAAATGGTTTTTCTTCAAGAGCAACCTTAGCTCTGTCCGTCGTTCACACAGCTTATCGTCCGTGCTAGTAAAGTACTCTGTCTAACGCTTACAAGTGCTGCTCTACGTGTTGCTGTCGCTTTTCGCGCCAATTCTCGATTATTATTTTAAATTACAGCCGACGTGATTTGCGCAAAAATACATTTAGTCTTCATTGAGAACACAAATATGTTGATAATATTGAACCCATTCCATCTTTAGCTAAGGATGTGTCACATTTAATCCGCAACCTCACTAGCTTGATGACAAGACCGCCGGTGGAGGGGTTTAGTGTGTTAATAATTCTTTTCGCTAAAGTTATAATAACAATTGTAACACGAGTGTTATAGCGCCATCAGATAACTCAACCTCTTTCCACGCACTTTACATTTGCTGCAAAGAAAGAATGATCGAACAGTTAGCAATCGCGAGCTCAACGAACAATGAAACGAGCGTAACGTGGTTAGAGGTGATACGCACAGAGTCAGCATGCAAATGCGGTTTTCGACAGCGCGAGAAATGTGAGCGCGCGTCACCACGTAAAGCTCCTGTACGAATCTTGCCATACAGTAAAAATCGGTTTATTCATAACCATAATTCGTTTCCTCACGGAAGTGCCTCATCGGCTATCAACCCCTTCCATCTGCTGTGGTTAATAAAGGACGCGGAATCTGCCTCAGGAATCGAATGTCGGATTCTAGCACGCTCGCTGACGAAATGCGTGGCCTCTCATTCCCCGCCGAATTGCGGGCCGCGACTTTAGAAGACACGGGCGCCGTTCGCTTGAGTGAAAGAGCGCGCGGCGCGACGATCAACGTCCGCTAGACGGGCTCTATACAAATAATAGTTAATATAAACACATATAATAATAAATATGTACAGCACTCTCAGAAAACGTATTCCCTTTCTAGGCACTTTACATTCCCTGCAAAGGACATCCACCGTGGTCGATATGTGCGGCGAGCACCTTAGCCCCTCTCCGGACTTACGCATTTGCATGCACACTTGTCCGCAGGGGCTCGCGAGTCAGCGGATTCTGGACTCCGGGGTCTCCGATTTGGTTATCGCTTGCGCCTAAATTCCTTTATTTGCATGTCAATAGAAACTGGTGGTCTCTGAGCATATCGGAGCGAAATGGCAAACAGCCGTCACCGGGTCGGCGGGCCCAGCGCAAAGCGCAGTTTCTCGACAAATAGGCTCGCAAGATTATCCGTTTTCTCTAGCTATTGCAGGTATCGCCACATCGAAACAAACTTTGTTTGTTTTCAGTTATCAAGCCCGCAGTTTGCATTATGTTTTTTGTAAGCATTCCGGATGGCGGTAATCGTTTTCCAGCGAAAGAGCAAAGCAGCTGTGCAGCTGCGAGAGCGGAGCGCGTTTTTCGGAGGCGGAGCTTCGCCAGTGCTGGAAAGCCAGATACGACAGCATTCCCGCTAGGACGATGAGTGCTTTCGTTCAATGCTCTGGAAGATGCACCACTCAGGAGCATTCGGTCATGAATTCAGAGTCCTGAAGCGCACAATCCTTTATTGCCCACTGCAAGTGGTGGCGATAGCTAGTAAGGCTTATTAGCGGCTTATTAAAAAGACGAGGCTTTTGAATTAGCTAACTTTTATTGTTGAAGGGCTTTAGGATTTCATTGTGAACACAATCAGAAAAGAATGCATAGCACACCCTTGCCTCAATCGCCGACGAAGTTGGGTTGTGAAACGGCGGCTAAACCAACTCAGCCAGCTGGAAACATAGCAGATAATTATGTCTTACTCCCGACTACGTGATTATGCGATTGTTTATGCCTAAGGCCACATAAAAAGCCGGGAACCTCAGATAAGCTGGCAGCTGGGTCTAGATTCGGCATTGGTATTCGAGCCGATCTGAGCTCTAGGCCACCGAGTCGTAGGCCATAGAGCGGAAGGCTGTGCCAATGCAGCTTTCTCACTTTGAGGATCTGACGAACTTGACTATGCATTGCATCTTCGCCGATTCAGGGCAGCCTACTAGAGGCGGCTACGCACCCCCTTTATATATGTAGAGGATACGGAGGTCAGCTTGGGCAGCCAGGCTTCATGATTCGTCATCTGTTCACCTCCCCAACGAGGGATGGGCTGCCGGGCTTCCAGAGTGTGGCTAACCCCGAGCTTTGGGAGGCATATGCATAAAAGCAATAGTAATAATGATAATGAGAACACATTTACAAAGCATACGATGAAAACTAGATCGCTGCCTAGGCATCTTACCTGCACCGCAAATGGTGCATGCCATTTGCCTAATAATCGTATGCCCATCGTCGGCACACATTGGTCGACTGAGGACATTCACACGGACCCAGCAAATGCTGCGAGATCTGGTGAGTTTACATATAGACTTTTTAAATGCCACCAAGTCAGGGAATGTCGCGAAATAAGTTGGGAGTGAGTTTTTACGTTTTATAACAGGACGCTGAGATTGCCTGCATACGCCACTAGAGCGGGCTATCCAGTTACAAATGGGTCTCTTGAAGAGGATGAAGGCCTTTTTTGAGCCCTTACGGCTATTAACAGGTTTGACCTATTCACGGTTAATCGCAGTAATTCGCCAACAAATCCTATCCTTCAGTCGTTTTACACTTGTTAGCTCACGCCTCGCACTGCAGTGGGGCCGATGAGCGTTTTTTCAAGTAGCCCCGCTAAAGCCCCGCTCGCTCACAGCTCACTGCAACGGCCTCCTTTTCCGATTCATTTTTGGCTTTAAAGTATTCGTGGGAATACTGTGCGCACGGCCAGCTGATAACTATTATTATCTTATTATGCCTTATCCATAGCATAGCTACAGGATGGAAACTGTGTCTATTTATTTCTAGCTCGCAGAGTCTCAGAGTTGTCAAGTAAATAGTGTCCACTTGTAAAAGTCATGTCCGCCCTCAGCATGCTAGGCGATCATATCAGGAAATACGATTTGTGGTGATCGCACTTGTATTTAATATTCTAAAAGTTTCCGACCACTAAAGATCAACGTTGGCGCTCATACAGAAAATCCTTTGGCTACCTGACAGATATAAAAAAATCTGTATCCATGAATTATTTTAAACGTACAAGGTTTTCAAGCTCGAGGGACTCGTCCATGGCGGCCAAAAGTCAACCGGATGTCTGTTCTATTCTCTGTTTCGTGTTTAATTATCTCACACGAGTCCACCTGTTCATGCAGGCTAACAGTATAATACGCAATAGAGAAACCAAGTTAACCCTGTGTTGTCCTATCTGTCACTTTGCACTGATCGTAACTTACCTGAATGGTTCACACCTTATCTCTATTCAAGCTTCTCAGGTACATCTGTGCATAGCTCCGCCTGTGCACAGATTTTTGCATAGATGATCATAGATGTGCGCATAGCTCCATTAAAACTCACAAAGGGTATTAGAACTAAGTGGGTGTTACTTTGGAGAGTTTTCTAGAGCTCACTTAATGTCTAAAAGGTTTTTGGTGCACACAAGTGACTATTTGAATGGCTGATAATACTGCAAATAGCTAATTCCTCGGAGCATAGGTTGTGAGAGTGGGTTTGTATGGCCTCCTGAGTTCAGTTTACTACCCGGCAATCAAACGTGATCGGTCTGTCTGTTGGCTACCGAATGCTTACCGAAAGCCGCTTAGGCTGTGAGTGCGCTATACAAAACTCTCCTGCGTAACACCCACATGGTCTTTATGACTTTGTGGAGTTACTGACGGAGATACATCGGTCTGGTACGCAAGATGAGAGCGCGCTCTTCCTCTGTTCGTAAACTCAGCCTTCGGCTACTTTCATTTTACATCAAGATCAGTTATAGCAAAAAGATTTGTTAGTACGTCTGCCTCGGCATTGGTAGAATATACGAGCTTAACCTTTGAGGGCGATGAGCGTTGTAGAGATTGTTTCATCAAAGCATGCAGCAATCTAATCAAGCAAATTGAACTGTATATGATGCTTGAAATGCAAATTGATGATGCAATCCTATAAATGCACAGCACGCATGTCACTATTAACGATATTGTTTGCAATGTGTTTTGCAGGCTTCCGGGGGCTCTTTTCTACCTGGTGTTCACGGCTACGACAACGATTTAGCCAGCATGAGTGCGATGTTAGTTGCCAAAGGTCCCGACTTTCGAAAGGGCTACGTAAAAGAGACCATCGACTCCGTCGACATATATCCGCTCATGTGCCGACTTCTTGGAATAAGACCTGAGATAAATGACGGCAATCTGACTAAAGTTATAGATTTGATAGCTGAGAAATCACTAGCCAGCCGCCTAAATTTCTCTGCTTTTTTCGTTATTCTATCAATACTACAGGCACTTGCAAGTTCATTTTTGTTTTAGCAATGCTAAAGCCCCTTGCAAGTGCATTTTAACAATAGTATTTTAAAATGTAATCGTGGTACAGATTTCTGCGGGAACCATATATTAGAGCAATGCCAATAAAATGGTCAAGCAGCGTCACTATTTCCGACTTGACTAATTAACCAAGGGCCACCCATCATCCCGAAACACAGTAAAATGACCGATCTGCTTGACGCGTGCAAATTAACACTTACAAAAGCCCTAATCTGTAGTATATAGGTGCGCTGAACACGAATGTAAACGTAATTTATTTTTATTGGCTTTCGTTGTGAAGATAATTTGTATAGTTTATTTGCTATGCTTCACCGTGTAAATTTACCTAGCAGGACTGCAACAACATCCTAAATAGGTCTAGACTCATGTAATTTTGCATCGCATTGCATAACACGGTCATACACAAATCATCCAGAGATGATTGCATCATTTTGTGATGTAATGCAATACTACTGCCTAGTGGCTGCTGCAGGAGGATGAAGTCGTAAAGCCCAGTCAAAAAGGTTGAGCATTTGAAATATTTCAGACTTTGTGCGTGACAGTTTAAGTTACTGGTGCATGAATAAATTGTTATTTAATCCACTGAGGTACAATAAAGTGATAAAATGCCTCGAAAGTGCGTTAATACCATGGATAATTTTTTCTATATTTGTGGGAAGTTATATTTGCCAACCAGAAGAAAAGTAGCACTTCTCAATTGAAGAAGGCATGCCCTTTTTAGTTCGGATGCAAGGTTGGTGACCAAGACCAGCCTTGGACACTGTATATATGCTGTGTGCTATATGTACAAGACAGCTTTCACAGTGGTTGAATCTCGAAAGACCATCAATGCCGTTAGAAGTCCCTATAGTGTGGAGAGACCCGGAGCAACCACATAAATGAATTTTACTTCTGCTTGCTTCCTCTTTTCTCCGGCGGAACAACAAAGCAAATGAAGTCAAACATTGTCTATCAAACATTCCGTCTGCATTGAGACTAGTTCCCCATGGTGAGGGACTTCCTTTTCCAGAACCTCTAGCGAAATATTCTCTTGATTCATCCGATGACGGCAAGGGTGAACATACCTATTCTTCTCTTGGAAAGTCAGCATGCAGCGATCCCGATTTCCACTACGGCGCCAAATCAACCCAACAAAGAATAACAAAGGAAGAACTAATTAATAACCTGGTTCTTGATATTGACTTATCAAAGAACAAGGCAGAGTTACTACAATCAAGACTCCATTAATTGAATCTTCTCAAAGAAGATGTCACAATTAATTTATATTGAAAGCACTACCAGCAGTAGGAGCCTTTCTTCAGAAAGAAAAGTAATCTGGTATTCTGTTCTGATATTGAGGGCTCATGAACGCATCACAAATCCCTCATGACCCAAAAGAATGGAGACTATTGGAAAACTCTTGAAAAGGAAGTCTTATGGCTGTGCTTTTGTACAATGGAGACCGTCTTCCATCTTTTCCAGTAACTCATGTTGCCCACATGAAAGAAGCATGCGATAACTTCAAAGTTGCTACTGAATTATCGAGCTTAACATGTACAGCTGGTACCTCTGAGGTGATTTTAAGGTAGTTGCCCTTTTAATAAGACTGCAGCAGGCATATACAAAATGCATGTGTTTCTTATGTAAATGGTATAGCCGAGCAACGGAACCGCACTACTTGCAGAAGAAATTAACTCATAGACAAGATGTAGCAGTTGGAGAGAAGAATGTTCAGCACCGAGCTCTGGTTGAGGCTAACAAAATCGTGCAACAATCCCTTCACATCAAACTAGGTTTTTAAAAAACCTCGTAAAAGTCATGGACCGGGCTTCACCAGCTTTTCGATATCATAAAATCCCTCGACTCAGCTAAGCAAAAATGAAAGGGGGGTTAGAGGGTCCTCAGATTCGAGAGCTCTTAAAAGATGACCGGTTCTAAAACTTGCAGCAGGATGATGCGAAGCAAGTGTGGAATGTTTTTCACCTAGTGTCTACAAACTTTCTCGGTGAATTTTAGGGCAGATATCTACAAAGAACTAGTAGCAGACACGCTGATGCAGTATCAGGAACTTGGTTGCAATTTTGGCCGAATGCATGCCGAAAGACGCTTAGGCTGTGAGTGCACTTTATAAAAACTCTTCTGGGTAACGCCGATATAAGAGCTCTGGCTTAACCATAGTATATAACCTGCACAGAAAAGGTCTCTGACACAGATCGAAACATAAATGAAACTCCTGCTATTTTAATATATTGAGATGATATGCGGGAGCTACGGAGCTTATGCTGATTTAGCAGTTGAGTTATGCATATTGGGTTCAGCAGTTGCACACTTTGTCGATCATATTAGCGATTTTTCCGTATCCGCGTACCTGTATCTCCATCGGATTCTTCAAAGCTGCTCTAGCAAAGTAGTTATATGAATGAATTTTGTGGACTTTAGGCTACTAACCTAGCCACCCCTATTCATGACACGATATAGAGTTTTAGTGGTGTTTTAGTAGCTCTAATGATACGGAGCTACGACAGACCGGTATTTGCTGGACGAGAGTTCTAGAAACGTCTTCAATGTGTGAATTTTGTATAATTGATTCCCTACAGGGAAAGAACATTACGGTGAGCTGTGAAGGCAGTCAACTTAACGCAACTTTAAAAATTATTTAATTTCTATAACTAAGAGAAATCCTCAATGAAAGTGCTCGATGCAGGCTGCCGAGCTGCGCACGAAGTTATGTAACGGAATGCAATATATCTTCTTCTGTAACTCCAGAAAGTCATAAAGACTATGCGGGTTTTATACAGGATAGTTTTGTTTAGCGAACTCACAGCCTAAGCGGCTTTCGGTAGCCAACAGACTTCATGTCACGAAACAAAGAGCAGGTGGACATCATAGCAGAGTCAGGAGAGCAGTTGAGCTAGTGCTTAGCATGGAAGTAGCAGCTCAGGACTGCTGAAAAGGATGAGCCATAGTCGGCAGCAGGAGAGTGGTTGTCGTTGCGTAAGACTCGTGGAAGCGAGTAACATAGTCTAGGACCTGAAGAGCAAAGGCTTCTGTCGCTATTTGAGAAGAGGAATGAAACAATTAATTTATTGTCCATGCAAGACCTGAGAGCACGAGGAGGCTGGTGCTGGTGTAGCCGTTCAGCTGCGTATGAAGGAGCCAATCCGTGGCCTTGGCCTTGTGGATCAGTGAAAGAACTTTGCTGTGTCTCCTTTGATCAATCTGCAGCCATCCAAGCTCTTTCCACAAATGAGACACACGTTCACACATCTGGGATTTGCAAACTAGCCTTGCAGCCATATTCTATAGCCATCTGCAGTGGCCTAGTTGCTTTTTTTTAAATGCCCAGCCAAAAGAAAATTGTAATGATATTGCTGAGACAGAGCTGGGGAGCTTGTTGAATTTTGTCGAAGCCCCGTTGAAGACAGTTCGTAATCTTAGATATAATCTTCTGAATGAAGTTTAAAAATGCAGACGGTTGTAGAAGATGACTCCTTAATTCCGAGCACGTGGTGATGGTTGCACAACAGCATCACCTAAGATTACCTAGATTACCTATCACCTATCACCTAGAGCAAAGCCTTCTAATCCAGCCACACGCTTTGGGCGTCATGTGAGCAGCAGCTCATTTTTATCGTCGTGTAATTTCAAGAAATATTCCGACATATGGGATCGAACGTCGGCAAGGCAAGCATTCAGTTTATCAGTTTCTGCTGCAGATTCAGACGGTTTGAATGACAAAGACAGCTGAGTATCGGCAGCATAAAAGTGATATCCTATCAATAGGCCCTACTCACTTTTCCCAGAGTAGGACCTACAAGCGTGCAAAAAGCCCTTAAGATCGACACGCTTGATAAGGTGCCAGTTCGGGCCAGTAAGAAGAGGCGAAATGAGGCGATTGCGAAATGTATTACGGAAATCCTAGCTGCAGAGTTTCGGACAAAGTATAAGCGTTCGTTCGCAAATTCAGAAAGAACTACCCGTTTTTAGTTATGCCAGTCGATACGGGATGCCAAAATTGCACGCAGAAGCTGGCCGTCATGTCCTTGTCTTTGCAGGCCAAGATTCTTCTACTGATCTCCAGTTCAAAGTATGAAGTGGACCTGACATGGTGGACAAGCGAAAGGTCACTTTGGAAGAAGGGAACAAACGAATTCGAGCTTTGGCTCTATGCGAAATATGAAGGCCAAGCTCACGTTGAGGTTCATGATTCCTAACTTCTGAGTGGCACTAGGTTTTAACGCTGCTGGTAAATTGAGGTGGCAACTTTTTTACGATTAAGCTGCAAATCAGGTGCGAAGTACATCAGTGCGTGCATCAAGGTCAAGTAGAGGGAGTTTGAGTTAGCTGGTTAAACCTCTTTCTTTAAATAGCCCGCAGAAAAACCGCCGTGGCAATTCCTTTCGCTAGGAGAGACCGGTTAAGAATTGCCTGCTGCAGGACTAGCACACACGAACAGGGTCGATAAATGCCTAAACCTTACCCTGTCATTCTCTTGATATAAGGTGGAATCAAAATGCGAGTACAGCCGTGCTTCATCTTGCTCAAAAATAGGAAAAATATTGGTTATGAAAAGAAATGAATGATAGCTGATCTCTGGGGCACTCTTACTTTAAAGGCTCATTCGATCAAGTAAAGATCAGCTATATCAACAGCCTCATTATTTAGAGGCACACGTGCCCTTGTGATTGTCACCCGCAAGCAGTAGACTGTATCGGATTGCCTATTGCAGGTCTGAAACTCACGGTTAGGATCATTAAGTGTAGCACCTTTGCCGTAGGCTGAGATCTAGAAACTGATTGTGATCCGTTGAGACAAATTCGCTGAAATCTTCCACTAATATAGGACCTAAGCCAGTGCCAGCGATGCCAATTGTGGATGGATTTGATGATCCTGAGTGTCAAGCCCTGCCGAAAGAATTCATCAGCGTCAGTAGAGAGGCTACCTAATTATTTATTCCTGTGAAGGTCGTTTAACACTCGTACCGGCACCTACTCTGTGGAATAGTTCGCTCGAAAACGTGACTGGAACTTACTTACTAGGCGTGACGTGTTCCGTACGTAAGAGTTTAGTGGCTCCCCATCAACTCGAGGCAGCTGTGTAGGTGACGGGCCGTTTGTCATGCGAGCAGACCAATCATCGTTTCGCGGGCAGCTCGTGAGTAAAACCACGGGGCTGCAAGGGACAGCGAAAGCTGCGGAGTCTCTGACCGTTGACCCTGCTCCAATTCAGTCGCTCGGTGACCCCGACGCTCGGCGACTGGCTGGTTACCTGCTCGATGCTCATCCGCCGGTTACCGAGTCGCGCGAGTGGCACTATTGGCCTACATTTGCATTCTTGCACGGTAGCCTGTCTACGGGTAGTTCTAGGCGATAACCGAGCGCGACCTTGACCTCGAGACCGCGAGGAGGAGCTCCTGCGGGAATCCGTCGCCGACCGTCGAGGCCATCAAGTGACTTTCGCTCGTGCGCCCGGGGCAGTAACGGACCGTTTCATTGAGGCGACGTTGTGGAGGTCAAAGGGCCCTGAACTTCTCGATTGGGTCTTGGCCACTTCGTATTGGCTGGTCAGTTTTTTCATTTGCGAAGTTCGGAGTGTAGCTGTCAATCTGAGCAGCTGCTCCTCGTCCCTGCTCTGCCAAGATCTGCGACGGCTCCTCCTCCTCCTCCTCCTCCTCCTCCTCCTCCTCCTCCTCCTCTTCCTCCTCCTCCTCCTCTCTTCCTCCTCCTCCTCCTCCTCCCTCCTCCTCCTCCTCCTCCTCCTCCTCCTCCTCCTCTTCTCCTCCTCCTCCTCCTCCTCCTCCTCCTCCTCCTCCTCCTCCTCCTCTTCCTCCTCCTCCTCCTCCTCCTCCTCCTCCTCCTCCACTGTTGCTGTTAGCTGTAGCACTGCCTCAGACTGACATGGCGATCACTGTCAGGCAGCATCTCTCGCCTCGGTTCGGATTCATTTATTGAGCTCCTATTGAGAGGCATAACAACAGCCTTTTTGTTAAAAACTTAGCAATAAGACCATAGGCTAAGTACATATTGCCTATGCTAGGTACGAAGGGCAGCGGCAAGTATAAGCTCACTTGCGCTAGAACCGTAGTGAAAAGAAATTCTAGCTGATTCAACAGCCTCTTTGGTATAGTGACAGAAGAGCTTTTACGGCTATCACCGCCGCTTGCAGCGGCGATGAAGGATCGCCCAACACAGGATTCAAATCCACGACCTCGTTCCCGTGGTCGTGAAAAGCATGCACCTTACCCAGTGTGCCATCACGGCTAGTGACCGGTTCAAGATTCAAAAATGTCTTCTTAGACGTCAGAACGAAAGTCTAGATGAGCAAACAAAGTAAAGAGGAAATGGCATTTTTCATGCTCTCGCGGACCCTGGTAATGGAACTGAATTGGAGGGATGAGAACGATGTGCGTGTATCCTTTTTCTCGGGGCTCTGCTTAGTGAACGCAGCTATCTTAACATGCGCACTAACCCGTAGCGCCATGGTAAGCTCCTGCGTTACGACAATTAGCTTGGGCGAGAGCATTAAGCCGCTCGCGAGTTTCTTACTGCAGCCCAGTATCGCTCGTTGACTCATCAATCTCTTAAGCTACACATGACATTTGCTGGCCTGCTAGGCAGGCGAAGCAAGCCGAAGCTTGAATTCTGTTCCGAGCTTTAGCAGGGCTATCTAATGCTCTTGCGCTATCCCAACTGAATCCACATGTAATGCTTCAGTCAGGCCGAAATTTTTACACATTCGTGAACATTTCATGCAACATCAAATTGTATCGCACACAACTTTGTCTTAGTACCGTTCAATCTCCATGAGGCAATGGCATGTATTGGCAGACTGTTGTGCTATGATTAAGAATTAAATCTTGTGTTAACTGCTTAAGGAAACAATTATAAAAGTACGACAAATAAATAGGGTTCATCAATTTTTTGAATATTGTTCTTAACCTAGCACCAACTTCACGGATCTAGGTGGCAGCATTTTAAGAGCGTCGTTTGGGTTGCTCTTAAGTCCCGAAGGCCATAAGGGCATTGCCCAAGCCACCCATCAACGATAGGTTTCAATTAAGAAAAGCGAACTTAGACACTCTCTTGCATATCTGAAACCAGGATCCTCAAGAATTTATAATCATAATAATAATGCACTTGATAAAGCACCCTCAGAGAACTTAATCACTTTCGAGGCGCTTTACATTTGCTGTAAAGGAAAATGCAATTGAATGGTAAGTAAAATCATGCTTGAAAAACAAACAAGATGAATAACATGTTTAGGGGTGACATGCACAGGGTCAGCTTGCAAATGTGGTTAGTGGCAGCATGCACAGTGTCAGCACGCATAAGCACATCAAGGACGAATCACAGGGACCCACTAAATGCTGTCCTAAATAGGTGTGTTTTTAAGTTCCTTTTAAATGTGGTCAGGTCAGGGGATGTTCTGACGCAGGTCGGGAGGCAGTTCCAGGCTTTGGGAGCATACGAACTAAATGCGCGGTCTCCAAAGGATTTGAGGTTTGTACAAGGTATTTGTAGACTGTTGGATTCCAAAAAGCAGGTGGTACGATGCTTGGCGTGATGTGGGAGTATATCTGAGAGGGAGGCTGGAGCCAAAGAATGAAGTGACCTAAAAGTGAGCGACAAAACCTTGAAGTCAATCCGTTGCTTGACTGGTAGCCAGTGCAGGTCTGCGAGAAGTGGAGTAATGTGGCAACTGCGACGCTCACGACAGACAAGCATAGCTGCAGAGTTTTGCACCAGCTGCAATCGCCTGATAGCACATGCTGGTAGGCCAGTAAGCAGTGAGTTGCAGAAGTCGAGACGGGATGTCACGAGTGCATGGACCAACGTGGACGTGGTATCTTTATCTAAACAAGCCCGAATGTTGGCAATGTTATGAAGCTGAAAATAGGCGGATTTGACTGTGGAGCTGATATGGTTGTCTAACGAGAGGTCGCTTTGGAATATGACACCTAGATTTCGAGCTGATTCAACTGGAGATATGCTGGCAGAGCCAATTTTGAGGGTTTGAACTTGAATTTGAACTGATGCATACATAGTTTCACAGCACCTCTTTTATTTTCTACTTAATTCTCAGCCCACTCATTTCTATAGAATTATATCAGTAGCTCTTACCTACTCACAATTACTACGCGGTAATTAAAAAAACTTTCTCGTCTCTTGCAGCAAACTTTCGTGGAGGAACCAGGAGAGTGTCGTCGTAGGGCTTATATTTCTTTTTGCCTAATGCAAACAAGTCAAGAGAAAGCGTGCGATAACTTTTTAACAAGCTCAATTTACCTAAACATTTATCGAGCTCAAATAAGAGGCCTTGAATGACTTGATGAGCAGTGTAAAGCTTTATCTAATTTCTGTTGCTGAACTCTCCAAAATGGACTCGAGCACCGCTTTATACGCAGTTAGATTCTCTTAAATTCTAATAAAATTAAAATGTAAAATTTCCTTAGACTGAGACCGGTATGCAAAAATGAATTATGTATTTGAATGTCAAAACAAATGAATTTAAAAATTTCAGCCGATTCCTTACCATACAATGCTAAAATATGCACACCTCAAATTATGCAAGAAAATATGCTCAAAATTTTACTAAAAAACGAAATTATCAAAAAATATCACACATGCCACTCTAATAAGCTAGATTAATTAGCTGGAAGTTCGTTTTCTAGTCAGTCGCAGTTAATCACGTAACGCTTGTCGTGCACCTTTGGTATGCCATTCATAATGCTACTACTACTGCAGCGGTAGAGCGATAGTAGGTCATAAAAAAGGAACGTATTTTTCTCAACTCGTACACGTAGCTCCAGCATGAATGCTCGCAGTTGCATTTTAAAATTCAAATTCAAGAAATTAATCCGACTTTTATTTCAATGCAGTTTTGAAATGAATGGCCGTGGCATTCCGCTAGCTAGCTAGCTCTCTCTCTCTGCGCTTGAAGCCCCTCCCCCTTGGACTTGTCCTCCTTGGGCTTCGACTGGCGTTTCCCAGTTCCCGCTTCGAGCGAGCAGCAGAGTTGGTGCTTTTTTTGGAGAGCTGAGATAGCGAGAGACCGGCCGGAAGTCGTGCCACTGCTATGACCGCCATACGCTCACCAGTTTGGGTAGCGGCACACCCATCAAATGTGAGGAGACCTGCAGCTCAAAGTACGCCAGAGGTAACGACGCAGCACGCGATATCCTGCAGGCAGCGGCGGCAGCAAAATCGTATATTAGAAAAAGGGTGAATAATAGCCTGCGTGTTCGTCACGGTTGATACGATAGGTGACTTCCGACTGAATTGTTTGCCAAAATTACTGCAGCTCGCTCTCAGCGCGAGGACTCGCCGAACGGCTGACCCTTGCTCAATTCAAGAAAAACAGACCGCGGTCAGGCTCGTGCCCTAAATACACGGTGGCCTGGTCGCAAGTCACACACCGATCGCATCCGAACCTAATTTTAAATCACGGTGCAAACAATCTTCGGCTCGTCGCGGACACTATAAGAGGTCTTCAGCACAGAGCCAGCAACCAAGATTAATACGGAACATTTAGCCGCGGGGAAATCCTAGCGCACTACGACAGAACCTGCGCCGAGCGCGCACGCACCGGCGCATGCCTTGCTTCTGCTCAATGCTCCCACCGGCTTCCCCAGTCGCTTCCAAGCGACTTCCCCCCCACCCCCGCTTTCTCCCGCGGCAAGTCAATTAGCCGGCGTCGCAGCGTTTGCATGCCACATCGATGACTGCCCCGAGCGAGAGTCGAGGCGAGCGAGAGCCGGCTGCGATTGCCGTGCTAAAGCGATTGCGTTGTGGCGCAGGCATTCCAATCCTCGATGCCCCGATGCAGAGAGCCAGCCTCCATCAGTGAGAATCAGCGAAACAGCAAACATCATCGGTTCTCATCGAGATTCAGCTCTCACGATTGCAGCTCATAGTCGCAGAGCATTACACTGCGTCTGCCTTTGGTAAGCGAGGCGCAGGCGTAATAATGTACTTGATAATAATAATAATAATAATGTACTTGATAAAGCAAGAGAACTTAAGCTCTTTCTAGGCGCTTTACATTTGCTGCAAAGGGAAATGCAATTGAATGGTAAGTAAAATCATGCTTGAAAAACAAACAAAATGAATAACATGGTTAGGGGTTACATGCACTGGGTCAGCATGCAAATGTGGTTAGTGGCAGCATGCACAGTGTCAGCGTGCGTCTGCCGGCTGCCCGGCGCTTCTTCTCAGAGGGCGAACTATGTGCAGGCGTGGTCTTTAACTTAGCGCCCGGAAGGTTAACGAGCGTGTATGTGGTGCAGCCAGCACCGATAGCAGACGGAGTCACTGACCTCTCTACAAGATGTAATCGAATTGGCAATACTCTTCGCTAGCAGTACACGTCCGCGAGCCGGACACGGACCACAGGTCCACTAACGACTCCGGGAGCTGAACGAGAGAGCCGCGGGAAAAGATGTAATAATAATAATAATGCACTTGATAAAGCGCTCTCAGAGAACACAATCTCTCTCTAGGCGCTTTAAATTTGCTGCAAAGGGAAATGCAATTGAATGGTGAGTAATATCATGCTTGATAAACAAACAAAAGAAGAAGCATGATTAGGGATGATATGCACAGGGTCTGCAAGCAAATGTGGTTAGTGGCAGAATGCACAGTGTCAGCACGCATAAGCACATCAAGGACGAATCACAGGGATCCACTAAATGATCTCCTAAATAAGTGTGCTTTTAAGTTCTTTTTAAATGTGGTCAGGTCAGGGGATTTTCTGACGCAAGTCGGGAGGGAGTTCCAGGCTTTGGGAGCATACAAAGTAAATGCACGTTCTGCAAAGGATTTGAGGTTTGTACAAGGTATTTGTAGACTGTTGGATTCTGAAAAGCAGGTGGTACGATGCTTGGCCTGATGGGGGAGTAGATCTAAGAGATAGGCTGGAGCCAAAGAATGAAGTGACCTAAAAGTGAGCGACAAAACCTTGAAGTGAATCCGTTGCTTGGCTGGTAGCCAGTGCAGGTCGGCGAGAAGTGATGTGATGTGGCAGCTGCGACGCTCACGACAGACAAGCCTAGCTGGGGAGTTTTGCACCAGCTGCAATCGCCTGATCGCACATGCTGGTAGGCCACTAAGCAGTGAGTTGCAGAAGTCGAGACGGGATGTCACGAATGCATGGACCAACTTGGACGTGGTATCCTTATCTAAACAAGCCCGAATTTTAGCAACGTTATGTAGCTGAAAGTAGGCAGAATTGACTGTGGAGCTGACATGGTCGTGTAACGAGAGGTCGCTTTGGAACGCGACACCTAGATTTCGATCTGACAACTGGAGATATGCTGGCAGAGCCAATTTTAAGCGTCAGCCTTTTCAATTTCTGAATCACACTGGGTTTGCCCATAACTAGTAAGCTAGTTTTATCATCGTTTAGTTTTAGAAAATTTGCTACCATCCATGTGCGGATGTCATCAATACATGCTGCAAGTGAGTTGAGAGAATTTGAGGTGCTCGAAGGCTGGGATGGATCAAAGCAAAGGTACAACTGAGTGTCATCCGCATAGAAGTGAAAGCCTAGATTGTGCTTGGCAATCACCTCAGCAAGAGGGAGAGTATAAACCATGCGATTGCATAATAAGATCGCATCACTGGGTGGCCATTCATTCATGCCTCCATGCAATCAGCGATACGCTCGGCCGCAGAGACGTTATGCACTCCTGCCCTGTCAGGCTAAGGCGGGGCAACATGGTGGCATAGTGGTAATGCTACGCCCACATATGTAGCTGATAGATGTGCAAAGTCGGTCAGCACGTCCGTGCTGCTACGTGTATGCGGCTTGGTTTAGATTCACAGCTAGGTGCTGACGGCAAATAAGAACTCTCGTAATCTTGGAGTTTACTGGTGTGGGCTCACCAGCACGCTGCGAGCGGTCACTCATATAAACCTTTCGAAGCAAAGCTGCAGCTGTCCGCGATTTTTTCACGGATGCGTGCTCATTTCCATATGAAACTTGTGGCTACCGCTCGCAGATGTGCATAGGCGAGTTTTCGATCAACGAATTGGGAATATAAGTAAAGTAGAGTAAAGCAGGCAGAAAATAAGCTTATCGACGGGGCGGCAACGACGATAATTCATCAGCAAAAAAAAAGGCCACTCCGTTCCACTCCACCTAAATTCCGCAGAAACATTCCGGAAACTGAAAAAAGTATGAAGCATGAGCTTCCGTTCTGTGTAAGCCAAACGAGGGTTCCGCTTATGAGAACGTCAAAAATTAAATATTCGAGCACTTACCTACCCACGTCGCGGTACGGAGTCTCTGGCCGACAGTAGGCGGGGCTCAGTAGCTAGGCTGGACTTCCCACTAGGTCGTGGGACACTCATGCCCGCACTGTAACGCAACGTAAAATTTTTTCCATGACTTGACATGGGCCTACGTTATTAGAGTAATAATTTCTTAAAAGAAACCCTACAGGACAAGAAGGTGCGCGTTGTCTTAATGACGCAGGTTGTGGATTCGAGTGCTGCAGCATGCAGTTCTTTTCTATTGGCCACAGCAAGTGGAGGTGGAGGCCGCTAAGCGTCTTTTGCCGCTATGTAAATGAGGCTGTTGAATCAGGTCAAATGTACTCAATAATACTATAAATAAGTTTACATTGACGTTTACTGTGGTATTAAATTAAGAGAATCTCTGCGCTCCTTCTTCGGGATGTTTTATGCTTGAGATAATGTAAATCAATTCAAATCCGACTAGCGTGCCATTTTTCTTGCTGTGGCATGTACTGTAAGGGTTTATGTTCCAATCATATAAGAAGATTTCAGTGCATTTATGTCACCGGCCACATAATAACCACTAGCATTTGAAGTTTACGGTATATAAAAACAAAAAACCTAGCTGATTAAACAGCCTCTTTTTGTATAGCGACAGAAGAGCGTTTACGGTTATCAACACCGCTTGCAGCGGCGATAAAGAATCGCCCACCGCAGTAATCGAACCCACGACCTCGGCTCACCATAATAGGGATCACTTCTGAGCTCATTTTTAGCAACGTACATTCATATTCTTGACGATGCAATCGGCGATCACAGTTTAAACTTTCTCGCTGTGTGAATGTGAAAAGAATTTCACCTGTAATTTCATTCCTCTCTATCTTACAGCGAATCAAATTTTCGCAACTCCCTCACAGCCTGTGTTGCCAACATTCGTCATTGAACTGATGCTAAGGTTTTTTCAAACTTAACAACACGGGCAACCTGATAGTTCGCTTTTCGGAATCTAACAGTCAAGAAATACCTCATACAAACCTTAAATCCTTTGGAGACCGTGTATTTAGTTCATACGCTCCCAAAGCCTGGAACTCCCTTCCGACCTGCGTCAGAACATCCCCTGACCTGACCACATTTAAAGGGAACCTAAAAACACACCTATTTAGGACAGCATTTAGTGGGTCCCTGTGATTCGTCCTTGATGTGCTTATGCGTGCTGACACTGTGCATGCTGCCACTAACCACATTTGCAAGCTGACCCTGTGCATGTCACCCCTAACCATATTATTCATTTCGTTTGTTTTTTCAAGCATGATTTTACTTACCATTCAATTGCATTTCACTTTACAGCAAATGTAAAGCGCCTAGAGAGAGATTAAGTTCTCTGAGGGCGCTTTATCAAGTGAATTATTATTATTATAATTATTATAGTTATTGGCGAACCCGACGTTGCAAATAGCTGTAAAAGCTTAAAACCCTTAAAATATGCTCGACCAGCATATCCTATGTAAATGCGGCAGCGGAATTGTAGTGCCCAGGTTTAAAACTGACCTTTATCTAGATAATCTCGTCGAAACCTCAGTTACCTCTCACTGACCTCTGACCTCTGCAGTTGAAGCTTGTAACAAAAACTTTCTCAAAGTGAATGGACTTGTCGTATATCTTTCAAGTGCATCTATCAGTTCACAATTTTTGACGATTATTAATCAAGCATACTACGATAAAACTGAAAGGTTAGTGTTTTGAGTGACCCGGAGACGAATATCTGGACTAGAGCAATAGGTAGACAATGATACGGGCAATCTCTCTCTTTTAGCTCGTTTGAAGCACGAAACGTAACCAATCTTAGCCCATTTACGAATACGCCATTGCAAATCAAAGAAAGAATGAATCTGGTCTCTCAGCTACACCTGCTTAACTAAGGCATTCAATCGTTGCATATTAGCAAGCGACACCCGTATATATTAAGGATGTTACACGGCGGGTCACACGACAGCCCTTTCAGGATGATTTTAATGTACTAGATGAGTCATAGTTCCGTCACGGAATACAGCCTGTGCCATCTTGGCGCTTGACGAAGATGCGCCATCTAGCCACGCGACGCAAGTGCGTCACCTTACGGCTCGACGCATTAACTAGTAGAGAGAGCCGATTGAAAATGCAACGTGACTCCATCTCTCATCCAAAGAGCCGCAAAGACTAGGTGTGGGTTACGCAGGAGAGCTTTCGATTGCTCAACGGAAGCCTAAGCGGCTTTCGGTAAGCATGAAATATGGCATGCAAATAAGTATCAACGCTGTGGCCGAGCGAAGGTCTTTCCTTTAGGACGCCTCAGACCGTCCTCCTAACGGTGCTTTATATTAGCACTGCTATTCCTTTCATTGGGTATTACGAATAATGTAACGCTGACAAAAATTCGAACCACGACCAAGAGCCGATTTTTAGAACCAGGAGTGTTTTGCTTGAAAGTAATCGGCTCATACGCAATCTCGGAGCTACAATTTTTGCTCTGACAACACTGACCTAATTATGGGGCTGCTGCAAATTTTTTTGAAAAAAGCTAAGAAACAGTGTCCGACAAAGGACCGTATTGGACCAACTATTGTTAGTGGTACCGTTGAGCAACGCATCAGCTTGGGCAACAGATTCACGACAGGATCGTAAATCGTTTAACGGTGTCGTACACAATATCTCAATAATGCATGCTACCGTAGTAATAAAAAACTCATGCAGGATCAATATCGTCATCTACTTCTACAAACGCAGCTCCCAAAATGTTCGATCCTTGACATGATGTGTTCAACGTCATTCACTTCACTCACGAGATACGTAGGAGATTTCCCGTTTTACATATATGAGCCCGACGGTGATAACCCGGATTACCATGGTAACCCGGGTGCGCGAGGACTGCGACAACTACCCGAATGTTGGTCTAAATTATATGCAAATAGGCTAGAATTTCGAGCTCGTCGATTTGTATTCGTCAGCATAAAGACAGCGATTTTGAAAACGATGATTTTTATTGAGTAATTTCGTAGCGGCTGACTGGATCCAGGGCAAGGATCCAGTGCTTGATCACGAAAATTGAGCCTATTTTTTCGAGAAATAGCTCAAGATTGATGGCTGATTTGGGACGACAAACGCTGGTGCCTTCTTCGGGCGCCCCACAGGGCGTATCTGCGCGCCCGGAGCAGCCTTTTTCGCTGATGTTCGTTTTTTTCTGCAGCAAGTCTGCGAGATATCGGATGCCGCCGCCAATGGCGCGCCAATAGTGTCAGGATATTCGTCCTCGCTGTCTGCGATATAATTCGGCATGGCTGGATAATCCCTCAGATCTTGGACCGGGATCGACATGTACTTCCTTGACGAAGAACGCCGAACTCCAAGACAGGTTTGCGCTCCAGTTTCAGCGCATCGACCGATACGCCGGCCTTTTATCGATCGTCATTGAGCACCCAGGCGCGCGCACTGGCGCCGCGATTCCGAACCTCCTGCATAATCTTTTCAGACCTGCAGGTGGAAATGACGTTCCCGAGAAATGTTTCCAAGAGCTTGCACACCATTTCCATTGCGTTGTTAAGAACATCACTGCTAATAACTTTTATATCGTCATTATAGACAACCGTATCGTGCATCCTTTCATTGAGCTCTTGAGCACATAGTTTTTCAGATTGATTCAACATGGTTCTGAGGGTGCTGCTCCTGAATCAGGTCAACAGAGTTTTTGACTTCAAAACGCTATATTTTTAGAGTAGCAATCCGTAAAATAAATAATTAATTGCGATTATACTCGCGGATATTCGGTAACCCGGGTTACCGCTATCGGGCTCATATGATCGATGCCAACTGCGGTGCACAGCCAACAAAATCTGGCTTGAAAACAGAAAGCTCTGAATAAGTTTCTCTTGCCTCAGCTCTGCATTTGAAATCTAGATATGACTTCACATAAAGTATGTGCATTAATTAATAGTGGCAGCCCTTACCCTTGAGATATCATGCGGAGACTCCAACTTTACTTGAGACGGTGCGCGAGTTTCTGCTGATCCAGCTGAAAACCAATGGCCTACTTACTAGAAAAATTGCTAATCAATTTCAAAGTAACAAAACCTTTATTGGATACGTATGAAATTATATTTATTGCAATTTATTTTGAAAAACCTTGTTTTTGTAACTTTAGGCAGTGCTATATCGATTGGCTCTCTTCTTTAGCTTTCTTACCATTCCCCG
Organism: Cristatella mucedo; assembly: GCA_009760855.2. Classification (NCBI taxonomy): domain Eukaryota; kingdom Metazoa; phylum Bryozoa; class Phylactolaemata; family Cristatellidae; genus Cristatella; species Cristatella mucedo. The sequence continues at coordinate 3,116,506 of WPIO01000045.1, read as the reverse complement.
CGATATTTATGCGCAGAAATTATACATGGTTAACCCTCTCTCTCTCTCTCTCTCTCTCTCTCTCTCTCTCTCTCTCTCTCTCTCTCTCTCTCTCTCTCTCTCTCTCTCTCTCTCTCTCTCTCTCTCTCTCATCCTGAATCAATTTCTTGCAATGCAGGATCTTCACCGGGTTTCAAACATTTTCCACATTTGGTTGTTTTATAATCATGTACTTAATTTTTCAATGGTGGAATTCAATTTTTAATTCGCATGCATATCCTTGGAAGCTCTTCTCCAAGTAGTCACGGTTTTCTCTTTTTCTGCCTTTGGTAATTACTCACAATGACATCTTTAAAATAAAATGTATTTGCCCTCTTCCCATTGGTCAGTGCCGGTCAGCGAGCAAGCCAATGCTGGATGCTTCCATTTGCCCATTTGCGCGATGCATTCACGCACGCACGTTCGAAGTGGATTCAAGCCCCTAAGCCCACGGCAACCACCTATAGCTCGTTGCACAATATTCATGCTGAAGGGAAATATTGTTGCTTGCGCGGCAAGCAGCAGGACCGTCACGGACTGCAGCAATAAATTCCGTAATTGACTGAGTGCGGTCAATATCCGGGAGCTCGGCGATCGCCTTAGAGGTTTCAGCCGATTGGGGCCAGGCCAAATGACGTCAAGTGTCAGTTAAGTGTCAGTTAAGTGTCAAGTGTTAAGTGTCAGTGCCGCGGCGTAAGAAGCGCGGAGCGGCATCAGATGCCTCGGAATTCTACCTGCTTCGCTCGGCTCCAAAACGGCGCAGTGGAAGCGCTTGTTCTTACATCGGTCTCAATCGCTATCTCGGCTCGCTCTGAGAAGCTGCCTGGAGTGTCTGCCCACCCGTCGTCGCCCTGCGCCATCCTACCTGCTGCTCGCAAGCAATCACTCGCGCGAACTTTGGTGGTCTGCACGACGAGCTTTCTCGTCGCACGAAAGAAAACCTCGACCCCTCGGTTTTCTCCGAAGTTTAATTCTTTCGCCGTCGTTGGCCGAGCGAGGCGCACTGCCTGTAGTTAGTCTTATGCGGGTGCTCCAAGAAAGATGCCTATTGCGATGCACAGTCGGATGCTCTATTAACGTTTCTGACTCGGCCCTTGACTCCGTTTCGCTGCGTGCACGCATCGGATTGCCGCGGATTGCCACACATTTGCGGTTAGGACGCTCGATTCTGAAAGCCTTAGTCTGCGAGGCCAGTAGCCATTGTTCGGCAATCGGAACGACCGCCGCGAGGTAGCAGCGATCAGCCGGGCGAAAAGATCAGGTTTCACTGCCTGCTGGCGAGGAGAGCAGTCAAACGAGCTAGCGATCGATGAAGCTTGGATCTAGGGTCAGCTCAGAAAAGGCCTGAGGCAAGCGCTCCTTGCGCTCGAGATGCGTCTGCTTCTACTTCCTTCACACAATAGTTTCCCTATCTGCTATGCACCGCCTCCGATGGAGCTGCGGAAAACAGGCGGAAAAAACAACATGAATGTACTATGTGAGTGGTCAGCCAGTGTTATAATAAGCATTCCGTGAGTATGCAAGCGATAAGGAGGAAAGATAACAAGCTGTGTTTTCGTCACGGGTTTAGCGCTCAACCTCTGAAACTAGTGGCGGGAATCGAGGCAGACTGGCGCATTTCAATTGGCTGTCGCACAGCGGCTTCGGTAATGGCGTTGTCAGCTGCAAACGAAGGTTGGTCCGAGCAGTCCTTCTCCACATATCAGTGGCAACGCCTTGGTTTGACCCAGGGGTAAGGTGTTTAACAACTAGGTCGTAGGGTCGAGCCGTGAGGCATATGTAAAGCGCCTGCATGAGAGATTAAGTTCTCTCTGGGGGTGCCATACAAATGAATCGTAGTTTTTTCCTTTAACTAAGCTTTCGCTATCGCGACTGTGGGCTATCGCTTCCATGCTAACCATACCCGGCGAGCTAAATGTATACCTTGCATGCATATGATCCTGGATGTAGGCTAATTTTTTACAAGCCAGATGGTGGTTAAAACGAACCCCTACTCATATGCTCAGGCATGTACCTGCACTGGGAGACTTTGCTTTTCTAATTGCTGAGGCTGTAGTTGAACCTCCACCTTGGGATCGGAATAAAGTTTCTAAGGTTCATAGATAGCTATCACAGCTTTTACAGATAGCCATCACATTCGATCCGTGCGAAAGATTAGGAACTGCCGAGCCAGGGCGACTTGCTAAAAATGCGACCAGCTCTCCGATTTTGTGTGCACCGGGCTACTGCAATCGAGTTTAGGCTCCGCTAGAGAAAAATTCATAAGCCTCTGCAGCTTCATACAAATATTGCTGCTGGCTAATCAACGAATCCCAGATTTTCAGCCATGTGTCTCTTGCGCTTAAGGAGTAGCAACGACTTTCACTAAATCAGCGAACACAAGAGTAAAATTCGAACTCTGACCAAAAGGTCCTGTGATGGCTTACCTCCATTTATTTAGCTGGATGGCTGCAAGAGTTTCAGCCCCCTCACAGACGGAGACAATACTTTGAGGAGAATGGTTAAGGTGCACACCTCGACCGAGGTCAAGGTAAATGCGTTTTATGACACGGCCATGGGGTCAAGCTCCGTAGCATATGCGAAGCACCTGAATAGAGATTAAGTTATCTTAGGGCCCTATACTGGTGAAATATGGGCCAACCAAGTGTGATTTAGAAATTGGAAAGGCTAACGCTTAAAATCGGCTCTGACAGCATATATTCTGCTGAATCTGCACGAAATCTAGGCGTCCTATTCCAAAGTGACTTTCATTACACGACCACGTCAGCTCCACAGTGAAGTCTGCCTACTATCAGCTACATTAACATTACCAAAATTCAGCTAGCTTAGACAGGAATACCAAATCTAAATTGGTCCATGCATTTGTGACATCCCGTCTCGACTTCTGTAACTCACTGCTTGCTGGTCTACCGGCCTCTGCCGTCAGGTGCTTACAGCTTGTGAAAAACTCAGCAGCTAGGCTTGTTAATCGTGAGAGTCGCAGTTGCCACATCACACCACTTCTCGCCGACCTGCACTGGCTTTCAGTCAAGCAGCGCATCGACTTTTGTCACTCACTTTTAGGTCTCTTCGCTCTTCGGATCCAGCCTAGCTATCAGATCTACTGCCCCACCAGGCTAAGCATCGTACCACCTGCTTTTGTAAATCTAGCTGTTTACCTAGACCTCGTACAATCCTCAAATCCTTCGGAGAACGCGCATTTAGTTCGTATGCCCCCAAAGTGTGGAACTCACTCCCGACGTCCGTCACGCCATCCTCTGACTTTACCAAATTTAAAAAGAAACTACACACGCACTTATTTATCACAGCATTTATTGGGTACATGCGATTTCTTCTTTACATGCTTATGCCTGCTGACACAGTACGTGCTGTCACTAACCAAACGTGCATGCTGACCCTGTGCCTATCACCCCCTAACCATGTTATGCTTGCTGTCACTGAGCATGCTACCATTAACCCTTCAATCGTGGTTCCTTTACAGCAAATGTAACATGACTAGAAAGATATTGATTTACATGAGGCGTTATATCAAACGTATTATTATTAAATAGATTGTATTTATATTCACGCTTACTACATTTATTTGCGATAGTAAGAACCCCCTGACTGGCGACGGTACAACGACGACCGCTCTTACAACAAGTTTTTTTCGCTAGGGAGTAAAATTTTCCTAATAATTGAAACGCCGGAAGCTATTAACTCGATCCTCAACGTAGTTGAATGTGACTATCTCAAGCCATGATAACTAATTGCCGAGCTGGTTTGGCCCAGTGGTCAAGGTGTTCGTGCCGACCAAGGCTTGACCGAGGTCGTGGGTTCGAGCCCCGTGGCGTGTGCGAAAGGCCTGAATAGAGATTTACTTCCCTTAGGGCGCTATACAAATTAATTACAGTTTACTTTTAACTTATGATATGACATCCTAGTATAGAGCAGGTAAATGGATAAGTGTTTCGACACTTGGCTAGTCCTCTGCGAGCTGTCTACCAGCAAGCATGTGGCCGTTTTCTACGATGAATGTAGAACCAGATGCCAAGCAGCACATGTACACCTATCTAGGGTCTGGGATACGGGCCACTCGCGACCTTCTTTGCTCTCTGCCATCGTTTGCCTTTCGGTATGGATAGGCGCTCTGCTTCTACAATACACTAGCCCTGCGGACGTACGTTAACTCTGTCAATATTACGTAACGTGAGGCCTTTCGCCGTTATCTCGCGCCGTTGCGTTCGAAAGAGTTTAGTGTCAGCCGCCGCTGCAGCTACTGAACGACGCGTCGTTCGGCTTTCTGCTGTGTTAACGAACCACTGAGCGGTCCGAAGAGATGTGAGAAGAAAGAAGACTTCGTCGTGTCGCTGCGTAGTTGAATAGTCGACCTGCATGCTCGGCTGAGGCGTCCGCTCGTCTGGCTCGTAGGCTCGCATTTCTCAAGCCGCGAGGCCGAGCTAGCGCGAAGAAGCTGTCTCGCGCCGCGAGTCCGCTCGCGGTCAGCCAGAGAAATTAATTTAAAATCAATTTAAATTAATTAATTAAATTAAAATTAATTTAAAAATTTAAAAAGAAATTAATCTAAAATTGAAGCTAGCGTCTGCCGTCTGCGACGACCGCACCGCAAATTCATCACGACGCGTTCACCGTCTCTTGCTGGCCTTTTTCTCAGCAAGACCTGTCTGGCGTTCGATCTGCGACGGCGAGGCTCTCGCCGTCGCAGCTCGCTCACTATCGAGTGGCTATTTATTGGAAATCGGGTCTCTGGGCAACGGGCGACCAGCCTCGCAGGAGATTGATTACCTGCAGGGCGTCGATAACTCAGTCGCTCTCCAAGACGCACTGGCATTGGAGCGATGGGCAGCGGGCGACCAGCCTCGCTGGCTCTGCTCGATGTGCCCCACTCTAACCACGACGAGCTGCCCGCTGGGAAGGCTGAGGCTGGCTTCATTTAGCAAACAAGCGATCCGCGTAACAGCGGAGACGACGCATTCAGGCGCCAGAGTTTCCCCAGCGGTATTAGCGCACCTTTGTCAAGACGTGGGGTGGGGGTTGGGGCGCCATACTCAGATCGTTCGTTTTTATGACTAGCGGACGAACGACGGGGTCGTTCAGGGTCACTTTGATCTCTGCCAATCTGCTGCAAGGCGCTACTGAGGGGCAGCTGTCATCCCGAGCCGCCGCTGCCTGATTGATTCATCGGAGCACCGCAGTCCAGACCGGCTTGCCCGCCGGCTCCAGCCCTCTCCCCTCTAGCATAGTAGTATTAATATTCCGTCTTTTGCATGGCGCCCTGAGAGAATCGAATCTCATTACCGGCGCTCTGAACGGCCTTGAACAGTATACGTGCAGCGTTTATTCTCTCGCTTTTTGCCTATTTCGAAACAAACGACCTAGCTGTGCAAGCGTAGCTGAAAGCCGACTGAGCCTGACAACTACGGCTAGATCATGCTTTAAGCCTCCGCTCAGGGTTACGCCTCGCTACGCCCAGTGAGCTGGCTGAAGGCGAGCTCTTCGTTGGCAGAAGGTGCTCCGTCCCGAGTCGCTACAGCGAGCGGCACGGCGCGCTTCGATGACGTCGGAGCTGTCGGACCCGGTTGCAGGACATTTCCCCAGGACGTTTACCCCCCCCCCCCGACATTTCCCCCCCCCCCGACACCCCCCTGGGGTAGGACATTTCCCCTATGTCGATGAAAGTATAACTAAGAATACAGATATATATATATATATATATATATATATATATATATATATATATATATATATATATATATATATATATATATATATATATATATATATATATATATATATGTGTGTGTGTGTGTGTGTGTGTGTGTGTGTGTGTGTGTGTGTGTGTGTGTGTGTGTGTGTGTGTGTGTGTGTGTGTGTGTGTGTGTGTGTGTGTATGTGTGTGTGTGTGTGTGTGTGTGTGTGTGTGTGTGTGTGTGTGTGTGTGTGTGTGTGTGTGTGTGTGTGTGTGTGTGTGTGTGTGTGTGATCAAATGAAGTTCGTGCTATGTTAAAATAAAATCAACTCAGTTTAGTTAGAGGAATGGATGGATTGGAAGGATGGTTTCTAATGGAGCTAGCGGCAGCGGTGGTTGCGGCGGCCGCGGCGAGCTATACAGTTTGGTCCCGCGGAAATTAGGTCCCGCTCGAAGCCACCAGGCACGTGTTCGTACCCGTCAAAGCGGATGTGCGCTACGGCGTGCGGCGCGTTCCTGAAAAAGAGCGCTAAGCCTCAAAGGTCTGGTGAGCCGTGATGGCACACTAGGTAAGGCGGTTGCTTTCACGACCTCGGTCCCGAGGTCGTGGGTTCGATTCCTGTGGTGGGCGATCCTTTAACGCCAGTGCAAGCGGTGGTGATAGCCGTAAAGGCTCTTCTGTCGCTATACAAAAAGAGGCTGTTTAATCAGCTAGGATTTACTGAGTACAACTCGACCTCAAGAGATCTAGTTATGCCCTAAAACGCACTAATTAAAGCGCGGAGTATGAGCAAGGGTGGATGTAGGCGGCGGAGGCGCAGCCCGCCCTAAACCCTAAGCCCTAAACCCTAAGCCTTAAAACCTTAAATCCTAAACTATAAACTCTAAACCCTAAACGCTAAAGCCTAAACCCTAAAAACCCTAAATTCTGAACCCTAAACCTCAAAACCCTAACCCTAAAAACCCTAAACCCTAAAACCCTAAACCATATATCTGGGGGGCAATGTCCTACCCCAGGGGGGAAATGTCCGGGAGAAATGTCCGGGGTAATGTCCGGGCGGGAAACGTCAAGGGAGGAAATGTCCGTACCCCCGGACATCGACTGGCGGGCGATGATCTCGCAAGGTCGGTCTCGAGCGGGCTTCTCTGTACAGGCTCGATGTCGCGGCCACGCATTAGCCGCCCGCCGCCACTAGCTACGATAGAGACGTGAAAGTACGCGTGAAACGACACTGGCGCCTCCCCCCACGCCGCCCGCCCGCGACGGTGTAGGGGCTCGCGGTGGCGGCGAGATGAAGAGCGAAGCGCCCACAAGCGAGTCGTTGCGTTGTCGACGACGACTGTATTATATGTTATAGCAGTCGTCGTGCTTGCTGCTCCGGAGCACGTGGTGTTTTAAGAGAGAGAAGAGAGTGGATAGGCGTGCGTTCAGGCCGCCGCATAGGCAGAAAGTGAATTTCGCGGCCAGGAACGCGTCACGTGCCGGCAAGCCGCGCGCCCGTTGGGCGGACGGAATGACGGCTGGGGGGGCGACCACGTGACGGCGATGACACGCCCACAACGATACCGCCGTGGCTTGATGCACCTCCTGGGGTTGGAAAGCGGGCAGCAACTTTCATGTCTAACACCAGGGCTCGCCTACGGAGCTGGCAGCCGCATCTCTTTAATGTCGACTGTTTGTCTAGGAGCCAAGTAACGCCGCCCATCAACCGTCCTCTTAGCGTATCCTTGACCGTAAACACGCATCGCGTCTAGCGTACGGAGTCGTACAAAAGCTGCACAAGCGCTAGCTAGAGCTTTCACAGCCGTACTAATAAGCGTAACCCGAGTTGCGTCGAATGCCCAATCCAGCGACGTCACTAATGCACAGGCAATGCTACTAAGGCACCAGTCAGACAAGAAGGAGGGGTCTGCATTTCAAACGCACACCCACGTACTAAGTAAGCTCTCACTGCTGCGGTCGCGTATAGCTTCTTTATTTTGACACCCAACGTTCGAACGCTGTTGCCGCTGCGATGTCTTCCCTAGGCTACAAAGGTAGGCTGAATATGACGTCGTAGCCCTAAGGCAGAGGTTGGTCACTAGCGTGCTACCTGCAAAGCAAAGTAGAAGCAAAAGACTGCACGCGAACCCTAGCCATCTTTGCACGCGCCAACGTACGCGTTGAGAAATGTGCTGGGAGCCGCAGGCGTCAGCACTGCGAACGCTCAGCAATGGGTGTAGCCGTCGATTCGTTAAGGCTTGCTCTGATTGTTGGATCAAAGGTCACGTGCCCTCTGGGGGAGGGCGGGAGATTCCGACTTCCGGGCACCGACACCAGTGCCTGGCAGTCTTAGGTCGTGTTCGGCCGCACGCTATCCGGCCAGCCAGGATGCCGCACCGCGCGTCAGCGGCCGTCAGCGCCGTTTGCTTCTACCTCTTCGCGACGGCTTTCGGCAGCGACGGCGAGTTCAGGCGGCCCAGACGCCTCCTGCTCGTCTCCATGGACGGCTTCAGGTGGGACTACCTGTCCAAGACAGACACGCCCAACTTCAGGCAGCTCATTTCCGAAGGAGCTTACGCCGAGCGTCTGAAGAGCGTCTTTCCCAGCCAGACGTACCCTAGCCACTGGTCGATCGTCACGGGTAGGTGGCGGCGGCCGAAGCGCGCTCGCTACCGCCAGGACCCAGAACCGCCGAGAGGTTCGCACCACTGTCCCGGAAGAGAGCGACGCGACGTCCGCGAGCGACCTCGGGATGAACGATCGGGCTCCCCTAATCTTCTCCTAATCTTACTCGCATCAGGCAGTGCCGATCGCGAGCGCAGCGGCGGCGGCTCGAGGCGCTCGCGATCGGCACATCGCCTGCGCCGCCACCGCACACGGCAAGGCTTCGAGGCGATCTCATCTCGGACCCTCCGCCGGCGCTCCTCCTCCAACTTCGACGCCGCCCTTTCGCCGCTGTCGCCAGCGAACTCCGGCGCTGCGAGCGACCGGTCGGCCGTGCGCGAGCCACGAGCAGCGGCACCGAAGTGGCCGCCCGCTGGCGTTCGGCCATGTTCGCAGAGCAGGCAAAGCTACCTCTTAGCGGCGCCATTGGCGGCGCCGTCGGTCGGCTCAGCGGCGCAGAGACGAGGCTACGGCCGGCGGCGGCGGTTTCGCGCTCGCTCGGGCTTCGCTGACGCTGCCGGCGGCGGCAGCGTCAGCGTTCCTTGCCCCGCCGCGGCTCACAGTCTCCCGCTCCCGTTTGCCGGCACACTCACTCCAACAGTTAGGAGAGCAGTCGAGGTAGTAGTAGTGGTGAGCCGTGCCGTGATGGCACACTATGTAAGGCGGTTGCTTTTCACGATCTCGGTTCCGGGGTCGTGGGCTCAAATCCTGCGGCGGGCGATGCACAATCCAAAAATGCTGATGTCGACGATAAACCATCTCCTCAACCGCTCACAGATTAGCTCGTTATCTGATGATCCTTGTGATGATCTAGCCAATCGCTTCTCTAGATTCTTTGTGCAGAAGATGGACAAGATCAGGGAATCCATCCTTGCGATGACAACCTCCCCACTAGAATGCTGTTCCTCGGTTCCTGGCTGCACCTCAATGTCTACATTTAAGCAGGTCACTAGTGATCTAGTCCTAAAGTTCATATCTCAATCAAAGAATACAACAAGTCCTCTGGACCCTATTCCCACTGTCCTGCTCCTACGTTGCATTGATCTGCTGCTGCCATGCATAACCAACATCATTAATATGTCATTAGCCTCAGGTCTTGTCCCAGCACCTTTCAAAAAAGCTGTAGTCACACCACGACTCAAGAAAGCTACACTAGACCAAGAGAATAACTTGAGCAACTACCGCCAAGTGGGAGACTCCAGAGTATTGACGTGAATGGACAAAGATCATCTGAGGTACCTCTGAAATATGGCGTTCCTCAGGGCTCCGTGCTAGGTCCGGTTCTTTTAACGGTTTATACTCTCCCTCTTGCTGATGCGATTGCCAAGCACAATCTAGGCTTTCACTTCTATGCGGATGACACTCAGTTATACCTTTGCTTTGATTCCTCCCAGCCTTCGAGCACCTCAAATTCTTTCAACACACTTGCTGCGTGTATTGATGACATCCGAACATGGATGGCAGCAAATTTTCTAACACTAAATGATGATAAAACTAACTTACTAGTTATGGGCAAACCCTGTGTGATTCAGAAATTTGAAATGCTGAAACTCAAAATTGGCTCTGCCAGCATATCTCCAGTTGAGTCAGCTCGAAAACTAGCTGTCATATTCCAAAGCGACCTCTCGTTAGAAGACCATATCAGCTCCACGGTCAAATCTGCCTATTTTCAACTTCCTAATATTGCAAAACTTCGGGCTTGTTTAGATAATGATACCACATCTAAGTTGGTCCATGCATTCGTGACATCCCGTCTCGACTTCTGCAACTCACTGCTTACTGGCCTACCAGCATGTGCTATCAGGCGATTGCAGCTGGTGCAAAACTCCTCAGCTAGGCTTATCTGTCGTGAGCGTCGCAGTTGGTACATTACTCCACTTCTCGCCGACCTGCACTGGCTACCAGTCAAGCAACGGATTGACTTCATGTTTTTGTCGCTCACTTTTAGGTCCCTTCATTATTTGGCTCCAGCCTATCTCTTAGATCTACTCCCCCATCAGGCCAAGCATCGTACCACCTGCTTTTCGGAATCCAACAGTCTACAAATACCTTGTACAAACCTCTAATCGTTTGGAGATCGTGCATTTAGTTCGTATGCTCCCAAAGCCTGGAGCTCCCTCCCGACTTGCGTCAGAACAGCTCCTGACCTGACTACATTTAAAAAGAACTTAAAAACACACCTATTTAGGACAGCATTTAGTGGGTCTCTGTGATTCATCCTTGGTGTGCCTATGCGTGCTGACACTGTGCATGCTGCCACTAACCACATTTGAATGCTGACCCTGTGCATGTCACCCCTAACCATGTTATTCATGTTGTTTGTTTATCAAGCATGATATTACTCACCATTTCAATTGCATTTCTCTTTGCAGCAAATGTAAAGCGCCTATAGTGAGATTGAGTTCTGCGAGGGCGCTTTATCAAGTGCTTTATTATTATTAATATTATTATCTTTTATTGCCACTGTGAGCTGTGGTGAAAGCTGTGAAGGCTCGTCTGCTGCTATAAAAGAGTGGCTGTTAAATCAGCCAGTATTTTTTAAGTGAGTAACATGGAATTAGCAGCTCATGACGGCTGGCAAGCATGGGCCATAGTCGGTAGCAGGAGAGTAGTTTTTGTTGCGTAAGAATCCAGAGATCCTAGACTGTGGAAGCGAGTTCCACAGTCTAGGATCTGTAGAGCTAAAGCTTCTGTCGTCAACTGTTTTTAAGCACTGGAACGGAACAGCTATGCTTGCGCAAGTAAGGGAAGGGGCCCAACAAGTGACAAAACCTCGCAGCCAATATGTGGCTTGACGGGATACGAGACCAATCGGTCAGGAAAATAGGTCTTAGCTGAATTAGCAGCCTCATTTGTATAGCAGCCGAAGAGCCTTATCGGCTATCGCTGCAGCTTGCAGTTGGCAATTAAGGATAGCCCAACTGCAGGATTCGAATCCACGACCTGGTAGCAAAGAGCGAGCACCTTGCCTCCTGGGAGGAGAGACCCCCACGAGAGGTGGTGCAAATGACCATCTGGAACCTCCGCGGCAGACAAGCCTAGCCTCCGTGCGTTTCACCTACTGTGAGCGTCTTGTTGGACAAGCAAGAAGGCGAGTGAGTGCTGAATTATAGATGCAATGATAAAAATGCTGATAAATGCTGTAGATGCAATGATAAAAAAGTGTTGACAAGCTTGGCCGATCAGCTGCATAACCTGAGTAAACTTACTTCAAAGTTTGAAGTTGTGACCTGTGAGTTTAACACATCTGCCACTAGGCGTGCCAGTGTCTGTGATAGAGACGACAGTAGAGAGACTGTGCAATAGTAGCTCTCAAGTACTCCTGGTCTACTACTGCCTACTTAATGAGTTCCTATGTACTTCTCATCTGGTATGGTCAATTCGTCACTTGCGCAGTAACATCCACCAGCTGGATACTAATTGGTGACATACTACTTCTCTTCGGCGAAAGCTGCGCGACCGTCACAGCTCTCTGTGCAGGCGACCAACGTGCACAGCCAATCAGGTTGACGAGACCGCCTCTTGGACGGTCTCTTGCCAAAAGCAGACCATGAGAGATTAAACTCAATGCATAGAATGACTGGTCTCGCCATATGCGAGTTCCCAATGGCGAATTGGCTCACTGCGAATATGCAACCTTCCCGCGTCGATGAAGATAGGCATCGTTCGCGGGCGGGGCACCTACGTCGGCTCTAGCCACGGCGCTAGCTATCAGCCTGTCATTTCTGTAGTCTGACGTCGCTAAGGCTGTCCGATGATGAGTCCGCCATTGGATCCCCCAAACTGCTGCTTACGCAGTAACCCGGACTCTGTTGTCACTTCTTGCCGGCTGCATGCGTACTAGCCCGCGTAAGACCAAGTTCGCCGGCCCATCACTCGCCGGCTGCATGCGTACTAGCCCGCGTAAGACCAAGTTCGCCGGCCCACTCAAAAAAATCAGATGCAGCGATGCAACAAAAAAAAGGGCATTACCGCAAGTGCAAGCGAAGGATGCGCTTAACTCTTTACTATTGTCCTTTCCGTAGACCTGCCGAAGAGGAGGGGCCAGTTGGGCCCAGGAAGCTGAAACTGATCCCTGATCCCATTGAACTTGTCATCCTTTCGTGTGTGCAATTCGTGCTTATCAGCTTTTGATTATTTACGTATAGAGGACCAGGGGACCTTGCAAGAAGCGGCAGTAAGTGTTTACTCGATTGTACTTTGCATGCTTTTCTGAACGCGATATTTTGCTTGTAGTTTACCACATGTTATCTCTCCTCTTGAATCGCGAATTAAAGTGTCTGGGCACATGGATATCTATTTCCTGTGAGCCTCTTTACAGAAGACTTTCTGTATTTATTGTTATTATTGTTATAATTATTACAGCCAGCTGTACTGCCATTTCCATCACAAGCTTTGTCAGGGCTATTTTTAGAGGGCCGCCTTAACTGACTTACATGTACTAGTCCATTCTAGGCAGAATCACGGAGCTTTACTGTATATACTGTGATCTTTAGCCTCCTCCGAGTAAGGGGGCCCTAATCCTATGTATGGATTGATTGAGCAAGTTGGCTTCTTTCTGTGGGAGTGGACTTTTGACTGAAACTTTTAAAATTTAGACCACTGGTTTGAGTGGACTACTAAATTACCAGCACTTGTTGATTGTTACATAAAGGCCCAACCACTTAGTAGACGAGATTCTCCTATTGCAGCCATCAAGTTGCCTTTCCCGTGGAAGCTTGGATTGATCCTTTTTTAGCCTAAGGAAATCAGCCTGCATCCCGGGTCGAATGTCTGACAGGGAGCCACTCAGCTAGTCAGTCCCCGCACTGATTTGCAGTGTTTAAATGATAAGGACAGCTGGGCTTCTTTGGCATACAAGTGATAGCCCACGCCTTGGACCCCGGTTAGCTGCCCGCCAGCAGGTTATCACGCTTGGAGGCAACAGGAGAGGGAGAGATGAGAGAGAGAGAGAGATGAGAGAAAGAGAGAGAGAGAGAGAGAGAGAGAGAGAGATGAGAGAGAGAGAGAGAGAGAGAGAGAGAGAGAGAGAGAGAGAGCTTTGTTCGCTAGGAGTCTCGCAGTAACCTCCGTCACATTCAAAGTCTGAGCGGCTTTCTTTTCAGGCAACACAGTAGAGAACCACGGGGTCGTGGCCAACAATTTCTACGATCCCACACTCAGACGCATGTTTACAGTCCGCTCCAGAGAGGAACTCTGGTGGAATGCCACTGAGCCTATTTGGGTTACCGCTATGAGAAACAACCTTAGTGCGGCTACGTATTTCTGGCCTGGTAAGACAGTGTCTGTAAACTCTTATTTGCATAGCACTTCTTGCGCTCTAATCGTGTTCTGGATTCGAGCCTTTCTTACTTATTCTCTGAGCTCACGCAGGATTCTGTGCCTGTAATAATGACTGACTGCCGTTGATTCGTCACCACTCTCGTGCCCAGTGCATTCGGCGACCATGCCATTGTAGCTCGAAAATTACGTAGCTCGATTCCCTTAGTGACCACGTCTGCTCAGACGTGTCGCATTAAAAAAATACTAGCTGATTTAACAGCCTCTTTTGTATAGCGACAGAAGAGCCTTTACGGCTATCACCAATGCTTGCAGCATCGCGAACCACAGAATTCGAACCCGCAACCTCGAGACTGAGGTCGTGAAAAGCAACCGCCTTACCTAGTGTGCCATCACGGCTCACCGCCTAACCTCATAGGTTGCTGTGGCTAGACCAGTTTTATATTAAGACTCAACGAAAGCCTAAGGGAAGCATGGCCAGACGACAATGGACAGTAAAGGATTCTCTGCTGCAAGTAACTTCTCTGGCTCTGTTCAGCTCGAATGATTTAGCTGCTACTAGTTTGATACCAGCATCGTATTTTTTTCTGCAGTTTTGCTTATATGAGCTCTAACTTAACGTATGTTCTTTCTACTACTAAAGTAAACTTGAGTTTCTAAATAGATTCTGGATGGCTATACCTACTAGCCGGTGTCACTAGCAAACACCGTAAAGGTTTTCGACGCCGATGACGCCTAGCTCTCCTCTTCAACTCCTGTGGGTGTTGCTCTGCATCAAAGTCTATTATCTTTCAGTCTGGATTATGCACATTCGTACTTGGATGGCCTCTAACCTGCTGAAGCCTATCGTATATTTGACATCTGGATAGTCATTGGCAAACCTAGCGCCACCCAAATTTTGAAAGACCTCACACAAAAGAGTCGTTAAACCTTCATAAATCCAGAATAGCTCAAGCTTTCGGTTTATTAGCTTTCTAGACTTGATACGTATTCATGCAGCTGAGACGTTTTTCATTGTAGTGGTCGATCTGCCTAGTGAAGGAGTTACAATTTCTCGCCGCTAAGTATCGTCGGTGCCGCTCATGTGGTGACCTCCATTTTTGTTGCCGAGTTGTTAGTCATCAAGATGCACAGGTTGAGTGCCCGATCAGAAGTCTCCTTGCGAATGCTTAATTGCAACTTAATTTCTGCCGGTCGCGCAGTAAGTTAGTTAAAAATAAAAATACCAATAGTAATAATACCTTTGTATATCACCGTCAGAGAACTAAATCTCTTTCTAGGCACTTCTAGTATCCTGCAAAAGAAAAATGCCGGTATTATCAGTGATAGAATGCTCAGTGTCAGCATTTTAATGACAAATCACTTGAAGCCAGAAAAAGCTTTGAGGAAATCCTGCAGTTTAAGCTTCTTTTGTCAAGAATTGGGATGTCGTGACTGCAGTCGGCAGTGAGCTCTAAAGCTTTGCAAGGTAATGTAACTTATTCACATCTGTAACTCCACATGCTACAAAGACTATGTGAATGTTACGCAGGAGAGTTTTGTATTGCGCACTCACAGCCTATGCGGCTTTCGGTCGCATTCTGTAGCCAACCGACTTCGTCACACGCAACAAAGAGAAAGTGAGAAGCCCAGCTGAGTCAGAAGAGCAGCATGGAAGTAGCAGCTCAGGACGGCTGGAGATGATTGACATAGTCGGCAGTAGGAGAGCAGTTGCATTTTCGTAAGAATTGTGAAAGTGAGTTCCACAGAGTAATGAGTAGTGAATTACTGCCGTCGAAACGGGATGTCCCAAAAACCTGGATCAGCCTGTAAACGCTATCCCTGTGTAAGCATGCTCAAGCCTTTTGCAATGTTTACTGGAAGTAGGCAGAGTTGACTGTGCTGCTAATATGGCGGCCAAGCGAAACGTCCTTACATTGTACAAGGACACCCAGATTATGTTCATAAGCTGCTGGATATGTGCTGGCAGAGCCGAATTTAAGGGATAATCTTTCCAATATCCGAGTTAAACTTGGTTTTCCCATAAATATCGAGGTAGTTTTATCTTCATTTAATCTGAGAAAGTTTGTTGCCGTCCAACTATAGATTCCAGCAATTTTCGTAGTGAGGGAACTGAGAGAGCTTGACGTCCTGGAAGACAAGGGATATAAAAGCAAAGGCACTACTGGGTGTCATCTGCATAGAAATGAAAGCCTAAATTGTGTTTGGCGATTCCATCGGCAAAAGGGAGGATGTGCATTATGAAAATAATCGGACCAAGCACGGAGCTCTGGAATAACCTGTATTTTAGAGGCTCCTCGGTTTACTTTTGACCTTTGAAAACATCGCAATGGAGTCTTCCACTAGTATAGGACCTAAACGATGCAGTGCAAGGCCAGTTATGCCTAGGAGAGATGCTAGCCAATCGAAAAGGACTTTCCGATCCATAGAATCAAACTCTGCCGAAAGATCGAGCCGAAATCGCATTGATACTCTATCCAAGTGTGCAATCCTGATAAGTTGGTTATACATGCAATGCCAATACGGACCCTATGGAGCTAGCTAGCAGCTATAAAACCAGACTGGAACTTGATTGGCTTGAAGGTTTAATAAAAGAGTTTAGCTGGTCTGCTACTCTGTTTGCAGTCTTTTTGCAAAGAACTGCAGTAGAGAGTTTGGGCAGAAGTTTCTTAACTTCTACTGCTTTACGGTTGTCGTCCTGATGAGTGATATAACGCCAGTCTTTTTCGAAGATTCAGAAGCAAGACCAGGGAGAGGTGGCATTTGTATCATACTAGTAATGCAGTTAGCAGTAAATCTCTGCATCTCACAAGAAATTGAATAGATGTTAGGTCTAGAAGGCTAGAAATCTATTTACACTGGGATGATGAATTTCGAAATTGGGTCACAAATAGCAGGCGTGTGTGCAGACTTTGAGGTGATTCTATGAATTGAGGGAGGGAAGTCCAGCGAGGATGCAGTTAACCTAATGGTGGATTCCGTTCTCGCGGTAGCCCAATGTATTAGTTGGCCGACTTACGGCCGATGCAAATATTTGACTCGTGTTGTATGTCCCGCACACTTGGCTCCAGGTATGGCCGAACCGTCGCTCGAAGGCTTTCCACACGATGCCACAACAGTTCGAGGCAGGGCAGCATTGGAATGTCTGGTGACATGCCTATGGTGATATATAGCCAGCGGCCGGCTGGCAGCAAGCTGCTGACGTCTTGGTAGGAAGGCTATTTGTTCGACCTCTGGAATTACTAATTTACCACATAGCTAGCCTTACGGTGCCTTTAGTTGCTGACATCCTTTTGAACACAGCTTATGGCAACAGCGGCGGGTAAAGGTTAGCTGACTTAACTGCCTCATCTGTATAGCAGCAGAGAAGCCTTAACCGCTATCATCACAGCTTGCAGTGAGCACTAAAGAATCCCTCACTACAGGGCTCGAACTTACGACATGGGTCGTTGAGAGCTAGCACCTTACCCCCGGGCTTAGGCTCAGGCAGCCCATGGTTCGTTCATCTATTCAAGATTAAAATTGGCGGTTTCAAGCGTATGACGACGACGAAAATTCCCAAAAAGAGATATACCTAGTTCGCTTAGGCCTTTGCATTGAACTTTCTCTCGAATGCGGTGCCCAATAATCTGAGATTTAATCTATGTGTCCCTAGACCGGTAAACGCTCTGTCTCTCACCGGATCGATCGCTGACGTATCAGAGGCAACAACTTTCTCAAAGGGAATAAAGATAAAACCACCTCAATAGTAATGGACAAACCAAACTTAAATCAGAAATTGAAAATTGTGTGCCTCAAAATTGGCTCTGACAGCATACCGCCTGCAGCATCTGTACACAATTTGGGTAACCTTATGCGAAAAAACGTTGACTAGTGCTGCGTGTGACTGTTGCTGCAATTAGGGCGAGTGCCTCACCTGGGGCCAATCATTATGCAATTTACAGCCCAGCGTCCCGGCCACGGTTGTACGTAGTAATGCCGGTAATTCACCGAGCTCTCGCACGTGCACTTTGAGTGGCATAGAGATTGAGTCTCTAGTACAGCCCATGTCTAGGCGTGTGCATTCACGAGACTCACGCGATCTGCCGCCACCTGAGTCACAGTAACACTACACCACCTTCCATAGTTCTCAAATCAGTAATGCCACTTTTGTCAGAGGACTCCAATTGGGATTAGTATCTATCTCCAACGATGGGGGGACCATCATCTGCCATGATAGTGCAAATCATCATCGCTAAATATGTTGCTTACGACCTGGTTTGGTCCATGGCTCGAGCCCTATGGCATATGTAAAGTGTCAAGACAGATATTGGTTTCTATAATGGTGCTGAACATATAATTTCTTTTATTTTTATATGACAGCACTTCAGGCGGTAGTTCAATAATGCATGCAGGCCTTAGGTGAACGGGTAGAATGCCACGTGGCCGATATGTATAGCCTATGCATTGCAAGCCAGACTTGACCTACCAGCAATTGGACCATCTTCGTCTCCTCTCGTGCTTGTCGAAGATGCCAAATACTCTGCCGGTGGCCATTATCGCTCCCCTTGAGGGCATGAGAGGCCATGGTCCACCTTTTTTTCCACCCTTTCGCTCGCGTGCCCTTTCCCTGGGGTTCGAACACACGGTTGAAGATTCTTTTTTTTTAAAGTATATGCAAATTGTCTGCATGTCAAAGTAGAACAAATGTGACATATGATTAGCGAGTGAGTAGTTTTTTTTTATAAAATCCTCTGTGGCTTTCGGGAAGTACGCAGCTAATAGAGACCGCTCCAATCATAGCCTCTCTCATGAAAGATTTTCAAGTAAAGTTTATAGCCTACCTCGAAGATCAGCTCTAGTGACCCTCAGACATTCCTGAGACTCAGCCCTGCTTCTTGCAGTTTCGCGCTGCCATATAAAAATAAAACAATTAATATAAAATGCTCAGCACCTTTAAACAAATCAACATCTACCTAGGCGCGTTACATATCACTCGGGGCTCGAGGCATGAACCAAGCTAAGTCATAAGTAACATATATGGCGATGGCAATTTGCACTATCGCGGCAGATAAGGTCATCATTAGAGAGTGCTTCTTATCCCCATAGGAGTATATTTGTACTCAGTTTGCTGCGAGATCCACGACAACGAGATGTTCGGCCTACGAGATATTCAGTCCGCTGTCGTTGGCTAGTGAAAAACGTATTTCTATTTCTAAAATAATCACTAGGTCACTTTTGATCGATGGTTAAGTTTGAGGTGCCATTTAGTACAAAGTAATTTCGTGAATTAGAAGTATTGAGCTTCTGCAATCGAATCGGTCTCAAATTTCTTTTAAATAAGTTACCTGGTAGGAACAGTGCAGGATACTAAAAACACTGAGTCAGCGGTTCTCAACCTGTGGGTCGCGACCTCTCTGGGGGTCGAACGACCGTTTCACAAGGGTCGCTTAAGACCATCGGAAGTTTTCCGATGGTCTTAGGAACCGATACTTTTTTCGTGATTAATTACTCTTCTTTAATTATTTTCAATTTGTAGCAATGTAATTTAATATATCTCCGTCTGTAACTCCACAAAGCCATAAAGACCACGCGGGTGTTATGCAGCTGAGTTTTGTATAGCCAAATCACAGCCTAAGTGGCTTTCGGTACGAATTTGGTAGCCAACAGACTTCGTCTCACGCAACAAAGAGAAAGTGGGGAGCATAGCAGAGTCAGGAGACCAGTTAAGGTAGTGAGTAGCGTGGTAATAGCAGCTCAGGACTGCTGGAAATGATGCACCATAGTCGGCAGCAGGAGAGTAGCTGTCGTTACCTAAGAATCGTGGAAGCAAGTTCCACAGTCTAGAACTTGCAGAGCTAAATCTTCTTTCGCCAAGGTCTTTAAGCTGAGGAATGGAACAGCTAATTTGTTGTCCACACAGGACCTGAACTCGCGAAGAGGCTGAAACTGGTGCATCAGTTCGGCTAGGTACGAAGGAGCCAAGTCACGATGATAATACATTCTGCATGTCAGATATTCACATTACGACTCATAATAGCAATTTTCAGTTACTAAGTAGTAACAAAAATAATATAATATTTGAGTCACCATATCTGGTGAAACTGAATTTAAGGGTCTGGGTATTAGGAAGGTTGAGAGCCAATTCACTAAGTAGTCACAATAAGTCGTGCCGGCCACCTTGGCTACTTGGGCCAATCTGATCAATTTGGTTCGTTTGAATGCATTGATGAAGAAACAGATACGCGCTAGTGATCATCCGCGAAATATCTTTCGCAGAATGCTTTGCGTTGGCCTCGGGGAGCTGAGTGAGAATCTTGCAATTGGCAAACTGCCCTGTAGGCTGCATCCCGAGAACGTGTCTTGATTCCCAGCCACCTTAGGGGTTGGCGTTCGTGCGCAGTGTTCACTGGTCGGCTAAATAGCGTGCCGTCTCTTGAAAATTAAGCGACCCCTCTCTAGACACTTCTCTTGCCGATCTAATGTCTTCCAAATTAGGTATTGCATCTATCTCATGTTCTTGCCTATGCTCCTCTAGGAGATCACTTCGCCATGAGTTTTAAGCTAGCAATAGAGTATATAGAGTAGAAATATAATAATAGAGTGATAGTAATATAGAAATAATTAGAACAATAGTAATATGAAATTTGAGTACTTGAATAGAGTAATCTAATGCACTTTATTCGTATTGCATACAGAAACCGTGTCAGTCGGCTGCGTTTTAGCACGGTCGCGAGCGTGCAGAATCTTGATGAGCTAAGCGTTGGACATTCCGTCCGACGAAGATTCGACGCTTTTGCACGTCGCCTTCATACTGCAGCTTAGTAGATGGAAGCGAGCCTTCTTACATTGCGAAGCAAATGCGTTGGAGGCGTGGCCAAGCACGTGGCTCTGGCTGTCAGCAAGTGCCACACAGTGAGCACCTGCATCTGGCCACTGTCCTCATTCTTTACAGCTTCGGAATCCATTATCGCTGCAACCCTGCAGCTTTGAAAGGATTAGAATGACAGATTAGATGCCTAGTGTCAGCCGCTTTCGGCGCCCAGACGTCTGTAGTGAAGTATTGTCTAGTTGTCTGTCACCTTGGCCCAACTGCTGTATGACACCACTCGTCCGAGCTTGACTGGCTCGTTGCTAAGCTCCGAAGCGATTTAAAGTTCCGAAGACTGGCTTAATTGACACTTCACTCCCTTGTACCAGCCTATCTAGCCGACCTCCTTGCTCCTCCAGAACCTGTGCTATAGTACATGTTCTAACTGCCTGTCAAGCAGTGTATCGACATAAGATTCGGTCATTCATCAGAAGTTACCTGAGAGCGATATTTGGATAATATTATTATTATCATTATCCTTAGGTCCCTGTTCTCTCTGGTTCCGGTCTACCTATCAGGAGTAGTTTGACTTCAGGCCTCGAGTACCACTAACCTATCTTCGGATTCTGGTTGATTATTTGTGCATCTAATTTATCCCTCGGAGATCGTGCTGTTAGTTACTATGCACCCAAAGCTTAGTAAAAACGCATGTATTTATCCCAGCATTTAGTGGATCTCTGGGATTCGACCTGTATGTGCTTATGCATGCAGACACTGTGCATGCTGCCACAACCAAAGCTTTCATGCTGATCCTGTGCATGTCACTCCTAATCATGTTATTCGCTACGACTAACCATTCGCTAGTGCATCCTTTGCAGTAAATTTTAAGCAAGGATTGAAGTTTCATGATATGAGTTCAGTTGGTCTGCCACGACTTGTTCCAGTGTATTTGATAGCAACGGTAGAAGGGAGTTTGGGTGGAAGCTGCTCAAGTCCTGCTCTGGTTCTAGTGTTGCTTTCTTGAGTAGTAGCCTGACTACAGCCTTTTTGAGAGGTGCTGGGACACGACCAGATGCTAATTACGCATTCATTTTGTTAGTTATGCATGGCAGCAGCTGATTAATGCAAGCTAGAGGCCGAACAGTGGGAATAGGGTCTAAAGGGCTTGTTGTCATCTTTGATGGGGATATGAACTTCAGGACGAGGTCACTAGTGACCTTGAATGTAGACATTGTGGTGCCGCATGGTTTTGAGAGACAGCTTTCCAGGGGGGTGTGCTGCCATCTTAAGGATAGACTCACTGATCCTGTCTATCTTCTAGACAAAGAAGCTAGTGAAGCGATCAGTGAGATCATTACAGTGATCGTTGGGTAAGGAGCTAACCTGGCAGCGGTTGAGGAGATGGCTGATTGTTAACATCACCCTTTTTTGGATTGTGCATCTGTGATGCAGCAATTTTCTTTTATAGCATCTAGACTTGGCCTTGGCTAGGATCGATTGGTACGATCTGCAGTAGTCCTCGTATGCCTATCGATAGACAGTCAGTCCTGATCTTTTGTATACTTATTCGGGCTTGTGCTTAGTAGACCTGCCTAGTTTAATGTCGGTGGTAAACCATATTCCGTCTGAGCGAGGAAGCACAGTGTGCTTAGTCGGGGGTGCCAACTCGTCGAACGAGTCAGCTAGCGTCGTGTTGTACCAATCTTACAATGAGGACAGGTCGGAAGGGGGATTGAGCAGCACAGGCGAAGCACATAATCTCGTACGGACAGCACCAATGTCAAGGGTCTTGAGGTTTTGCTATTTATAGGTGATTTTAGATGAGGAGGAGGGCACACATTGCAAACTGTATGAGATCTGCATGTTTTCAGATAAGCAGGAGCAGTTGTATGAGAAAATTTGGCCAAGTGTTTGGCCCTTGATATGAGCAGATTCATGGCCATGAGCCACGAGATACCAGCTAAGATAAGGTCGACCCTGTCAGGTTTCTCCGATCGTCATGGTCAGATGGACTTCGCCTGTACAAAGCAGCTTTCTAATAATAATGATAATAAATTTGTATCGCTCCCTCAGCGAACTAGATCTCTTTCTAGGTACTTGACATATGCTGTATAGGAAGCATAATCGTACGACCACCAGCTTTGCTTGAAGACGCTAGTTGTAGCCTGCATTGTCCCACAATAATAATCATAGGCTAACAGGTGTTACTCAGAAACTGGAAAGCCACAACCACGAGCAGGGCTCCGCCTGCATGAAATCCGAGTGTCTTGCTCCAAAAAGGCCTTCCACTTGAGAACCGACGCGAGTGGGTCATACGGTAAGCTAACAGATCATAGAGCCAGCCATCAATGTATAGCTGGATATAGACCTTCCTTGTATGACTGGTGCTGTGCTTCTCCCCAAGATTTACTACCAGTCCGAGCTCGGTAAGAAAAACTCGATCTCAACTATGTCAAGTGCAGCTTGAGATGGGTGCTCTATGCAACACTTTCTGCAATTGTTTGGCCTTGACCTCGAAAGCTTTGCTCGGAGGCAAATGGGGCCATAAAGGGGCGAGGATCGCACACATTCAAAAGACGAACCAAGAGGATGAGTAAATGAGAAAATGTTCCAAATTGAAGCCAAAACCGTCACGAGCCGAGAAGAAAGTGCGAGGTGTCGGCCTTCGCGAACGATGCTGTCTTTATTCTCCTTCTTTTCAGCATACCCCCGTCGAGACAAACCAGTCCCTCTCCAGACGTGTCCTGCACTTTACCAATTCAAGACTCGCTAGTATAAAATAGCCCGTTCTGCACCGATAATATATAATCCTACGTACCATCAAATAGCTTGGGCGTTCTGACTAATGTAGGACTTGATAGTGTTGCCCAGGTAATTTTTTGAAGTAGCTCGAAGTGCCGTCCTCGAAGATTAGTTCCTACATGACAGTATTCATTTCGATTACCCTTGGACGCGACCTCACAATTTAGATCGCCGACCATCTGCGAGTCTGAGGAGTCAGGCTTGATGATGTCATTTTACTAAGAATAACCGTTACTTAAAAGGTTAATTTCTGTACCTGCAGGCAGCGAGGTGGAAATTCATGGCTACAGACCAAAGTACTGGTTTAACTTCACTTCCAGCGTGTCCATGCGTGATCAAATCGACACGGCCATCGACTGGCTGGGCAACAAATCTATAGACATGGCGACGATTTACACTAACGAACCGGATGTGACTGGTCATGAGTAAGATTCAAATTTGCTTATTATTTGCTTCGATGCTGTGATTCATTGAAGTGGAAGACTTAGGCTAGCTTTGCTTGCATTTACATCAAAGACCATTCCTCCGTCCCCTCCAAGGGCCTCGCCCCTAATATGCCAACCCCTCTCCCTAACCGATTGGTGCTTTGTAGCTTTCAAGAATTCCTAACCCATGAATTTCCCATCACAGTAAGTTATTCTACTTGGTTAACTGATTTTTGTAGATGATCATTAGTGATGAATGTACTCAGAAGACTTGGGAGCCAAATTTCACCATTATCAACTAGAAATGACCATCAGCTAGCTCACAATTATTAATTAAATCTGGGTCAACTAACGCAATTTGCCCTTCTTGTTTAAAGTAATTGGATCTAAAGCAACAATTGCAAGTCTTATTCTTTCTTGAAACTGTGATCGACGATGAAACTAGGAGCTTTGACTTAACCACCAGAGCTTATCATTATTTTTAATAAGCTCGCTTTTCCTAACTGTTGCTCAAAGACCGTTGGAATTTGTTGTCTGCAGTCAGGAGTCTTTATACAATTCAGCAGAGGGGCATGCAAGTATTCTTTGGAGTTTCGGAGGCTTGTATGGCTTTTTAGTCGCACAAGGCTGAGCATTAGCCTTAGATCATCACCTTGGGTCGTAATAATAATAATAGTAATATTAATAATAATGGACTTAATAAAGCGCCCCCAGAGAACTCAGTCTCTCTCTAGGCGCTTTACATTTGCTGCAAAGGGAAACGTGATTTAATGGTGAGTAATATCATGCTTGATAAACAACGTGAATAACATGGTTAGGGGTGACATGCACAGGGTCAGCATGCAAATGTGCTTAGTGGCAGCATGCACAGTGTCAGCACTCATAAGCAAATGGAGGACGAATCACAGGGACCCACTAAACAGGTGTGTTTTAATGTTCCTTTTTAATGTGGTCAAGTCAGGGGATGTTCGGACGCAAGTCGGGAGTGAGTTCCAGGCTTTGGGAGCATACAAAATAAATACACAATCTCCAAAGGATTTGAGGTTTGTACGAGGTATTGGTAAACTGTTGGATTCTGAAAAGTGGGTGGTACGATGCTTGGCCTGGTGGGGGAGTAGATCTGAGAGATAGGCTTGAGCCAAAGAATGAAGTGACCTAAAAGTGAGCGACAAGACCTTAAAGTCGATCCGTTGCTTGACTGGTAGCCAGTGCAGGTCGGCGAGAAGTGATGTGATGTGGCAACTGCGACGCTCATGACAGACAAGCCTACCCGAGGAGTTTTGCACCAGCTTTAATCGCCTGATTGCACATACCGGTAGGCCAGAAAGCAGTGAGTTACAGAAGTCAAGACCGGATGTCACAAATGCATGGACCACATTAGGCATGGCAGGTCGGCGAGAAGTGATGTGATGTGGCAACTGCGACGCTCATGACAGACAAGCCTACCTGAGGAGTTTTGCACCAGCTTTAATCGCCTGATTGCACATACCGGTAGGCCAGAAAGCAGTGAGTTACAGAAGTCAAGACCGGATGTCACAAATGCATGGACCACATTAGGCATGGTATCCTTATCTAAACAAGCCCAAATTTTAGCAATGTTATGTAGGCAGATTTGACTTTGGAGCTGATATGGTCGTCTGACGAGACGTCATTTTGGAACATGACATCTAGATTTTAAGCTGATTCAACCGGAGATATACTGGCAGAGCCAATTTTGAGCGTCGGCCTTTCCTATTTCTGAATCACACAGGGTTTGCCCGTAACTAGTAAGTTAGTTTTATCATCGTTAAGTTTTGAAAGATTTGCTGCCATACATGTTCGGATGTCATCAATACATGCAGCCAGTAAGCTGAGAGAATTTGAGGTGCTCCAAGGCTGGGAGGGATCACAGCAAAGGTACAATTGAGTGTCATCCGCATAGAAGTGAAAGCCTAGATTGTGCTTGGCAATCACATCAGCAAGAGGAAGAATATAAACCGTGAAAAGAACCGGACCTAGCACGGAGCCCTGAGGTACTCCATATTTCAGAGGCACCTCGGATGATCTTTGTCAATTTACGTCAATACTCTGGAGTCTCCCGCTGAGATAGGACCTGAACCGTTGCAGCGCAGTGCCAGTGATGCCCAGGCGAGATGAGAGAACTCTTGAAGAACTTTGTGATCGATGGTATCAAAAGCTGCCGAAAGATCGAGAAAAACAAGCAGAGACACTCTACCCATGTCTGCATTCCTAAGTAGGTCGTTGTAGGCCCGAAGCATTACTGAGTCTGTGGAGTAGTGAATTTCGTTAAAGAAGTAAAGCAATTGAACTATTTGATTCCACACAGCAATCACTACACGGACACGTTCTTTTTAAGCAATAGAGCTGCATGCAGTGGCTTACTGAAGGAGGCAGGGGGGTATTTCCCCGGGCGCTGGATCATGGCTGTGCCAAAATAGACGTCTAACTATTAAAGGAAAAATGGTGGTGCCCTCTTCGTCATTCTTTCCAGACCCCACAATATCCTAGGAGACCCGCTGGCTGTATGACTGAATTCTCTCAATGCAGTCTCAATTTTTGAATTGATAGAACCCTTCAATAATATTTCGTAGATGCATTGCCTTCCTGATATGTGAGACATATTCGATTGGCATCATTCCGAGAAAGCAACGTTACAGTCTCTGAATGTCGGCTAGTCATCAAATGCCACGATATGCCAGCTGATCAGAGAGAAGTTCCCTTAGTCGTAGTCCCTCAACCAAGAGGCACTAAGAGGCTCTATGCATCGTCGCGTCGCGTCGGTCACTTCGTTTCACGATTCCTTCCCACGGAAATAGTTTTCTCACGTTGTGGTTGCTGGTTTTCATGGACAGATTGTTCGCGTAACTTGAGGATCGCTTTCAAAATACGTTGCTCCTTTCATGCCGTTATGGCGATCGTTAGTTCTTAGCTGTTGGTTCATTAACCGCAGTAGCTACCGAGGCACTTTCTTAGCTGTAAGTGTCAAATATTATTTGTGCTAGCAATAATATTTATTTTTTTATATTTGTACGTCGAAGCGCTGCTTTATAAGGAGCCAGTGAGAAAGAGAGAGAGAGAGAGAGAGAGAGAGAAGGAGAGAAGCCGCGTGGTCCCTGTTTCTAAACCGGGAGGCCCTGATAGCACCCGCGACCCCAGCAGGGCACCGCCGGCTAATGTATAAATGCAATTTAAAATTTCAATAAATCACGAGAGAGGTATGAGTCAGAGCAGTTTAGAGAGAGGTGGTGCAATATACTACGTCGAATTTGAAATCAAACTCGGTAGTCGCGCGTATTCAGGTTGACTGCAAGGCCAGAGTTGCTGCAGTCTAGAGCGGATGCCGAAATGAATGAACGGAGCTGAGGTGAGTAACTCTATTCAATCAGGCCCAAATTCTTGGAATATTAATGAAAGCGGAGAGAGGGAGAGAGAGAGAGAGAGAGAGCGTTGTCTGTCTGTTGTGCCGAGGTGGCTACCTAGCTTTATAAGTCAAGCTAGGACTTGGGCTCGCACATTAAATGCAGACTCACGGAGAGGTGCCGGCTCAGCCATTGTTGAGGCGGAAGCTTTCAGTTTCTGGCTCACGCAAGATTCTCTTGCAGCTGTTTGGTTGATCGTGTCATCATACGGCTTAACCGATTACTCATTATCGATCGATTACTCATAATCGACGGCATCACAAATGTCGTTTGGGCTTTCTTGACGCGCGAGCCAAGGAAACCTCGCGAGCGGGATACTCGAGCGGGATAGTCTCTTTTGGTCTTTAAACAAGCTTGGTCCCTTTTGGTCTTTAAACACTTGCACTTCTTTAAACATTTGCACGCAAAAGCTCGTTTTAAAAGGCTGCTAAAGTTTGTCTTTACCGTAATTGCTCATCACGTGCAAGCTGAGTTGTCAAGGGCGCGAGGTGGTTAAGCTCATTGTTACTTTAGTCAGTATAGCTACGAAACCCTTATTAATTCCAGACAAGCGTTTCAAGAGTCGTTTCTTAAATAGTTTCAAATTGCTATTACAACGTTTCCTTCCAACTATGTCCCATGGTGTGCTGGCAGTCTTAGTAAGGTTACTTGCATCCGAGCGAACTGCTCTATATAATTAAAAATATCTAATTCATTTGTATTGCGCCCCGAGAGAACGTAATCTCTATTCAGGCGCTTCACATATGCCTCCGGGCTCGAGCCCACGATCTCAGCCAGACCTTGGTCGGGGCGAGCACCTTAACCGCTGGACCAAACCCGCTCTGAGCTTAAAAGTACAAATAGCAGCTGCTGCAGCTTTTTGTAGAAAGAAACTTTCGGAAGCTCAAGCGGTCGTCGAGTGCTCAAAGCGAAACGGAACTTATGGCAGCCTGTCCTGTTCCGACAGCCAATAGGCATTCTTTTCGGTCTGCGTTGAACTTAATTATAGCTGCCTAGCCCTCACCAGAATGTAATATGCACGACAAACTTCCTTCGATGAGTATTCCAAATAGAGCTGGCTATCCTAAACTATTAGAAACAGGAGCTGCTACGCTAACCAAAGAATACTAGACAGGGGCTGCGCCGCCGTGTTCACCTTTACAGCCAGGGACCGGATTCGCCCAAAGTCGTGAATAAAATAAAAGAAATGGACGCGCTGCTCGGCTATCTCATGAGCAGACTGAGAGACAGTGGCCTAGAAAAGAGCACTAATCTCCTGCTAGTCTCTGACCACGGCATGACTTCGTTGGATAATGCCCGAGTCATCGACGTAACCCACTGGATCAACATCAGCAGTGACCTGGTGTCGGCCGTGCCGGGCGCAGTAGTCCACTTCTTTCCCAAGCCTGGAATGGACTCCAAGGTGAGTGTAAGGTCGACTGCAGTGCACTGCGCAGTGTGCAGAACTTGAGAGCTCGTCCGTTTGTAAAGCGCTCGTCTGCTTCGAAAGCCGGATTAGCAGCAGCTTTTCGACGCTTTATGCGTTCAGACAAGTATCGTGATTTGCGAAACCTTAAGTGCCCAAAGGCTGGTAAGGACGCCTTGCACCAACAATGCGCCCAGGTGACAACATTTTTTGGGCTTCACTGTCTAGCTTTCGTCATGCCCTAATTCGCCCCATTCGCAGTGAGGCCTGCCTGGCCATGGATCTTGATTAGTGGACTTGCGAACGAATCTGTCGCAATGAACCAGCAACGGAAGCGCTGCCCTGCTGCCTTTGATCAGCGCTCTCAATTAGCTTATCGCTCTGTCGTATCGTTTAATTATTTATGTATTTATCCTATTTGAATGAATGATGCCAGTCCAAGCAGGCCGATTTTTACTGAGTTACAACGAGCCTCAAGCAATACAGATACGGTTTCCTTTAGCACGACGCATCTTGGTTGTTGCTGAGGACATAGTACAGAGACAGAGAGACAGAGACAGAGAGAGGTGGAGAGAGACGGAGAGAGACACGGAGAGACACAAAGAGAAAGAGACAAAGAGAGGCGGAGAGAGAAGAAAGAGAGCAAGAGACACAGAGCGAAAGAGAGACAGACTGTGAGAGACAGAGATAGAGAGAGAGAGATAGAGAGAGAGAGAGAGACAAAAACAGAGAGAGAGAGAGAGAGACAGAGAGAGAGAGAGAGAGAGAGAGAGAGAGAGAGAGAGAGAGAGAGAGAGAGAGAGAGAGAGAGAGAGAGAGAGAGAGAGAGAGAGAGAGACAGAGAGAGAGACAGAGAGAGAGAGACAGAGATAGAGATAGAGACAGACAGAGACAGATTGACAGAGTGAGAAAAATAAAAAAGAGAGAAATAGAGAAAGGGAGACAGACGTAGCTTCGGAAGTCTTCACACTTACAGTCAACTTGCGACGGCTATTGCTTCAGGCAGTAGTTTTAAATTATAAGGCTAAACAGTCATTCTACAGACTTAAAGACTCAATTTTATAGTGGCGATTTGATAGTGTTACAGCTATGCAATGCCTTGAGAGGAGATAATCCAAACATAATGGTATATTGCAGGTTTACAATGCTTTGAAAGGAGCTCATCCAAACATGGCAGTGTATTGGCAGCGGGACATCCCAGAAAGGTTTAACTTTAAGAACAATCAGCGAATTGGGCCAATTGTGGCCATTGCAGACAAAGGATGGTACATCACAAATGTAAGCATGCTCTAATGCTGTCTGCGTTCTGTCAGCTACATAACCTTGTTAAAATTCGAGCTTGCTTAGGCAGGGGAAGGCGTGAGGTGACGAGTTCCAAAGTGACCTTTCATTAGACGATCACATCAGCTCCACATTCATGTCTGTCTACTTTCAGCTACATAACATTGCTAAAAATTGGGCATGTTTAGACGAGGATACCACATCTAAATTGGTGCATGCATTTGTGACATCCCGCCTCGACTTCTGTAACTTACTGCTAGCTGGTCTACCAGCCACTGCAATCAGGGTCTTACACGTTGGTGCAAAACCTGCAGCTAGGCTTGACTGTCATGAGCGTCGTGGGAACCTCAAAACCCTTGAAGACCGTGCCTTTAGCTGGTATGCTCCAAAATCACTCACAACTGACGTCACATCCTCTGACGTGACATATAAAAAGAAGCTAAAAACGCACCTTTTTATCACAGCCTTTAGCGGGTTTACGTGGTTAATCCTATGTGTGCTTGTGTGTACTGACGTAGTGCATGCTGCCACTAACCACAGTTTAATGTTGACTCAGTGCATGTCACCTCTAACCACGTTAAGCTTGTTGACATTGTGCATGTTATCATCAACCATTTGACCATGCTTCCTTTACAACACATGTAAAGAAAGAGATTGAGTTATCCGAGGGCGTTATAAGAATTTATTATTATCTTGATTGACCTGTGGTTTTCTGGACCGTAGAGTCATTTAATGGGTGTGGGCTCCGCATCAGCTGCCTTGATTTATGATACAGATACTGGCCGATGTCGTGTATACAATGGTTTTTATGCTTTTCAATAGCAGTGCGTGCACTTTAGAAGTTCATTGAATACCTGTCGAGCATTGAATCAACTTCAAGATCTTTGTCTGCCTTACAGGTCGCATCATTTACATGAACTAGCCAACCTGTCCCTCCTCTTTCTCATCCAGTTCACTCTCACGCCGCCTGCTTCTGTGCTTCCTGTCTTCTCGCCGTCCGGCGAACTAAAATGAAATACTTCGGTGACGGGGCCTTGATTTCGCAGACCCTAAAAGTTTGGTACTAGCCCATGGTTTTGACCCTTACCTAAAATTAATGTACACGATTTAATTCACAAATAAAGACGCGTCCACTCCGATTAGCTTCTCTTGAGTACTAGTGATAATTCACTTCCTTGGTCGTACGTACTTGGCGGGTTTACCTTAGCAGGAGTTAAAAAGCCTGAGATCTTACTAGCCGGTAACCCTGATTGTCTTCTTGCGTGCCTTAGCGTGCCGGCCTACCATTGATACTCGGCTGCTTTTGTTCGATTGTCGAATCACGATTTAGCTGATGTCTTCAACCCTTGGCTATTGAATGGCTTGCATCGAGTTCTGTGGCATACAAATAGTGATTTAGCTATCTTATGCTGCTAAGAAGCGACCTACTTTTACTATTATTATTTATACCTCTGGTTACACAATAAATGATGCTATACATATTTTCCGTTCCATAATGCAAGCGACCTGAAAGCAGTTAATGTAGGCCAGCTGTTTGCTTAGGCTTCGGCGTCCACCTCATGCCGCCGGCCTGGCCATGGAGCTTGACTGGCTCCTCCCCACCACCCACTGCCTCTCGCTGCCGAAACCCGTTGCCGCTCACCGAGCGAACAAGGACTGTCTCCCCTGTGCTCCGAACTCTATAAACTATAACCTATTATCAGACAGGTGGATGGATATGCAGGTGAGCAGCGTTCAGGTAATGCTCATCGTCGCCTCACTCAGTTCATTCTCGCAGGGCTGCTCTTCTCACCGACAAGGCTGCAAGGTCGAGGCTCTCTATCGCACTGCCCTGCATTCCCAGAGCTCCCAGCAGTCCGTGCAGTCCCAGAGCTCCCAGCAGTCCGTGCAATTCTAGTGCTCCCAGCAGATCCGGCTGTCCCTGAGTACCAGCAATCACCGAAGTTCCCGCAGATCCAGCAGTCCCTTTTGCTTTAGCCGACCCTCAAATCATCGCATTCGCAGCAGATCTAGCAGTGCCTTCTGTTGCAGCAGCCATTGTAGTACCCCTAGTCCATGATATCACGGCAGTCCCGGCAGATCCAGCAGTGCCTGCTGTCCCAGCAGCCCATATTGCCCGAGTAGTCCCTGCAGTCCCAGTAATTGATGCAGGCCCCGAAGGCGCTCTTCTCCTATTCTGGCTGATTTAACAGCCTCTTTCTTAATAGCGACAGTAGAACCTTAAAGGCTATCGCCTCCGCTTACAGCTGCAATAAAGGATCGCCCACCACAGGATTCGAACCCACGACTTCGGCACAGAGGTCGCGAAAAGTATTTACCTTACTATCCGGTGCTCTTTTAGCCACACGGCTAGTTGCTCTGATATTGCTGCTGCAGTGTTGCTGCTGTAATGTTGCCCGCCGTCGCTCCATAGATCGCTGCTGGTGACGCGGCCATCACTCCACTGTCTATTCGAGTTCTTAGACTTCCATCACTGCCTCTAAGGTGTACCAAGTTACCAGTTATGGGCGAACCGAATGTTACTCGGAAATTGAAAAACCTACCCATCAAACTGAGCTCGGCCAGCGCTTCTCCTGTATCATCTTCGAGAAATCTGGGTTTCCTGTTCAAAAGCGGACTTTCACTAGACGACCACATCAGCTGCACAGTCAAGTCTGCGTACTCTCAGCTATGGAACGCAGCAAATATCCGGGCCTGCTTAGATATGAATACGGCATCCAAGTCGGTCTGTTATTTTTTTAAATCCCGCCTCGATTTGTGCAGCTTGTGACTTGCTGGTTTTCAGGCATCAGCCATAAAGCGCTTACAGCTGGTGCAAAACTCAGGATCTAGGATTTTCTGTCGTGAGCGTCACAATTGCCACAGCGCATCAATTCTCACAGATATACACTGGCTTCCAAATGAGCAGCATGAAAACATAATTTACTTGTACAGTAACCTACAAGAACCTTATCTCTATCTAAGTGTTTAGCGTATGCCGCTCCGGGCTCGATCCCATGACTTTGAGGGTCAGAGGCCGACATCGAACCATAGGCCAAACAAGGGTGGCAAGAAGATTCTCGGCTCTTTGTAAGATAATTGCTTCTCCTAATATTGAGGCAGAGTCGCGGCTAACATTTCGAGTTCTTTAAGAATGTTTAAAACAGTGATTGAATGCATCTACCTTGTACTTTTTGGTGTAACCTATATATATATATATATATATATATGGTATAACCTGTAACCTATTTTCCGGTACTTTATTACGTCGGTGCATTTTATGGCCATTTTTTCTTACAGCAAAACTCAACGAACAACAAAGGTGGACACGGATACGACAACGTGCTGAGTGACATGAAAGCATTCATGATTGCCAGGGGCCCTGACTTTAAAGTCGGATACAAAGTTCAGGAGACTAATTTGCTGAATATTTATCCTCTCATGTGTCGCCTGCTAAATATTAAGCCCCAGCCTTATGATGGCAGCCTCGAGCTGGTAGATTTGTTTGTAAAGTCTGGCACGGGCATGGCGTCTGCGTCTGTATTCAGCGGTGCCCAATCCGTGTCTTGCCTTTTAGGCTGGATAGTGATTGCGTTTATTGGGCGACCGGCGTGATCTGCTAATCTTGGAACTACGTGCGTTCATAGCAATAAACTAGCGCGGCTTTAGCATCAGGTCACCTTTTTTGTTACACAGCCGTTAGCTGTGACCATGTCGCCGCGGTATCTCAGTATTCTGCTGCCTGCTTTTGACGTATGCACCACATGGCTCTGACAGTCTCGCAATGACCGAGCAACGGAAGCTCTGCCCTGCTGTCGTTGATCGACGCTCTCAATTAGCTTATCGCTTTGTACTATCGTCTGATTGACTTCTTTTTGGAAAACACTGCATCCGTTCAGAGAAGTATTTAGTCTTTATTAATTGAGAACACATAGGCACCGGGTCTTACTGGGCCTCGTCGAAATCCAAGCTACAGCACCCACTCGCAGCCATGCTGCTTATTTGTATAGCTGCTGGCAGTGAACCATTCGCCTGCAAAGCGTCTCGGAGCCAATGACACAGTGGGCTACGTTTGAAAGTGGCCAAGTAGGCCCATGCTAGAACTAAATGAATAAAGAATAAATCTATAAGCGGCGCTACAAGTAGTGTAAGTCGAAAGAGGGTGGATTAGGTTCGGGGTTCTTTTCATTCACGTTTATTTGACGATGAAACCGTCCTCATTTTCTTATTAGATCGGACGTAGTTTTTCGCTCCACTTATGTTGTATTACAAATGTGGGCCTTTGCCTTGAAGTTAAGATGTTTCCTAAGTTAGAAAGTAATTAATGATGCGAAGATATGGTTGTATGAGTCTCATGTAGTGTTAAAGCACAATATACATAGGTCATCTGGAAAAGCGATCCAGAGGAATTAGGACTATGACCACCGAAGCCAAAATACGGGAGCAGTTGGCGGGATGCAGTTTCTTGTAAGCGCAGCAAGATAAGTGGCAGCCTCAACTGAGGTCAGACATTCCCGAATCACTGGTCTATTGCCACCGGTAAGCTTCGATTATCAAGCCAAATTGACGCCAAACTTCAACTACAAATATCGCCGCGCGGGCGCTGCTTGTTTTCTAATTTATTGGCCGTTCTTAGTTGCAAGCCCGATTTTTCTCGATGTTTCCTTCTCGCTTATTTCTTCACTACCGCTTTCCAAAGGAGCGGTTTGCACCGTGCGTGTCTCTCACTTTATTTCATGGCAAGCTACCTTGGGCTGCGAATCCAATATAGCCAACCAGTTTCTAATGACACGAGACGCAGGCCCGGTAGAATGTTTTCGCCTCGCCTACCGAGGACTGTGCTTCCCTTACCAGCCACTGCTCTCTGTGCACTATCCGCGAAAGATCTCGGTGCTTTCACGACCTCGGCCCCGAGTTCAATTCCTGCGGTGGGCGATTCTTTATCGCCACTGCAAGCGGTGGTGATAGCCGTAAAGGCTCTTCTGTCGCTATACAAAAGGAGGCTGTTTAATCAGCTAGGATTTTGTTTTTCCTATCGTGGTGGGCAAGATCTGATGCGTCCTTTAACGTTTACCGATGTGCTTAAGTTGTATCCTCCCGCAGGGCTATACTGGCCATGGGCACTAGCTCCTAATATTACCAGCCTGCCTAGAGATCAACGACGGGTAAGACGATATGTCTCGATGCTTCAGTGTGTGTGTGTGTGTTTGCGTGTGTTCGCGCGCATGTGTATCTCTACTAATTTAAGCGAAAAAGTCCGTCCTTCCCTTCGTTTAGCCAAAAGATGGCCCAGCTGTGTTTTCCGCAACCAGCACTTGCAGGAGTGACTTGGAATAGACGTGTAATGTACGTCTTCTATGACTCAGCGAAACGAATCCACACGGCAGTGAGCTGCACGTGTATATGTATATAAATATATATATTTATAACTCTTGGCTCGATATGCGTGATAAATGATGCAGGCACGGCTGACATGTTTTCTATTCACGATGAACGTGTAGCCCACATTTAGCTGTTTCTTTTTAAATATACTTTGGCCCTGGTTTAGATTTCGGCAGTGAGCAATCCTTTATTCCAACTGCAAGATTTTGTCGATAGCCGTTAAGGCTCTTCTGCCCGATGTAAATGAGGCGATCAAATCAGCTAACAGGAACTTTTACTTTCTTTGAGCAATAACGTATTGCCTCATAAATGAATCAATTTCTAGAGTATTTATTATGCACAGATTAAGATATCCATATGCGGGATTCTATTTATCAGTGTATCGCGCTCATTAAAAAATATTAACTTTAATGAGCGTGAGCTTCCTATGAAAATCTCACTTATATTTTAAGGCTTGAGACCATTAAATAGCTAAGCCATAAAGCATCCAATAGAATGAAAACAACTTAAATCGTGGATACCTGAAACCGTATTGATGCAAGATAACCCTACGCTTTCACGCGGTATCATGACTGAGTGGGCAAGATAAAAGAAAATGTTGGTCGTCCTACAAGTTTAATCCATGACCATTGACATGGGGCTGATATCTTAACTCAGTGGCAATGGACATCCTTACACTCACCGCTCTTGCCTGCTTGCTAATTCAGTCATGCCTACTCAAAAATTTAAAATATTATTGTCGTTAAAGCAAAGTTTCAAAGTACGTAATCCTGATAAGCAAGCTTTAATTTTTGCAAAGACATGAAGACTCTCCCTGAGGGAGTCACCGAGTTCGAAATGGGATATCAGAAATGCATGGACTCACTGGGCTGCAATTCTCTGACTTAATCATTCCTTCGGTAGTCAAAATGTACGTAGCTGAACATGGGCAGACTCTTTGTGGAGCGGATATCGCCATCTGTCAAAAGCTAATTTCAGAACAAAATAATAACCAGATTATTTCCAGACGGAGATTTGCCGGCTTAACGAGGTTTTTCAACGGCAGGCATTCAGTTCACGGTCAAGCTGCGAGGAGGTAAAGCTTCTTTCTGGTGCCTGTATTATTATTAGTCAGTTTAAGAAATTTAGGTGACAGACAATTGCTAATTTCGGCGACAACATAAGCCGTGAGCCAGCCGAGAGAAAATTAGATGCCAGAATGCCGGGACAGTTCAAATTGCTGTTAGTGTGAGATAAAAGCAACCGGTACACCTGAGTTGTCATCGCTGCAGAAATACAAGATTTTGATTATGCTTGGCGATTAAATGGTTAGGAGGGAGATTGTGTAGATGTATTGTGAAGTAAGTGGATCGGCAAGAGTGTTCTTGGTGCAGTTACCCATTGTAGATATTGTCTAGGTTAAATTTGTTCGATCACCTCTGACCTCTC
Organism: Cristatella mucedo; assembly: GCA_009760855.2. Classification (NCBI taxonomy): domain Eukaryota; kingdom Metazoa; phylum Bryozoa; class Phylactolaemata; family Cristatellidae; genus Cristatella; species Cristatella mucedo. The sequence continues at coordinate 3,079,961 of WPIO01000045.1, read as the reverse complement.
TTTCATCATGTTAGCCTCATAATGACAATCCGGCTTCTCGTGCGCTATGTCACTTACCGTACCAACCGTGAAGCTCTACGTTTGAGACGAAACGCCAATTCTTCGTTTTTTATGCAATCACTTTCCATACTTTCTATCTATACCTATTTCATAAAGGTCCCTCAATAGGGCAGGTTGTATTTGCAAGTATGAAGAGGAAGCATGAAGAAGAAGTATGAATTTCACTTGGAAATAAACAAGCGCTGCAATCGAACTTTGCTCACTCGCGCGGCAATACAGCTGAGACGTGATGGCACACTGAGTAAGGCAGTTGTTTTTAACGACCTCCGTCCCGAGGTTGTGTGTTTGAATCCTACCATGGGTGATTTTCTATCGCCACTGCAAGCGGTGGTGATAGCAGAGGCTCTTCTGTCGCTACACAAAAGACGGTGTTAAATCAGCTAGTTTTACTTGATCTTCAGTATCAACTGCTAAAATTCTCATATTTTAATTTTAATGCGAGCTTCGTTTTTAGGTAGTCAAGCAGCAATTAAAGGCATTCGACCCAAGCACTGGAAGAAATTTTCGCGTGAAGTGTCACCTATGGTTCAGATTGACACTGTGATCGGCTGGTTACGGAATGACAGCATCGACATGGCAGCGCTCTACTTTTCAGAGCCAGACAGTACTGGTCACAAGTAAGAGCATTTTTTTAGCATGCTTGCATCATCTTGCTATCAGGCTCACTATCCTTTCCTGGCCCAAGTCGGCAACTTGCAAATTTTTGTAGTGTATTTACATTTATTATTTTTCAATTCTAAAGTTTGCGTAGCTAGATGTTTCGTGTTAAAGTCCTAGGATCGGAGTTCAACTCCGATCAAATTGTCTAACTGGGAATCACTTAATTGTTTTATTATACAGCGATTCTGATCTACAGGCTTACAGGTCCTTGGATCGATTGCTGTACTTAAGAAACTGATGGTGCTCACTAGTTAGGAGGTAGTTGCAGCAGGCACATCAACCTGTAGAAACAAGCGAGGGACAACCTCTTGTTCACATAAATGTAACTAGACTTCGTCCATTCTAGTATATCTTTGCTCATTTTAGTTACGGAATCACGTAGACAGTCTATCCGAACAAGAAGCTTTGGGTTCAAAATCATTCTTCATATATATTGCCCTAATGCTCGGGTAAAAGTCAAGTTGCTAGTGTCCTGTGGAAAGGCCAATGTGCTCATTATCTGAATTGATTGAAAATCAAACCGTAATATTAAAGCACGCCACATACTTTTGATAACTATATCTTTCATGTAGCCTCAGTAAGACCATGACGATCCAATCACGATCACGAGCTCACATACTACGTACAGGCAAAAGCTCATACTTGCATAAATAGTAGTTAGATATGGGTCTATATTAATAGTTTAAAATGTACAGGCTAAAAAGTAATTATATTATGATACTTGTAAATTATTATATACAACCTTAAAGAATTAAGGTATTCTCCTTTGACAACCGACGTTGTGAGCTTGAGCTCTGTGACATGTACAAAAGAGCCTGGATAAAGATCGAGTTCTTTTCAAGTACTATAAAAATCAATTATATGCTTATTAAATTTAGTTTAAGCGAATCTAATCAAAATAATAATTACTGAAAGGCACACTTTACTTACAATGCAAAGAACGCACATAAAATGATCGGTGATTGACCCATACCAGTACAGCTTGCAGCATGCCTAACCGCCAAAAAGAAGATTGGCAACGAATAAAATGGCGCTGTGAGGAGCAGGTAATGTTTGGCTTTGCTGTAAGTGTCGTCAAGTCAGGATATATCTGGACATTTGTCGGCAGAGACCTCCAAGTGGGCTAGATGAACTGCTATGCCACCAGGTTCAGAGGAGCAGGTGTTTTTCATGTTTGCTCGATGAATAATCGTATCAGAGAGGTAAGTATAGCCAGAGAATGAAAGGAGTGCCTCTGGGCTCTGTGCTCGGTCCGCGTCTCTTCGCAGTATACACTCTTCCTCTGGCGTATGTGATCGCCAAGCATAATCTAGGCTTTCACATTTATGCAGATGACTCTCAGTTGTACCTATGCTTTGATCTCTCCAGCACATCGACTTCTCAACACACCCTTGCTGCTTGCACCGATAACATTCGCACATGAATGGCAGCAGATTTTCTTAAATTGAATTACGACAGACCCAGAGTATTAGCTATGGGTAAACCAAGTGTGATTGAGAACTCTGAAAAACCTAACGCTCAAAATCAGCTCTGCCAGCATAACTCCTGTTGAATCTGCATGAAATCTAGGTGTCTTGGGACGAAATTAACCTTAATTGCACGACCGCATCAGCTCCATAGTCACAGCCAGTCTGCCTATTTCTTAACATTCCTAAGATTTTGGCTTTTTCAGACTGGCGTACTAAATCTAAATTTTTCCGTATGTTTTTGACATCCCGTATCGTCTTTTGTAACTTATTGCTTGCTTTCTACCGACGTATGCAATCAGACGATTACAGTTAGTGAAAACCTCTGCAGCTACACTTGTCTGCCATGAACATCGCAGTTGCCACATTACAGTGCTTCCCGCCGACCTGCACTGGCTCCCAGTCAAGCAGCACATCGTAATCGACTCCAGCCTACCTATCAGAACTACTCCCCCACCTGGCTAAGCATCGTACAATCCACTGTTTTGACTTGAATCGTTTAGCCATACTTCATTCGAATCTAAAAAACTTTGGAGACCGTGCCTTTAAGCCGTATACTCCAACAGCCTGAAAATCATTACCGACGCACGTCACAACGTTCCCTGACATGACGAAATTTAAAAATGAAGCTTAAAACACGAATGTTTATTAAAGCAATTATTCGGCCTTTGTGATTCATGCTTCGCGTGCATATGCCTGCTTACACTGTGCCAGCTGTTTGCGAATGTTATCACAAATCATTTGGTAATATTTTCTATGCGGCATCTGTAAAGTGCTTAGAGAGAGAGATTGAGTTCTCTGATGCTACTACACAAATGTATTATTATTATTATTATTATTAAGAGAAGTGAAAGGCACAGTGAAGTGAAAGTGAAAGTGGCTGGCCGTAGTGCTGATGAGCTGCTTGATGGGTAGCTAGTGCGGGTCAGACAAAATGGAGTTAAGCAGCTCCCGTAGACGAGTCATGCGACCCATTTTGAAACAGTTTTAACTATATTAATGCTAAATTAATGATACGTGAAAGCAGGAAGCTACAGGAGTCTAGCATGATATTTCAAAATGCACGGACTAACTTTCTTTTGGTACCCTTCTTTGTTCACACTCGAAGAACAATGAGGCAGTTTCTTTGTGCAGCATCACTTAAAAACTTAGCTTATCCATAAGGAGAGAGCTCAATTAATTAGTTAAATAATTTTGCCTATCGGGTTTACAGAACCAAGATAAGGAGACATACATAACAGACACACCCAAGACTAAGATGGGGTGGACTAATGTTTGCTTTTGATTTAAAGTATTTTCAGATAAAACATTTATTTATATTTGCATAACTTTCTTTCAAAGTATGTTTGCATTTATGCACTACGCTAAATCAAAGATCATGATTAATAGACAATAGCATCACTTTCTTTCTCGGAGTGTGGCTAAACAATATAGCTGGCAGCTGCCCTATGTAAACGGCATGATAAACAATTTTCAGTTGCTGCCGGGGCATCCATTTCAGCAACGGTCCGGAGGACCCTAAAACGTTTGCTAAAGTTGAAGAAATGGACGGCTACCTTGGTCACCTATTGAATAAGCTTAAGGCGAACGGCCTCGAGGACAAAGTGAACTTGCTTCTGCTTTCGGATCATGGAATGGCAGCGGTCGACTCCTCGCGTATCGTCGACGTCAGTCGCTACGTCAATACCACAGATCTGACGTGGGCGGCTTCCGGTGCTGTGGGCCAGATCGTACCTAAGCCAGGACTGCAGCAGAAGGTAGGAGCGCTGCAGACAAATGAGGTGGATTTTTTAGTTTTGAACGGACGTTGTCTTTCATTTTTCACGAGCTTAACCTGTGGATTCTACGGCCTTCTCATTGTTGCAGACATAAGTTATGAGATCTAATTTTTTTAAGGGATCGCTTTCTCACTTTAGCCAAATCGTTCTACGGCTTACGGCCTTCACGGCTTTGCGTGCACTGCTTCTTAACATCGCATACCCACTCAGCTATTCACGGGTATCAAGCAATCTGGTACTAATGGCAGGCGTGTTCGCACGCGCTCGGGTGTGTGTGTGTGCGCGCGCTCGCGTGCGTGCGAGCGTGTGTGCAGCATACGTTTGTATGTGTGTGTGTCTGCATACCTGAGTGTGTGAGTGCATATGTGTGTGTGTTTGTGCATACCTGAGTGCGTGTGTGTGTGTGTGTGCGTGCTGCGTGCGTGCTTTTGTGTGTGTGTGTGTGTGTGTGTGTGTGTGTGTGTGTGTGTGTGTGTGTGTGTGTGTGTGTGTGTGTGTGTGTGTGTGTGTGTGTGTGTGTGTGTGTGTGTGTGTGGAGCCTGAACTCCTTGCGCAGGGCAATAAGGTTAGAGTCCGTATCAGGTGCTTACTTAGGCCTAGGAAGAACGGCAATAGCCACCGGTGCTTCCTCCTGATATTTTGAGAGGCTGTTAAATTAGCCGGCGGTTTTTTGGTCACCGATCACAGTATATATATATATATATATATATATCCCAGTCGTGCGTTACAGTACTACGTAAGACAATTTTTTCTCACATTGCAATCGGATGGGATGGCCACTTAGGTTCTTCATGAGCTACATAAGTGAACCTGCTGAATTAGCTGACCTTTACTTTCTACTTAGTCTTGATTGCAGTTCGGCAGGTAGTTTGAAAAACATATACGTGTGTAAAAGCCTTTCAAGAGTGTTCATGTTAATAATAATAATAATAATGCACTTGATAAAGCGCCCGCAGAGAACTCAATCTCTCTCTCTCTCTCTCTCTCTCTCTCTCTCTCTCTCTCTCTCTCTCTCTCTCTCTCTCTCTCTCTCTCTCTCTCTCTAGGCGCTTTACATTTGCTGCAAGGGGAAATATAATTGAATGGTGAGTAGTATCAAATTGATAAACAAACAAAATGAATAACATAGTTAGGGGTGACATGCACTGGGTCAGCATGCAAATGTGGTTAGTGGTAGCATGCACAGTGTCAGCACGCATAAGCACATGAAGGACGAATCAAAGGTACCCACTAAATGCTGCCCTAAATAGGTGTGTTTTTAAGTTCTTTTTAAATGTGATCAGGTCAGGGGATGTTCTGACGCAGGTCGGGAGGGGGTTCCAGGCTTTGCACGTTGGTCATGCCTTCTTTACAGCATCTGCCTTGAAAGAGATTCCGTTCTTTGAGGCCGCTATACAAACGCACTACTATTACTACCACCTGGGCTAAAAGCACCACATTTGACCAATCTACTGTATGCTATCCTGACTAACCATTCATTGACCTCTTACATCTACGTCTGCCCTTTTAAGATCACCAAGTGCAATCAGCTGACACACTCAGATATACTAGCCAGATATACAGATACTGACAGTTACCATCAAGAGTTTAGAAGTAACTTTAACGTCCTCTAGGTCCTGCTTTCTTTAACATGTAGCTAGCTTAGAGTTACGAAAGTTTGGATATAATGCAAGCTGTTTAGTAATTTTCAAATAGCCACTTCATTTTTAAGATCTGGTCTATTATCTACGGCTTAGTTAGGCACCAGAGAGATGGATACAGTATAACTACTAAGTTTCAGACTCTTTTGTAATCCATTTGCATGCTATTTTCAGTGTATCTTTAACATTTCAAATGCTGCTGCAGGTTTATAGGGCACTGAAGAATGCCCAAACCAAAATGAATGTGTACTGGCGTGGTGAAATCCCCGAGAGATTCCACTACAGAGACAACGAGCGTATATCTCCCATAGTGGTAATAGCGGACGAAGGCTGGTACATTACGTTGGTAAGATTTTTGTCTTTTTATCATGAAGCTGGCAGAACGCTTTCAAGAGACTTAATTTGAACCATTTTAGATCGTCAGTATACATGCTGATTGTATTGGCAATCAGAACTTTATATGACCAAAGTCACACACTAAGGGATCATTCTAGTTGTGCTCAAGCATTTCGATAATTTCATGTCTTACGACACGAAATTCCCTGTAAGTTTAGGATTCGCATGTTTTTCATGCCCCGTAATTAGTTTTGAACTTTCTATACACATATATGAAGCTATATAAATAATAATTACATATATATACAGTTTGAGAATATATAAAGATGCGGCAAAAATCGCTTGGTCCAGTGTAGCTTGAACATGGCAGGGTTTTATAATGTGGCGCCGCAGTATAATTTGGTGCGTACAAGTCGCTGACGATCTTAATAGAAAATCGTACATGTAATCATATTTAGGTTTTCAAATTTCCTGTTTTTTTGAGCCAAATGTGTCCGGTCTTCAGAATCAAACAGTGAATCTTTAAAGTATCAAGAAGATGGGAATTGGTATCACAAAATACACACGCACAAAAAATATATATAAATGGGCAGCTCGCTGCCTATGAATTCGCTTCGCTAAGGCATAGTAGTTCTGTCACGGAAGACAACGCTGCGCCATCTTGACACGCGACGCTAGTGCGCCATCTTGGGGGCTGACGGACTTTCTCAGTGTCTTCCTAGGCACATTAAATCTGCTGCAAATGAAGAGCGATTGAACGGTTAGTGGTAGCATGCTCAATAAACAACAAGAATAGCATGGTTAGGAGTGACATGCACACGGTCAGCATGCAAGTGTGGTTAGAGGCAGCATGCAACAGTGTCAGTATGCATAAGCACACACAGGAAGAACCACAGGGACCCACTAAATGCTGTTATAAATAGGCTCGTTTTAAGTTTCTTTTTAAATATGGTCAAGTCGGGGGATGTCGTGACGCAAGTCGGGAGTGAGTTCCAGGCTTTGGGAGCATACTGACTAAAGGCATGGTCACTAAAGGATATGGGGTATGTAGGATATGAGGTATAGGTAAACAGTTGGATTCCAAAAAGCGGGTGGTACAATACTCAGCCTGGTGGGGCAATTGATCTGACCGACAGGCTAGAGCCAAAGAATGATGGTACCTAAAAGTTTGCGACAAAACCTTGAAGTCGATCGGTTCCTTGACCGGTTAGCCAGTGCAGGTCGGCAAGAAGTGGTGTGCTGTGGCAGCTGCGACACTCAAAAGCCTTGCCTACGAAAATGAAGAATAATTGCACTTAGATTTGCTGTAATAGAAAGTTGAGTGTGATACAGGTTACCTTTAAGCTAGAGTCAAGACAAAAATTTCTACTGTAGCTCTCGTAAAAAGTGATACACCTGGCAATACCACAGACGAGCAGGTGCGGCGGTAGGTTTCCCCACTTGCAAAGTACTAAGGCAATACCTTGATTGCCATTTGCACATGTTTGCATTTGATTTTAGTGCTCACTATTGTTACCTAATATTCATTACAACACTCAGCCACCTGAAAATCGTTTGCAGAACTGGTAATGAATCTGCAGACAATACTAGCGAAGTGAACACGGACAACTTGAACAGTTCTGACGCTGTATGCTATATATATATATATATATATATATATATATATATATATATATATATATGGGTCTGGGAAATAGGCGAAAGAAAATGCTGCTTGGCTGAAAGTAGTGAGAAGATTTGATTATGGTGCTGTTGTATTCATCTAGTGAACAAGTCGCTCTAGAACATTATTTCCAGATTGCGTGATTGGCTACAGTAGATTGATTGATCAAAATAGTTTTTAGGGTAAGATTTTCCAATTTCTGAGTAATGCTAGGTTCGATCATAACTATCAATTTTGTTTTATCAATTATCATCTTGAGGAAGTTTGCTGCCATCCATTGTTATACGTCAGCGTTACATGCTGAGCTGGAGTTAAGTAAGTTTGATGTTTTGGAAGGCAGGAGTATCAAACTGCAGCTATTGTAATGTCTTCCCTTCATCAAAAGGAAGGTCTACATTAATTTCACCGGTACATTTTCAAATTACTAGCCTCTAAGTGGCAACCATTAGAAATAGTGATTACAGGAAGGTGGTCTGTTTATATCACTACTCCTACTGCGCCATAGAATTTAGAGCTCTCTGGTCTACATTGTGGCTTGCTCTATATTGGAGGCATGTGCGGTTTCGTTGGGAAAATATCAGCCAGTAACCGGCTGGGGTGGCGCCTGTTACCTGATAATTAATCTCCTGAAACAACCATCTACATTAAAAGGGCGAGAGCTTTTTCTTAATAGCAACTTCAAATTTAGCTGCCGTTAGGTTGAGAACATTGTCTTTGGATTTTATTGCAGAACAACAGCTTGAATATTAAAGGCGGACATGAATACGATAATTCACTCGATAGCATGAAATCCCTATTAGTGGCTCGGCGACCTGATTTCAATGTTGGGTACAACGTGCCTGAGGTGCGGACAATAGACGTCTACTCTCTAATGTGTCACCTTCTAGATATCGTGCCTGAAGCTCACGACGGAAGCTTTGACGGGATTTCATGTCTTCTGAAGGGTTTTGATCGCTGTGCTACGTCACACGCTAGTAGTCCGGTCAGTTCATTCTGGCTATTCTTATTCGTCGCAAATGGGCTGCTGTCTCAGTATTAAGACCTCAGACTTCAAGTAACGAACGAGCAGGCCACACAGACTGAGGCCCAAATTAGCTAGCGTCACTCGTTAAGGCATAGCTTAAGCGATCGACTGGGTTTCTTTGCTTTGCTGTCTTTCCATTGGGGAATTCTTTGGACTTCTTACATTCTATCTGATCTTGCCTTTTATTTGTAGTAGTTAAGGCTGCTTATGCAATTCACGGTAGAAGTGAGGTGACAGTAACTTAGATATTAGCTTACGGGGTATGAGTGTCTTGAATAAACTTCTATGCATTTGATCACCAGGTTCTTCTGTAGCACCTCACGGAGGGCATTGTTGTGGCCTCGCGTGGCACTTGCATGTCGCTAAACTGAGTTAAGTAATACTTCAGCGTGAGCTGCCTGAATGTATATTTAAATGACTCTTGGTCATCTACTGAACTCTTAAAGTATTGCTGACCTCAGGTTTTGGTCGACATTTCTACGTGCCACGTGACATCCAGCTCTACTCATCCTTTGACCCTTCCTCGCTCGCTCCTTCATCCGACTCACTAAACTACGCTGCTACCTGCTGCAACAACGACATTCGCGTTTCTGTGGCGTCTAGCTACCTGAAGCTTTATTATGTTCGAACAAACCTACTAGCTGTAGGCAAGCCTATTGACATTCAGAAATCTTAAGACGTAGCTTACGTTAACTTACTTCTGCTAGCATGACTTTTGTAAATGGCTTCCTGTAACGCTTCCTTCCTGTAATCTATGCATACTTTTCCATAACTACTCATCATTAGATGGGAAATTTTCATTCGCTGTCAATTCGGCTTACTTTTACTTAAGGAACATCACCCAAATCCGGGCCTGCTTAGATAAGAATACGACTGCCAAACTTCTTTACGCGTTTGCGACATCATGTCTGGATTATTGCAATCCTCTTCAGTCAAAGCTCCCGACTAGTGCCCTTAACTATGTGCAATCGGTGAAATTATCCTCAGCTTGTCTTGTCTGTCGTCTATGGCGTAAATGCCATATCTCACCACTTCTTGTTGAGCATCACTGGCTACCTATCAAACACGGTATCACCTTCTGGGTCCTCAATTTGGTCCTCAATTTACAGTTCATTAACTCGCTCCAGTCTACTTACTCGACGTCCATGCTCGTCCAGTGGGTATCGCACCACCCGCTCCTCATCATTTAGTCATATTTTCATCCTTCGCACTGAATAAGGATCTTTTTGGCGATCGAGCCTTCAGTCTGAATGTACTGAAGGTCTAAAACTCGCTTTCAGCCGTTGTCACCAGTTGTGATGACCTTATATTTCAGTTTTCGGTTAAAGATGCGTCCATGCCGGTCTGTTTTCCCTTCGTTCCACTAAATTTGTTTACTTTTCTGATCCGGTGCGCTTTGAGTGCATGTATGCGTATGATTAACTGCATGTTAGGCGACAGAGGTCTTACTAACTAGTGGCCATGTGTATACATTTTATTTTAGCATGCAGGCATAAGAATGACACTGGTGTATTGCTATTTCCTACTTGATACTTCAAATCTCATTAAAATTGTTATTGATTTTCTTGGAGTGAGTTGTATGGCACCTGGATAAAGATTGCTTTCTCTTAGGACACTATTCAAACGATCTATCATTATTATTGTTGCGTCAATTTTTAGTGATATCATGCAAAATGTCAGCACCAGTAAGCGTACAAAGACCAACTCATAAGGACCCAGAAACTGCTGTGAGGAACAGATGGATATTTGGCTTCTATTTAAATTTCCCATAGCAATGACATGTCGCTACGTCAGTCGGATGTGAGTTACAGTCATCGGGAGCGTTCAAAATACAGACACTAATAACAATACATATGAATAGTATCCTCGGAGAACTTAATCTCTTTTTAGGCACCTAATATTTGCTGTAAAGGAAAAATGATAAAACCAAATGCTGTGAGAATGGGTGCGTTTTAGCTTTTATTTAGATAACTTCATGTCACGACATCAGTCGGTAGTTAGCTCCAGGCTGTGGGAGCATACGAATAAAAGGCAAAGTCGCCTAAGGATATGAGGTCGGTTCGAGGCATAGCATAGTGATTAGAGTCCAACTAGCAGGTGGCTCGATGCCCTAGCCTGGTGGGGATGTAGCTCTGATCGGTAGGTATGGAGCGAGAGAATGAAGGAACCTAGAAGTGAGTGTCATGACCTGGAAGTCGATATTCGCTGCTACTCAGATTTTGAGTTAGCGCATGTCAACGAGAAGTAATGTCTTGTGGCAACTGCGAGGCTCGTGACAGACAAGTTTGCATCAACTGCCTGTAAGTGCCTCATATGACAGGCCGGTAGACCATCAAGCAGTGATGTAGGCAGCTGCTTAAGCACTATTTACTAATTCTTACCCTTTATTTTGCAAGAGCATGAGATATTAAGAAATCGAGAAAGATATGAAATCGAGGATTTAGTATTTTAGCGATTATCATACATAAGAATAGGTAACTTGTATCAGCCGATATTAAATTGTTGTCCCGTCCGCACATCCCACGTCGTCCTATTAGCACTTCAAAGCTTCAGGAGACCTCCAAGAGCTATTAACTTCGACGCTATATATTCAAGCATGCAGTAGGAAAAAATTATAAAGATCTGTGCAAACTATGAAGAGCGTTTTCATGTGAAAAATATTTTTTAATAGGTAGCAAAATTAGGCCAGTGATTTGGGTGAGCTCAGAAGAAAGACATCTGTTAGGTAGTGTCGTGGCATGGCTACTACTTGGAATCTTGTGACTGCATCATAGACCCTTTAAAAGTGAAGAACTTGGCAGAACGATAATCAACCTAATGTAAAAAGACATTGTGGTTACCATTATCGTTGTTATTGTTATTGATCACCGGTACGCTTGGTTTCTCGCTATTTTCATTTTATTACCTGAATTTCCTTGAAGTAAAATCAGTTTTTGCTTACTAGCAATCATTTTTTATTAAGTCCCTATTTGCAGCCATTCTTTATGAGGCCTGTTGCAATGCTGAAATTTTTTTTCCAAAGTAGCCACGAGATCATCACTAAATACCCCATCTTTGAATGATCTCAAACTCTGCTCCACGATGACGCTGCTCATTCGGAACTGAGCGTTCTAAACTGCTTTCGCGTTGAGGGTTTATCGTGGGCTTCTCTTCATCGACTGCTCTGTCAATTTATCTCAAACGTTTGCGACCATTCTTTTTTCATTGTACAAATATGTTGCTGCTTTCTGGAAAACTGCGCCAAAGGCAGGTGTTTATGTGGCTATCAACTTCTTCATTCGTTCCTGTCTACTGGGACCACGTTCTCGCAGCTCGGTCACTTTGTAGAACTTGTGTGGAGCTTTGTAATTTGTCCGTGTTGCGTTGGCTGTCATACTTGCCGCCAGACATCAAATAGATTGACCAAGTACCCACCTACATCCACCGACGTGCTGTCTGATAGAGCAAACGCTCCCCTTACAGACTAAAGAATATAGATGCGTTACGTGATTTGGTCGCTACTCTTTCTAATAATAATAATAATGTACTTGATAAAGCGCCCTCAGAGAACTTAATCTCTTTCTAGGCGCTTTACATTTGCTGCAAAGGGAAACGCGATTGAATGGGGAGTGATATCATACTTGATAAACTACATGACTAGCATGGTTAGGGGTGATATGCACAGGGTCAGCATGCAAATGTGATTAGTAGCAGCATGCACAGTGTCAGCACTCATAAGCACATGAAGGACGAATCTAAGGGACCCACCAAATGCTGTCCTAAATAGGTGTTTTTAAAGTTCTTTTTAAATCTGGTCAAGTCAGGGGATGTTCGGACGCAAGTCGGGAATAAGTTCCAGGCTTTGGGAGCATACAAAATAAATACACAATCTCCGAAGGATTTGAGGTTTGTACGAGGTATTGGTAAACTGTTGGATTCCGAAAAGCGGGTGGTACGATGCTTGGCCTGGTGGGGGAGTAGATCTGAGAGATAGACTGGAGCCAAAGAATGAAGTGACCTAAAAGTGAGCGACAAAACCTTGAAGTCGATCCGTTGCTTGACTGGTAGCCAATGCAGGTCGGCGAGAAGTGGTGTGATGTGGCAACTGCAACGCTCACGACAGACAAGCCTAGCTGCCACGTTTTGCACCAGCTGTAATCGCCTGATTGCACATGCCGGTAGGCCAGCAAGCAGTGAGTTACAGAAGCCAAGACGGAATGTCACAAATGCATGGACCAACTTAGGCGTGGTATCCTTATCTAAACAAGCCCGAATTTTAGCAATGTTATGTAGCTGAAAGTAGGCAGACTTTACTGTAGAGCTGATGTGGTCTTCTAACGAGAGGTCACTTTGGAGCATGACACCTAGATTTCGAGCTGACTCAACGGGAGATATGCTGGCAGAGCCAATTTTGAGAGTCAGCCTTTCCAATTTCTGAATCACACTGGGTTTGCCCATAACTAGTAAGTTAGTTTTATCATCGTTTAGTTTTTGAAAATTTGCTGCCATCCATGCTCGGATGTCATCAATATATGCTGCATGTGAGTTGAGAGAATTCGAGGTGCTCGAAGGCTGGGAGGATTCAAAGCAAAGGTACAACTTAGTGTCATCCGCATAAAATTGAAAGCCTAGATTGTGCTTGGCAATCACATCAGCTAGAGAGAGAGAGAGAAAGAGTATAAACCGTGCAAAGAACCGGACCTAGCACGGAGCCCTGAGGTACCCCATATTTCAGAGGTTCCTCGGATGATCTTCGTCCATTCACTCCATACTCTGGAGTGTCTTACCAAGATAGGACCTGAAAAATTGCAGAGTAGTGCCAGTGATGCCCGGGCGAGATGACAGGCGCTCTAGAAGAACTTTGTGATCGATGGTATCAAAAGCTGCCGAAAGATCGAGCAAAACAAGCAGAGAAACTCTACCCATGTTTGCATGCCTAAGGAGGTCGTTGTATACCCTAAGCAATGCTGACTCTGTGGAGTGATTAGCTTTAAAGCCAGACTGGAACTTACTAGCAAGGTTTGAAGTTTCAAGATATGAGTTCAGCTGGTCCGCCACGACCCGTTCCAGTGTCTTTGATGGGAATGGTAGAAGGGAGACTGGGCGGTAGTTGCTCAAGTTCTCTTGGTCTAGTGTCGCTTTCTTGAGAAGTGGCCTGACTACAGCTTTTTTGAAAGGTGCTCGGACCTTACCATGACCTGAGGCTAGTGACATATTAATGATGTTAGTTATGCAGTAAGCAGCAGATCAATCTAACGTAGGAGCAGGATAGTGGGATTAGGGTCCAGAGGACTTGTCTTCTTTAAACACACCTATTTAGGACAGCATTTAGTGGGTCCCTGTGATTCGTCCTTGATGTGCTCATGCGTGCTGACACTGTGCATGCTGCCACTAACCACATTTGCATGCTGACCCTGTGCATGTCACCGCTAACCATATTATTCATTTTGTTTGCTTTTTTCAAGCATGATTTTACTTACCATTCAATTGCATTTCCCTTTGCAGCAAATGTAAAGCGCCTAGAAAGAGATTAAGTTCTCTGAGGGTGCTTTATCAAGTGCATTATTATTAATATTTTTATTATTATTATTGGGATATGAACTTCAGGACGAGATCACTAGTGACCTGGTTTAATGTAGATATTGAGGTGCAGCCAGGAATATAGCACGTATCTTCTAATCTGACAGATTAGTCTCGGATAAGTCAGATAAGTCTGTCGACAGAGAATCATAATCTCAAGTGAGAGATTCACAAGTCAGAGAGACTTTAGAAGTTAAGCACTGAGCTCACAACCATTTCAGCAATACATGGACAGCAAATTAATTCCCGCGAAATGCTCAAGGATACAGCCCGCAACGAACCACATAAAGTCGACGTTCCTGTCAGTTTCCAGCATACTCAAAACGTAAAGTATGTCGACAATAGCGACGCTACGAAAATGTAAGTGTGGGATCGCACTCACTGCTTTAAAAACGTAGCAGCCTGTAGCGCAACTTGCAGGCATAGCATTAACAAGCAACGAATTAACTTCCTTTCTTTGCACTCTTGGAAGGCGCACTTTACACATTCTTAGCGCTTACGCTCGTTGGTAGATTCTTATAACTAGCTGGCTTAAATGATTGCTTGAATTTCTCGTTGGTGCATTTCATTAGTGACCAACTGATATGCAGCACTTCCTTCTCTGCATATCTAGCAACTAGAACGAGATTATATTCTCTTAGCGCACTATATAAAAATTGGTATGACTGTTATTGCGATTAACTTTCTTAAGTCTGCAGTACCTTCAATGCCTGGTAAAGGCTTTTTATCTTGCGTCTCTAATTTTTTTTATCAAATAATTATTAATAATATTAGCATATATATATATATATATATATGTGTGTAAAGCATTACCAAACCCGAAAATTTATTTCAGCTTGTTAAGGACTTTTTTTATTTCCGTCACTAAATCCTGTGAGTACAAAAATTTACATAAAATAGGTAACTGAATCATCAGCCGTTCATATATATATATATATATAGAGAGAGAGAGAGAGAGAGAGAGAGCGAGAGAGAGAGAGGGAGAATATTATTAAACCCGAAACGTTATTTTAGCTCTAGATATAATGTACAGTAAGTCCTTGGGAGTTGAGCCCATGACTTCTGACCCCGAATGCACGAGTCATTCCAACTCATCTGCTTGTAAGTCTTACAATCTGTCATTCTTCACATGTAACGGCGACGATGATTTTCCAGACCAGGTATGTGGAAACTAGCGGAACTTCCAAATTTGCTTAAACTAGTGGGATCATTTGGCGTTGGTGTAAGTTGGGTGATAGACGTGGCGGTCTCTGGCGGGCTGCCGAATCTACCGAAAACGTCAACTGATGAAATTGAGTGTAAGGGACTCCGTTTTCAGGCACGGTATGAATTCAAAATGGTTGCACGACGGAATGGGAAAGGACACGTTACGTTGCTGCAGTTACTGCACAGTTGGCCCGAAGATCTTCAGAAATAATTTATGTCCCAGCAGTCACAGTTCGTGCTGAAGCTAAAGTAGCAAAGTTAATTTTAAGTCCAGCCATCGGCAGCTACCGGATTCTGAATTATCGATGGACAGAAGTCCTCAACGAGCAAATTTATCTCTAGTAGCGTGTCTCCAGGGGTCTGTCTCGCGGTCACTTGGCGTCTCTGCACGAATCGCTAAAACGTTTCGAGATAAACGACTGTTTAAGTTCTACTGATTCATGTGCCCAGGTGCGTAATCTGCTGTGATTCTTGACAAGTGAGCGCATGTCTTCAATGGCAATGGCTTGAATCTGCTCATCAACAAAATCTTGGCCAATTTAGCAGCTTCTTTTAAATACCGATAGAATATCCTTATTGGCTATCCCCTCTGCTTGCGGTTGGAAATAAGGAATCACTTCATTGCAGGAATCGAATCCACGACCTTGGTCGTGCACTAGCGAGCACCCTATCTCCTAGGCTATCGCGGTCCAATTATCAAGGCTTTGACGTCGCCACTAAATTTCGCTATTAACTAAGTTGTCTCTTATTGTATTAAAACTAAAGCAAGGTGCTCCACGTAAGACATCAATTTTGCTCACATCACACAATAATAAGTTTGTTAAATAGATAGCCAGTTAAATAGATAGCCAATCAGATTTACCGTAATTTTTCCTGAGATCAGTACAATCCAAATTAACGTAATGAAAATAATAGGTTTGCATTGAAATACTTGAGTTGCTTATATTTCATATATTGGTAATATAAAATAATAATAATGTTCATACTTTTGTATAGTGCTCCTTTGCACTGTGTGTTTGCTTTACACGTAGAATGTCACTTGGTCAGTGATCGCATGCACAGCATCATGCCGTGTACGCACAAGAACGAACAGATCAAATAGACCCAGCAAATTCTTGAGAAACAGCTGCGCTTTTAGCTTCCTCTTAACTCTCGTCAGGCCAGATCTTGTCTTGGCGTCAGTCAGGAGTGAGTTCCCGGCTTCAAGAGCGTGCAAACTAAAAAAAAAGGCAACTCACGCAGGTAAACTGGAGTAAGATAATGAAGACATCTAAGAGTTACAAAACCTTGAAATCGATTCGCTGCTCGATTGGGAGCTAATAGAGGTCGGCGAGAATTGAGGTTTAGGGCAAAGGTGACGCTCACGACAGACAAGCCTAGCTGCCGAGTTGTGCACCAAGTGAAAGCACCTAATTGCACATGCAGGAAGACGTGCCTGTCGTCACCAGGCTCAAGATCCGCTCTCGAGCATCTGAGCGCGCTCGAGCGTGCGTCTCTCTCTCTCTCTCTCTCTTTGCTCTGTCTCACACTGTGCGGAGGAGAAGGCGGGAAGAGGAGGAGGAGGAGGAGGAGGAAGCGGGGTAAAGAAGAAGATTAATACCCGGCACAAGAAGCTCTCTGTATTGCACTCAACGTCCAGGATACTTTCACTCACTGCTCATTCATGTCTCTACCGAGCATGTACGTAAGCAATGCCGAACACGTGAGGGAAACGCTCTCGTAATCAAGGTAATGACGGACAATCGTTTTCACCACCTGGCATAAGCAGAGCGGATTTCGTCTAAATTACTTTTGAGCTTCTCGGATGCTGCGATAAATTTCTAACGAATTGCTCGTCGCTAGCAAATGCCGAAGCTTTAAAGATAAGCACAAAACCGTCGCTAGTACGTCGGACGGCTTTTGCTGTTTGTATTTGTTAGTCCGGGACTTCAGGGTGAGATTTATTTTATGCGACCATACTGGACCATTGCCAACGAATTGCAACGACCAGTAGCTATAACATGAGCATCATTAAACCGTCTGTAGTTTACTTTTTTTCATTAGAAAGCTGAATTCCTGCCAGTCGGACACTAAACAGATCTATAAGACAGTAAACCATTTACTGGTCAATGCTGTGAGATCTGACTCCCCAGATATTAAGGGCTCGGCCGAAAAGTTTTCAGCCTTCTTTACTACAAAAATTGTGCACATTCGTGCCTCCATTAAGCCCCCTCCAACCAAAGCTATCGCCGTTCCTCAACCTGTGACCTTCCTTAAAAGGTTCTCCGACGTTTCTGCGTGCGATGTGGCTGCCTTAATAAGGTCTAGCAAAAAGAGCTCGTCTCCTGAAGACCCCATACCTTCATCTCTGTGGTCTTCACTAGCAGACCAACTTAGCCCTGCCATAACAAAGATTTGTAATGCTTCTTTGGGAAGAGGGGTCGTCCCCAAGTCCTTCAAATCGGCAATCGTTAGACCTATTCTTAAAAAGCCTGGATTAGACACAGAGGTCATAGCAAACTATCGCCCAGTTTCCCTTCTACCGTTCTTATCAAAGATTCTTGAAAAATTGTTGCTAAGCAGCTGGTTGAACATAATGAAAATAATGGAATGTCAGAAACATTTCAATCAGGGTTCAAGAGGCAGCACTCTACTGAAACTGCTCTCCTCCGTGTTAACAATGACATTCTATGTGGCAACGACGACGGGAATGTCACTGCCCTATCTCTGCTAGATCTGTCTGCTGCCTTCGACACTATTGGCCATGAAGTTCTGCTTGAACGATTGAGAACAACGATCGGTCTGGCAGACGAAGCACTGGCGTGGTTTAAATCGTACTTGCGTGATCGTGTTCAATCGGTGTCGTGTGGGGGTCAGGTCTCAGACACGAGAAGGGTCACATGTGGAGTCCCTCAAGGGTCTGTACTTGGTCCCTTGCTGTTCTCCATTTATACTCAACCTCTGGGAAAAGTGATTAAGGCTCATGGAATAGGATATCACTTCTATGCTGACGATACTCAGCTGTATTTGTCATTCAAACCGTCAGAATCTGCTTCGGCAACTGAGAAACTGAATGCTTGCCTTGCCAATATTCGATCCTGGATGTCGGAAAACTTCCTGAAATTAAATGATGATAAAACCGAACTGCTGTTCATAGGACATCCTTAGCGTTTGGCTGGATTAAAAGGCTTTGCTCTTCTAAGAGGTGATGCTATTGAGCGACCATCACCACGTGCTCGAAATTTAGGTGTCGTGTTCGACAGCTGCCTCAATTTCAAAAGCTTCATTCAGAAGACTGCCTCTACAGCTAGCCATCACATCCGAGCCCTGTCCAAGATTAGGAGCTGTCTTCCACAATGGCTTGTAAAAAATTTAAATAGCTCTCTAGTTTTGTCTCGGCTTGATTTTTGTAATTCCCTCTTGGCTGGGCTGCCAAAGAAAGCTATTATGCCACTACAGCGGACTATGAATATGGCTGCAAGGCTGGTCTTCAAGTCCCAGCGGTTTGAGCACGTGTCACCTTTGCTGAAAGAGCTAGTATGGTTGCCGGTTGAGCAAAGGATACAGAGCAAAGTTCTTACGCTGACCCACAAGGCCCGCCACGGATTGGCTCCTTCATACCTAGCTGAGCTGCTGCATCAGTTTAAGCCTGTTCGCGTCCTCAGGTCCTGTGTGGACAATACATTAGCTGTCCCATTCCTCCACTTAAAGACAGTTGGTGACAGAAGCTTTAGCTCTGCAGGTCCTAGACTGTGGAACTCGCTTCCACAATTCTTACGCAACGACAACTACTCTCCTACTGCCGACTATGGCACATCGTTTTCAGCGGTCCTGAGCTGGTACTTCTATGCTACTCACTACCTCAACTGCTCTCCTGACTCAGCTATGCTTCCCACTTTCTCTCTGTTGCGTGAGACGAAGTCTATTGGCTACCGAATGCGTACCGAAAGCCACTTAGGCTGTGAGTGGGCTATACAAAACTCTCCTGCGTAACACCCACATGGTCTTTATGACTTTGTGGAGTTACAGACGAAGATACATTACTATCAGGTAGTAAACCGAAGTGTATTCTAATCAGACATCAAATTTTTATTGCTGCGATGCAATTGAATTAGATGACCATTTAGCTATGGAGCTCGTGATGTATTCATCTTAGGCACGAGAGAAAAGCACTGACCGTGCAAGTAAACGTCCATATTTTAGGCCAGAGATCTCATGCCAAGTTGTCTTAGAAACATAAATTGTGATAAAGCTTGCATGCTGACCCTATGCACGTCACCCTTGACCATGTTAGTCTTGTTGTTTATTAAGTATGTTACTAATAGCCATTCGATCATGCTTCCTTTGCAGCATATGTAAAGCACGACGAGGTAAGGAACGAGGACGCCGCCTCCTCTCTCCCCTCCCCACACTCTCCGTGTCCAGCCAAACCGTGAGCTCCCTGCGGGCAGCTCAGACGCAGGGAGCCGAGTGGAAGCTCTTGGATCAGACTCCCGCGTTACAAAGACTCTCGCGACTGGTATCTCGCCCCGAGGCTGCATTGCGAGCGTGCTCTATCGCGCCCGTCGCGTCACGCTCGTAGGCGAGGCGTGGCTTTAAGTAGAGAATACGCAGGAATCAAAAGCCGGAGGCTCTGAAAACGACGCACGCTAAAGTGTCGAGCTCTCTCTTGTATCATTCACCGGCGAACAGGACACGAGGGTGATGAAGAAGAGGCCCGACGGAGCCGACTCTGCAGCAGGCAGGTGGAAACGACATCCGCTCAGCCCTGGCGGCAGCAGCCGATGCGGTGGGTGGTCGTGCGTCCTGAGTTCGCCTCGACGAGACGGAAGTGGGCTCCAGCGTGGCTGACCACCGTACTGGGACGATCTTACTGGCGGAAAACAAGTATTCGGATAGTCGTCGGTTGCTGCAGCCACTGCCGGTGCAGCGGGTAGGTTCTGAGGCAATCAGAACTCAGTCGCTACACGCGCACAGATGGTGGCAATCAATTACACACAAAAATTCCCGCCCAACTCCAAGCTCTAGGGTAGAACCGGCGATCGGTAGCCCAGCAGTGCCGAGGCCGAAAAGCCGCCTCGAAACAGTGTGACGTCAGCGCGAAGGTCTGCAAGTGCAGACGTTGTGCGTAAGTAGTAGCCGCGCGTGCGCCTTCCGCTGTGAGACCAGTCAGCCGCTTACAGCTTGCACGGGGGGGGGGTAAACCGACATAAGCGCGCGGGACAAAAAGCGCGTCGACAAAGCGCGAAACAACGCAAGAGCAAAGGTTAGAAATGCACCAATAAATGGGTGAAAAAAGAATATGTTATGGAGTGCTGCTTTTAAAAAATAGTCACAACTAGAGTATTTTATTTGAGAAAATAAATGCGTAACTCTGGCAAAATTATATTATGTCAGATTTAGATATTCTTTGAAATAGTATAGATATCTAGAAGGTGTTAATATAGCTTAATAACGTTAGCATGTTTTAATTAGATGCTCAGGTTGTGTGCAATTCCTTAAAGGTCATCTCTCACTAGGACTATTCCATATGTTGATATAAACGCCTCCTAGTGGCGATTAAGGCGAATATATTTTGACTTGGGTCAACCAATACAACCTTTACATAGAGATTTATTATTAATTTAATTTTAACGCTGTATTTTTAATTATTGTTGCATGATATTAATTCATTATTAGTGCAGGACGGAACTTGATGTACTGTTGTTACTTCCATACCCGCCGTACAATGCAATATTTGTTTCTTCTTGACATAATAGTAATTTATTTGCAGGACAGAAAGCCAGCTTGATCAACTAATTCATATATTTACAAATAAAAGCTGCAGTTTCGCGCTTTTGTCACGTGAGCATTTTGTGGGGTCGCTAGCATTTCGCGCTTTTGTCGGCAAGCTTTTGCCCTGCTTTTGTTAGGGTGCCGCTTGTAGGACGTCATCGTTGTCAGCGTCGTGGTCAATACCGATGGTAAAGCGAATTCATAAGCAGTAGTCGGCGGTAGTGATGGCAGCAATGCAGTCAAGCTCCTGCTGAGTGGTGAGAGCCAGGTTAAAGGGCAAGCAGCGGACAGAGATCGTCGGTGGCTTGAGCAAACGATGGGCCGGCTGGTTATGACTTCAGCCGTTGCTAATGCTGAACTACGTCGTTCGAGTTGGACTTCTCTGTGCTCAAGTGGGAAATGGACGACCGCCGCGTCAATCTGATATCATTAGCTTCGGAGGGCATCTTCAAGGCGAAGCAGTTTGATCGGCTTCAACGCTTTAGAATTTAAATACGTTTAAGCCGTTTATACCACTTACTGCTTTACGTGCAGGCTCAATAAAGTGTCATTTTACTCATCCGATACACTGTCTGGTGTGACGCCAAATTTAAGGGTCGGTGTCTCGCCGAAAAAAGTTTAATTTCGTTGAATTCGGCAAATGCCGAATTTAAGCAGGTCTGGTTTAACCTTAAGGCGGACCATTCCTTCGGGTGGCCCACGCGCCTCCATCCTGGCCGTCCGCTCGGCGAAGTACTTGTGCACTTCAATAACGCCTATGCGGAATCCGTTGGAATGTCGCAGTAACGCGCAGCAGACCCTGCAGTCTAGTGTACAAAACGGCTCCAGTGCAACAAGAGTCACGGTCTAACCAAAATTATCCACAGCTCCTACTACTGTCTGCCCCCTCGCAACCCAATTAGCAAGGAGAAATAATCGAGACTCGCCTCCGGTGCGTGAGAGTGGAAACGACTGTGCGCGTGCGACTGAACTGAGCCGCGCCGTTGAAAATGGACAGGACTTCGAAAGCACCGTACGAAAGCACCGTACGCGTTTTTGGCGATGCCTGCTCTTAATCTCCGGGCATAAGCCGCCCGGTACGCCGCGAATCTTGGCCGCGCTTGGACGCTGGCGCTCAATGAACGTAGAGCAGGTCTGGTACGGCGCGCAGTAAAAAGTAATAAAATCCTATAGCGTTCGTCAGACTGCACATTGGCACATACAAAACGTTCGCATCTTTAATCTCTCAACTGCCTTGCCAAGCGTCGGCTCATCAGTCTGTTATTTCGTTCGGCTACCATAACAGACACTGTTTTTGTTTCCTTCATCAAACGGAAACTAATAGCCCCATTTTGTACATTCATCACCGAGCGCCTGCGGCGCAAAGTTACATGAAGCGACGTCGGGGCCGGAAGTTGGGCAACGTTGCCGGGTCGCTGACGTCAGCAGACGGAATCGTAGGCGTCGGTGGGCTACGTCAGCTCTCGATCGAACGGATTCCAATTTTCGTCGCGACGCTTCCAGCGCCAGGTGCGTCCACCTTCGCCAGCTTCGCGCCCCGGACGTGTGCGCCACCACAGCAAAAAGTCAGGGTTCAGCTCGCGGTAGGCGAGGCGCTCGCGCGCACGCGCACACCGTTCGCGCGAACCACGGCTCGCGCGTGCGCGCCGGGCAGGTCCGGTGCGGCGCCGCCGCGCAAACGAGCCTCCGCCACAGCCGCCGCCGCCGCCGCCGCCGCCGCCGCGGTTTCGGGCTGCGCCGGCGCAGCTAAAGCCAGAGCTGGCAGGCTAGTCGCAGACGAAGGGAGTCAGCGCGCGTCGGAAGCTCGCAGCATTCTTCGCGCAGCTCTTCCGCCGACCTTTGACCGCCGCCTGCGCTTCGAGGATCCGCGCGCGCGAAACGCAGCCAGCGGCGGGCCGCGAAACGAACGCCCGGGGCCGGCCGGGCGAGCGGGAGGCGGCGGCGACCGGTTCGTTCGCTCCAGCCTGTGGCGCGGCTTAAAGGGAAAGGTCGAACCGCAGCGCTGGCCGGCAGGAAACGGCCTTCGGCGCGCGCATTGGCTGCGCGCGCCCTAGTGTCGAGTCGGCGGACCGGAGCGGACTAGGAAGAGAGCAGGCAGGTGCGCGCGCGCGCGCGCGACCGGCGGCGCTGCCGCCGTGGACTTCAGGCCGCCGCCTCCAAACCGGCGAGGTCACTCGCCAGGTCACTCAGGATCGCCGCCCTACCAGCCAGGTAGCTGTTGACGAGGCTGCCGACACGCGCGCGCTGGTTCTCCGAGTA
Organism: Cristatella mucedo; assembly: GCA_009760855.2. Lineage (NCBI taxonomy): Eukaryota > Metazoa > Bryozoa > Phylactolaemata > Cristatellidae > Cristatella > Cristatella mucedo. The sequence goes on along the minus strand of WPIO01000045.1, from coordinate 3,056,556 downwards.
GCTCGGCTCGTACCGGGAACTAGAAGGTGGCCAGCCAGCCAGCTGAAAGCGGGTCAATAAGTAACAAAACGCATACGGGTACGTACGCACTCGCCCGCATGCATTTACAGATAGCGGTACGCATTGCTTCTCCATATGACGGAAAGTCCTGCATTTGTACCGATGCATACACTATATAGTTTACTTTATGAACTGCGTATTTTCAATCTTCATGCTATTAGGACCTGCAAATACGCGACCATGCATAGCCTGCGGAACTATGGACGTGTTGTGCAAAGCTTTACTAGAGCTCAGACCTTAGCTTTAAGTTATCGCGTCTAGCCGTGACTGTTGAAGTTAAAGTTGACTAAATTAAAGCTCTGCCTCAATGCGAAGAGTTGTGGAACGTAATCATATTGCATTTGATATAGCGCCCTCAGAGAATTTAACCTCTCTACAGACACTTTACATTTGCTGCAAAGGAAGCATGATCGAATTGGATAGTGGTAGCATGCTCAATAAACAGCAAGACATGTGCCATTTCCTGGGGTACAAATGTATCAATTTCCTCTGTTTGCATCGTACAACGTTTCCCAGCTGATATTCTTGTGAGCAATAGGTGCTGAAATTGCCCATTTACGTTTAGTGATTCTAGCCTGGAAAGGTATGTCTTTAGAAGAATGCACCCTCTTTTTGTACTGACAAAACATACAGGAGGTATTGCGCACATCGGCTCTGCAAAAAATATAAATACAAGTCATTTGTATAGCGCCCTAAGAGAACTTGATCTTTGTTCAGGCGCTTGACATATGCCACTGGGCTCGAGCCCACGACTTTGGCCAGACTTTGATCAGGGCGAGCACCTTTACCACTGGGCCGAACCAGCACGGCTGATGAGAACGTAATCAACCGTGCGTGGACGATTCGGCAGCCATCGTTTCGGCCTCGGAGGTTTAGGCGGAGGACGCTTTGGCCCCCTGCATTTTTCGCCCTTTGGCCTGGAAGTTACGGCCGTGGAGGGCGTCGGGTGTTTCTGCCGTCAGAGCGACCGATTATGAAGCGAAACGATCCGTTCATAAGGCGTCATGCAATCGGCATGGAACGCGATGAGCTTCTCCTTCATGCCTTGGTGTTTAAAGCTATATATGCCTAAGCTGAAATTTCAAACAGCCACAGACTCAAAAATGTTGAGAGCAATCGGCAGGCAAAGATATCACTGTCAAGCGTCGATTCGGTAGCGCTGCTTCATATTAGTCGCGCAATTTCAAGCTGTTCGGTTCAGCTCTAAAATGTTCACACAACGAAACGCTTATCCGATCTTTCTCGGTGTTGCGTTAAATTAACTAACCGGCAATAGCTTTCAACTGGCCAGCTATAGAGAGTGAGCGACGATAAATGGGACGAATTCCTATTGGCACAAGGTCCCTTTTTGTGTAAAAAGCTGAAAAGCTTAAGAGTGTCATAGGAACCTTATGGGTTTCAAAATCAACTGCTCCTGACTTCCTGATCTGTGTTGTTCATCCCCGTGTGTACATTATTCTAGGAGCCTGCTGCCTTGACGGTATCCACCGTTAGTTGACGAACTACACGCACTTTAAAGAGAAATTAGGCAAAGTCGGCATGCCAATATGCAGTTGTCACACCTGCTCGGTAGTAGCACCGACTTTTACCTCACGAAGAAGCATCCTGAAGTATAGCCGCAGATGGCCTCCTGTTCCGCTTGAAATGTTTGCCAGTGAAAAGATGCAGGCCGTGGGCTTTCAAAGCATTTCTGGCATCCCAAACCGCTGTCGACTGCTTTTAACCGATTACTCTCTGCACCATTAAGGGGCTTCATAAAGCGCTGCTCTGTTTTTCTCTCCATAAGTCGCTTGCAAGCACGGTCTACGCCAATCAGTGCTGATGTCTCCAAAAACGTTTAGCAAAGTACTGGTTGCCTCATTACGGTAGCGTAATGTGTCTCCGTCTGTAACTCCACAAAGACTAAGTGGTTGCTACGCAGAAGAATTTCATATAGCAAACTCATAGCCTAAGCGGCTTTCCGTGTGAATTCGTTTGCCAACAGACTTCATCTCACACAGCAACTTGAAATTAAGAAGCATAGCTGAGTCATGAGGGCAGTTGAGGTAGTGAGTAACATGGAAGTAGCAGCTCAGGACCGTTGGAAAGGATGTGTCATAATCGGCAGCAGGAGAGCAGTTGTCGTTGCATAAGAATCGTTGAAGTGAGTTCCACAGTCTAAGATCTGCAGAGCAAAAACTTCTGCCACCAACTGTCTTTAAGCGGACGAACGAACAGCTAATTTATTGTCACTACAGGATCTGAGGGCACGAGAAGCTGAAACTGGTGCAGCAGTTCACTAGTGTATTACTACCATTATGAACGCCTGCCGGTAGGCGACCAATTGCCATTTCTATCGAAATTAATTTTGAACTTTATGTAGCCTGGTCCATCAATGTGATTCATCCATGAAGCATATATATAATAAAATATATAATTCACTCGTATAGTGCCATTAGAGAGCTGAATTTCTACCCGGGCACCTCACAAATGCCGCACGGCTCGAGCCTACAACATCGGTCGTCAAAGGTGAATAACTTAATATAGTAATATCTATACATTCAACCCCCGACTTACAACGGTTTGAGTTACAAAAATTCGTAGATACAACCACTGCCACAGTCACGTAAACAAATCGAAAATCCACATTTATCCAAGATAACTTTGAAAATTCGCTCGTGATCAGTGGCTTTGACATCGCCTCAAACCTTACGAAGGAAACAATGTCTGGCAGCTCTGCATTGTGGGTACTGAGGGCTCTCACAAACCATTATCGACTTAGGCAAATTTGACTTACGACAGGTTTTTTCGGTCCCTATTTATTTCGTAAATCAGGGGTTGAGCGTAGCAAAAATTTGTTACTGAACATCCCTACAAGGCATCCCTTCCCGGCCAAAGTACAGGAGATGGTCCAAGACTCGCGGCACAGGAAGACGGGCCACTTGGCTTCTTGGGATGGCGTCGGCGATCCGCTGACGATCCGTAGTGGTATCGGAAACGGAATGCCGCCGCTAGACCGCCGGCTGCCCGCCGAGGGCGACGGCCGCCTGGGCACGGCGTCCTGCCATCGGCGAGACCCGTCGGCATGGGATCGCAAGGATCAAATGTCTCCCTAGCCCCTCACTACTCCATTCCCTGTAGGAGTGCAAACATCATCTCATCGCTCTGCTCTTCTTCTTTCGTCTGCTCCTAGCTTGCCTCCGCTGAATGTGTCGCTAAAGCTGTCTTCCAGGCTGAAAAGATCGCTTTGGCACTCGATCGTGTGCCAGCAATGCTCTCGAAGCTGCGTTTACACGGCAGACTTCCCCACAGATTTTGGACAGATTTGGGCTACCACAATGCCGTACGTCTCAAAATTTTGGGGGAGGAGCCAAGTCTGTCGGAACTTTTTTGGCTCATATTCGATCCAGCTGACCAATCAAACCCCGGAGCTCATCGCATACACCCCACGGCCAAAATAAAAGTGGCTGATGTTCGTAGGCTCGAGTTAGATTGTGGCGGTTAGAGCAAGTCCTTGAATATGGGATGCTTATGCGTTTTAATCAACATTTCAGCCCTTTCTACGTAGCATTCGTCGTGCGTCTGTTTTATTAAGTCCACCAACAAACTCGTAACGGTGGACATTACTTAGAACTGTACATCCACACACTCGTGGCGGCGCACATTACTTGGTACCGCTCCCTTTCCCGAAAAAACTTTTTTACAATACTTATCCTCCTTTTATTTATATTCTTCTAATGCTACTCTACATTAATGACTGCACCGGCGAACTCAACTTTTGCGTTAGTTGGCTCGGCGTCTCCGGAGAAACTCTTTCATACCAGTCTCCCGGATTAGAGCACTGGCTGTGGGCGAGACTGTATCGGCCATTGAATCTGTCGCGGGCGCGACTAACTCTCTCGCATAAACGTCCTAACTAGGAGGAAAGTCGGCGTCTGTCAGGAGGAAAGTCTGCCGTGTACACGCTGCTCCTCATCCGACTCTCTGCATTCCCTTATTGCCTGCCTTGTCGACATCCGTGTTTGGGTGGCTGCTACCTTCTTGAGGCATAGCGAAGATAGGACCAACCCGCTAAATACGGGCAAACTTAGTTTCACCAGAAATGTGCACAAAATATCTGCTAGCATTACGCCCGCTACATCTGACGCCCCCCCCCCTTCTACGCATACTATTCCAGAGCGACTTGTCACTAGATGAGCACATTTCCTCCATTGTAAGGAACATTGCCAAAACCAACTTGCTACTTTTGTTCTGCTGAGCTTCGCGCGAGTACCTTCGCATTAGAAGTGCATTTTTCGAGTCGTGGGTCTTACTGACCGGTTGTGCTTGTTGTTTGACGCCCCGACAGCAAGCATGCGACGGTACGGGAACACTCAATGTCCAAGAACAACCTCGTATTTGGGCTCCCAGCGCGACGGCTAACACCGTTCTCTTCTAAGCCCCACTGGCAGAGTCCCAACTGCCTCTCTATGCAGGCAGTGACTCGCCCTCATAAAACCGCTTTCAAATAAACCAGCGTGGCCCATAAACCAGTGACCATAAACGCCATCGGCCCATACAACTCACCTCAATCAAAACTTAAACTCATAAAACCATAAACCCGTGGCGGTGCCTTAACACCGCAATGCTGGGTGTCTTAAGTTAGCCTTTGAATGCTGGCTCATGCATGATACTTGCTTTTGCATGCTTAATACCATGCACGGCGAAAACCCTTCGGTATTGATTCTCTTCCAGCGACTTATAAAGTCTCTGAATAGAGATCAAGTTATCCAGTGAGTTGCACAGCCTCTGAGTAGAGGTGAAGTTATCTTGGGGTGCTAAGAAACAGCGTATCATTATAATAATAATAATAATAATAATAATAACACAGATGATATAGCGTTCTTAGATTACTCAATCTCTTTATAGGAACTTTACATTTGCTTCAAAGGAAGCACGATCGAATGGTTAGTGGTAGCATGCTCAAAGACAACAAGCAGAGCATAGTCAGAGGTGACATCCACCGGGTCAGCATGCAAATATGGTTAGTGGCAGGATTCACATTCACATTTCACATGTCAGCACGCAGTAGCAGACAAACGACAAATCACGTGGACCCAGTAAATGCTGTGACAGTTAGTAGCGTGTTTAGCTTCTTTTAAATAGGGTCGAATCAAGTGATGTAGTGAAGCAAGTCGGAAGTGAGTTCCAGGTTTCCTTATTACCATGCACGAACAATGACACGCACACACACACACACACACACACACACACACACACACACACACACACACACACACACACATATATATATATATATATATGTATGTATGTATATGTATATGTATGTATTTACGCAAACGATCAACTCAGCAATATGCCTCCGATAATTGAGATCCACTCTGATATCCTCTGCTGCTCGAACCCCTCACTTCTGCCTATACTGGTCTTTGCTGCTCAAATGTCCTCTTATGCTCGTGACCAATTTCGATTGATGATTTTGCCTTGTTTGAGTGGCAGTCATACCTGGCCTTTACGAAATAATATATATCCTTCTGCTTGCAAGCACACGGTGAGACTGTTAGAGTGCTCTTCGGCCTCCTTGTTCGTCAGCCAATAAGAATAATGCTTTTGAAATAGCACTCTCAGAGAACTCAATCTCTTTCTAGGTACTTCTCATTTGCTGCAAAGGAAGCACAATCGAGCGGCTAGAGGTATCATGTTCGATAAACAACAAGAATGACATGGTTAGGGGCGACATGCACAGGGTCAGCATGCAAGTGTGGTTAGTGGCAGCATGCATAAGCACATAAAGAACAAATCACAGGAACCCACTAAATGTTGTGATAAATATGTGCGTTTTTAATTTCTTTTTAAATGTGGTCAAGTCACGGGATGTCGTGGCGCAAGTCGGGAGTGAGTTCCAGACTTCGGGAGCATATGAACTAAAGGCGAGGTCTGCAAATAATTTGAGATTTCTAGGAGATATAGGTAAACAGATTCCGAAAAGCGGTTGGTACGACCAAGGTCTAACTGAGGTCGTGGGCTCGAGCCCAGAGGCATATGTGAAACGCCTGAATAGAGATTAAGTTCTCTTGGGGCGCTATGTAAGTGAATTATATTTTTATTTATTTATTTACGATGCTTAGCCTGGTGAGGCAGTAGATCTGGTAGCTAGGCTTGATTCAAAAAATGAGGTCTAATAAGAGGTCACTTTGGAACGTAACAGCTAGATTTCGTGCAGATTCAACAGGAGATATGCTGACAGAGCCAATTTTGAGCGTTAGCCTTTCCAATTTCTGAATTACACTTGGTTTGCCCGTAAGTAGTAAGTTGGTCTTATTATTATTTAATGAAATTCTGCTGCCATCCATGTGCAGATGTCATCAATACATGCAGCTATGGGAGTTGAGAGAATTCGACGTGCTTGAGGGTAAGGAAGGATTAAAGTAAAGGAACGGCTGAGATTTATTTGCATAGAAGCGAAAGCCTAGATTGTGCCTGGCAATCTCATCGGCGAGAGGGATAGCATAAAGGGTGAAAAGAACGATACCAAGCACAGATCTCATAGGCACCCCATATTTTAGAGGTTCCTTGGATGATCTTTGTTCTTTCACATCAATACTCGGGAGTCTCCCACTGAGATAGTAATAGTAAATCACAATAAAATAATAATAAATACTAGTAGTAATAGTAGTAGTAGTAGTAGTAGTGTTCATAATAACAATGATAATTAATAATATAATAATACTACATAGTAGTAGTACGGATTTTATGTGGATCCACTGTTAGGGTTTTCTAGGTATCATCAAAGGTTTTTTAGCAGACAACATTGTTTGATTGGTCCGGCGGCAAGTATCGTCATTAAGTATCAAGAAATTGTCCGACATCCACGATCGGATGTCGGGCAATGCAAGCATTCATTTTATCAGTTGCTGCAGCAGATTCTGACGGTTTTGAATGAAAAATACAGCTGAGTATCGTCAGTATAAAAGTGATATCATATTCCATGGGCCTTCAATGGAGAACATCAAGGGACCGAGTACGGACTCTTGTGGGACTCTGCAGATAACCCGTCTCTCGTGTGAGACCTGACCCCCACACGACACGGATTTAACACGATCAAGCAAGTACGATTTAAACCACGCCAGTGCCTCATCTGCCAGACCGATCGTTGTTCTCAATCGTTGAAGTAGAACATCGCGATAAATTGTGTCGAAGGCAGCTGACAGATCTAGCAGAGCTAGGGCAGTGACATTCCCACCATCGTTGCCACGGAGATTGTCATTGTTAACACGGAGGGGAACAGTTTCAGTGGAGTGCTGCCTCTTGAACCGTGGTTGAAATTTTTCTGACATTTCATTCTTTTCAATACATTCAACCAGCTGCTTAGCAACAATTGTTTCAAGAATCTTTGACAAGAAAGGAAGAAGGGAAACTGGGCGATAGTTTGCAAGGACCTCTGAATCTAATCCAGGCTTTTTAAGTATCGGTCAAACGATAGCCGATTTGAAGGATTTGGGGACGACCCCTTTTACCAAAGAGGCATTAGCAATCTCGGTTATGGCAGGACTACGGTGGTCTGCCAGTGAAGATCACCGAGATGACGGTATAGGGTCTACAGGAGACGAGCTCTTTTTGCTAGACCTGATAAAGGTAGACACATCATAAGCAGAAACCTCGGAAAACGATTTCGCCAGCAATGCTGGTGAGTCTAAGGATGTGAGCCCAGAAGGGTTAACATTTAGGAAACGCCGCGTCGAAAAGTTGAATAGCCAGCTTGCCAGAGCAGCCGTGGGTTTTACCGAGAGTCTATGGAGACGGTGAGTGATCAAGCGGCAATGGAGACAGTGTATAATCGGCGGGTCGGTTGTGCCGAGCTCATTTGGACTATCTAGCACTTGATTTCTCATCTAGGATACTGACTGGCGATACTTGCAAATATTTACACATCTTTCGACTAGATGGGGTGCCTGGAGGTGCCAGCCCATCTTTCGACGGTAACTGGTGGAGAGTCTGCTACGTAGGCTATGCTTCAACCGGCTGTTTCTATTGGTCGCAGTCGGCTGACACCTACCTTACGGCGTGCGCACGTGGCCCGCCATTTTAATTGTTTGCGCAGGTTGGTGGGCTGCAGGGTCAGAACTTCGTCTCGGTGCTTCGGTCGACGTAAGTTAAATAGCAAGTCGACGAGCGTTCAAAGATTTTTGTCAGCCGGCTCGTCCAGTCGTTCTCCGTTGCTTGCGAAAGCACCTTTGCACAACCCCGATAGCCACGCGCTCGCCCGCCCGGCAGGCGCTGTCAACATCGTAGCGCCCTTGCTTGGCATTGGACAATCAGTCCGGCGTGGTCGCGGTAGGGTAGTAGGTGAGGCGCTTGCACGTGCGGCTGTTTTATCGCGGCTCTCCTCTCTCAAAAGGCCAATGCTAGAATCTGTGGATGCTTCCGCCAAATTGGCTGCTCGCGTATTTTTCTAGCCGAGTTGGCGGTAAAGTGCCATATGGATAGATCGGCTGGCTACGGCTAACACTGCTCGTGCAAGGCCGACACTCCGGCCGGCCGACACACTGGCCGGCCGACTTCGTTTATGGGTGCCTGCGAGTCGCCTGTCGAAAATTGTTTCCCATCTTCCGCGGCGCTATGCGTCGGGGCCAACTGTGCTGGCTAGAGCCGAACCGTCGCCTGGCCGCCGCCGCCGTCGGCCCGCAGAAGCAAGCATAGGCACATGCGCTCGGCCGCGGCAGCGGTGGCTGCGGTGGCTTCGGACTGTCGCTGCCGCTGCCGCCACCGCCCAGCGAAAGTGCCTGTCGGCTCGGCGGCTTCCGTCGACGATTGGCGTGCTGCTCGGTGTGAATAAGTTGTTCACCTTTGTGAGCCGTTTGAACGGCCAATTGTGCTGCCGTGTTTGTGCTCTCGTGGTAATAGGCATCGGCCAGGCTCTTACCATTCAGTCGCTGGGGGCCAGAAGCTTATTACGCGCCATTCTGCGTTCAATGGCTTCTTTCATTTAGTCACTTAATAACCCTGCGGTGAATTCTTCCGCCGCTCTAGCGTCCGTCTTCGCTCGGGCGGCCGTCGGTCGACCGGCTCGCAACCCTAGTAAGAGCTCGGCTGGCCGCTGTTTTTTCTTCTGTTGGTGTAGCAACTTGGCCGTTGAGCAGCGGCGGCTGCCGACGCCGCCACCCAGCCGCTCAGGTGGCGCAGCGAGCAGCGTTCCAGCCGCAGCCGCCGTCGCCGTTGCAGCAATAGGAGCCACTTGCACTGGAAGCATGAACGCAATTGCTTTGTCGAGCCCGGTGCCTCAGCTGACCAAGCGGGAGGTGGATCCCGACGCAATTAAGATGTTCGTCGGCCAGGTGCCCAAGAGCATGGACGAGACGGACCTTCGACTGTTCTTCGGCAGGTTTGGAGAGATCTACCAGCTGAACGTGCTTCGAGACAAGATCAGCGGCCAGAGCCGAGGTGAGGTGACACCTGGCGGCGAGCAGTGGCAGTGGCGACAGGCGGGCGCTGATCATTTTGGCCAACGAAGCTGCTGCAGCAGCTGCTCCCTTGCAGCTTCGGCCGATGCCTCGTTTCGCGAGTCGTGCTGCAGACGTGGCGGCGTCTGGTGGTTCTATCGCGGCGCCGTTTTGTCTTCTGGCTGGTCGATGGAGGCAGCTCTTGACAGAGCAAGGCTGTACTCAGTGGTAGTGGAGCTTACCTAGCCACTGCTCGTTGCTTGACTTACTTCACTTTGGGAAGCTCCTCGACGTTTTCTAGAGTACATATCCTAGGCTTTCCGGCCTGCATACTTGTACGTGTGTATAGGTGTTTTTGATATTTAAACTTGAGACTGTTGCCAAATTCTCATCAAGTTGCCCCACTGGATTTCTTAATCTTCATGGCTGTGCGTTTGCGGTTTGTGCATAAGTATGTCTTTAAATTGGAGACTGTTGCCAAATTTTCGTTAAGTGTGGTTGTCACATTGGACACAAAACAGGGCTGCTCTAGCCAGCCCGTTGTAGTCATTGCTTTGGCTTGCCACCTCCATCGCCCTCCACAACTGCACAGACCGATCCTAATTCGACCTCGACCATTTGCATGCTGTGTGCGACCGTCTTCTGTTGTTACACTTCCAGATGTCAAGCTTCCTTAGCAGCAAACATCAAGTGCCTAGGAAGAGATTGAGTTATCTTAGGGCACTATATCAAATGTACTAGTAATATTATTATTAATTTTATTATTATTAATAGTAATATTGTAAGCTTTTCGAGCATTGTATCGTTCGTGTGCACACTGCAAGCAATATATCCGTATCATTCGTTTACGCACAGCAAGCAATTTATCGTTCGTTTAGGCACTGCAATGTACTGTTTGTTTGCACACTGCAAACAATGTATAGTTTGTTTAAGCACTGCAAGCAATGTATCGTTCGTTTACACTCTGCAAGCAATGTATCGTCGTTTACACACTGCAAGCAATGTATCGTTTGTTTGCACTGCAAGTAATGCAGCAATGTATTATTTGCTGCAAGGTTGACACACTATAGGCAATGTACCCCTCGTTTGCATGCTACACAAAAAGTCTTTGCCGAAAAAGTCTTGTACGATGTTTGCACTTCTCGACCCAGGTTGCGGGTTCGAGTCCAGGCAATCCCTTATTGCCTGCTGGAAGCTAGTTTTTGCCTCCGAGGCTATTCGGCTGCTTTGTTAATAAGGCCGTTAGGTCATCTGATTTTTTTTACTTTTATTTTATGGGCTGATGTACCGCAGCTGCTGTTACACACTTTTAGCCTAGTTTCTCTGCTGCTAAGGCAAGCAGGGCCTCTGTCAGTCCCCCATGGCGATGGCAAGTCGTCCTGCATCTGAGCAAGGGTATCATTCACGATAGTACTGCGTCATCAATTGCTGGTAGCCAGCATTTGTCAGTGGGGATCATCCTCTCCTGTAAGTGGATGTGTGCAGGCAGATAGCCTTTGTCATTCGGAATGTTGCATCCTGACAGAATTGCAGGAACTGTGCATTCAGACCATGGCCGGTCAAATGTGTGTGGTTTAATCAGTTTTATTATAGTTTGTGGTTGCTCCTATGTTGGCTTAGTGAACAAGACTATGCAGTTGTTTACTAGATTGAAGGAGCCTCTAACAGAGCTGCTAACTTGAAAGGGTGCTGGTAGAGTACTCTGAATGTCTTTGAGGCATTCCTCAAAGTAGTGACCGGCTTTCTTCTACTGGAGAGCTGTAAGACGACCATTTACCTGTACTAAACTTTCTAACCCTTCCGGTCAGTCTCTCTCTCTCTCTCTCTCTCTCTCTCTCTCTCTCTCTCTCTCTCTCTCTCTCTCTCTCTCTCTCTCCTCTCTCTCTCTCGACCGCCCTTGCATCAAGCCTTAGGCTACGAAGTAGGTAGCTTCCAAGCCAAACTGCCGAAAACAGCTAATTGGTTCAGCATTTCTGGCTATTGTTTGTTGCTTGCACCAAGATTCACACTTCGTACGGGCTTTTCGTGATGCAGCCGGCAGTGACTACAGCTTGAAGCTATCGCCGGCTTGAGTAAAGCTCGAAGGCAGGATCGCACATAGGCAATGATTTGGTGTTGTTATTGTTGCCTTTGGTATGGTCTGTTGTCATGCGTGAGTTGTTTAGGACTCATGCCAAGGTCGATTGATGTTTGACGTATTTGCAGGGTGTAGCCTAAGACACCACTTTGATAGTTTGCATTCTCCTTTTTTTGGTAGTTTTGTGTTCTCCCTCTTGCTGATGTAATCGCCAAGCACATAGCCTAGGATTTCAGTTTGTGTGAAGATCGCACACAGCCATACCTGCCTGCGCTTTGCTGCCTGCTTTCCACCATAACCCTGCATGTATTGCTGACGTTTGCAAAAGATGGCAGAAAACTTTCTCAAATTTGTTTACTATCAAACCAACTTACTACTATGGGCCAACTTAATTTTATTCGGACATTTGAATGCCGGTATTTCAATTGGACTTAGCCACGTGCTATAGCAAATATATGGGCCCTTTCAGACAAGGATACCACAGCCAAAGCTTGTCCTTGTATTTCTGACATTCTTCCGAGTCTTCTGAAACTCACTACTCGGCAGGTTTTTCTGCCAGCCCGCTTGTAAGCATGCATTCTATTAAGGACTGAAACAGAGCTTGAAAAGTGGCTGGTACTGCCGTGCATATGATCCTAGGCACTTTTAGGAACTGCTGCACTGACTCGTCCCTATAGCCTCCGACTCTGTATCGTGGGCTGACTGGGGCTCATATTCTTTTTTTGCGTTGCCAGCAGCTGCGTGCCTCGGTTAATTAGATGCCACTATGATGATCTGGTGTGGAGCTTAACTGCCTTTGGAGCAGGTTCGATGTGCTATTGATGACTCACGGTGAGTCTGGCTGGCCTGAAGAAAAACACCACCCCCATTGTTGCAACTCTCGTAGACTAGCTGGTTTGGCCTCGATAACTTACACAAGAGTGTTGCCAGCAAATATATTGTTGTTACTGATTAATGCGAAAATCAATCTGTCTATCCCCTGTCCTTTTAAGCACCCCTATTAGGAGTCTGAACGAATCTCCCGAGTTAACTTGTCCAATGTCTCCAGCATCCCTAATTGTGGTCCTGCTTAAAGATGTGGTACTCACCTGCAGTATTGGCTAACGAATGCAAACGAATTAGGCAATGTTTTGTTCCTCCCTTCTGTCGGAAAGAACCAGGGCAGCTGCAGTAGCAGCTAGCAGCTAGTAGCTGCAGCGGGACAGCCAGTTCCAAACCGAAAGGCCCCTCATTCCTTGCTAGGCTTCCCTTGAGTTGAAGGTCAAGGCTGGTTGTTGAGCACTATAGACTAACAAGGCTAGTGAACCAGGCTGAGGTCAGGATGCACTATAAATGGGTAAACAAATGTTGTTGCAGTGACTTGCTGACTTTACTCCAGGTTAAGTATGCCTGGGACATGTCTTAGCTTGCCGGTCATATCATGTGCCACCCACATACCCTTCCCCCCACTCAACTCCCAAGTTCAGAAAGCCATTGCTTGCTGCGTCTGATCTGCCAGCAGCTGCTGCCGCCACTCGTGTGAAGCAGCAGCATCCCGATGCTTCTGCTACAGGTGCTTTTATTGCCACCGCTGCCCCATACCTAGGCCTGTAAGGCAGCTCCACTATTGCCACTAGCACCCTCAGCAGCTGCTTATTGTTGCTCAGCCCAGCTTGCAGTGGCATCCTTGCCACCGTGCCCTCTGAGGGCTTGAGGAGAACTCTTGAGAATCAGCGCTGACTGTCGAGAACAATGGTTGGCTGGCCTCTTACACTGGCTGGTGGAGCCCTGATTTGCTAAACCTTCCTTCTTTTAGACTAGGCCAGCCTGCTGTGTCTTTGCCGAGCTGTGCAGTATGCTTTTTCTGCACGGCTTTAGCTGCATGCAGCATGTCCTGAGTCCAAATGATACTAGTTAGAAGAGATATCTCATGTGGGATATAGCTTTCGACCTTGTGCTCGACCTTGCCTTCCCTAGTACCCACTGACTCGGTAGTTGGCTGCCCCGACAGCAAACAGATGCCGGTAGCCGGGCTCACAATCGTTCTCCTGCACCCTCACCCCACCCCCCAGTGTTCCCACTGCCCCATCTCTCCAGGCCTCATCTTCCTCTGTAAAACATAAACTCATCAAACCATAACCCTCAACAAACCATAAACCTGTGGTAGCACCATAAGACCTGTGGCAGCACCAGACACGATTTGTCATCCCACGACCAGCTAGCTATCTCTGGGCTGCTGGTCTCCAAGTGCATTGCTATTATTCGAATAAAGTCGCCCTGGTTTGACCCCGGGTTTAAGGTGCTCACCTTTAGCAACCGAGGTCGTGGGCTCAAGCCCTGCTAGGTATGTGAACGCCTGGATAGCGATTAAGTTCTCCAGGCCCCCATGCAAATGAATATTGTACATGTTTGCATATTATATGTATACACAATGTATGTATATTTTATTATATACAGTGCTGGCCGAAAAATATACAGCTCCGGGAGGATCGACTCATAATCTCTGATAATTCAGTTTTTTTTACTTAAGGCCAACAACATTTCACCACATCTTATGAGTTGCATGAGTTAGCAGTATTTGTAACAAATTGGACATGCTACCAACATAAGTCATCTTACCAGGTGAAAAATACGACCCAGCTTTTGTACTAAATGGAGCAATTTCTGGCTACAGACTAGTTGCCATTCTCCACAGATATTTTCTAGTACTGTCGGAGCACTGCAAAGTAAGATTCACGAGATGCATTTAGCATCCGACTCTATAAAGATGTATCTCACTAACCGTGTTCGTATGTTTTTTAGCTATCATTAAGAGTTTAAAGCATGCTAATTTGAGCATTCACAACCACGAGTTGGATGTGGTTCGAAGAAATGCTAAAATTTAATGATGCGATGGAAAGGAAAAATCGGACAGCATTTTCTGGGAAACAGGGAATTAAAGAATTCTTTGACATTCGTATCCTAGTTTTTAACTATGTCAGTTTTCTAAATGCATGCACTAAATTAAACTACCGTCTAATAATTTCGGGCAATACATTAAAACCCATGCATGTCATTATGGTTTTGGCAGTGTTTGCCAAGACTTCTATTTTGTTGTATTGCTCTAGGGCTCATTTTTCATCGGGATACGTAGTGAGCTGGTTTCTTGCTCTACCGGCACTATCGATTTCTTGCATACTCACAACCAGATCTGGCCTGTGTGTGTGCATGTGCAAAACAAGAAGTCACACACCTTGAACCTTTCCCAAATTAGTGCCCCACACAGTTGTTAAGATGCATTTTTTCTAGAGAGGTATATCTGGCACATCCAAAAATCTTTGTTCGTCTTGTTATTTTGCTGCCAAAAACTATCCATCGAAAACCGCAACTATTTTCGAACCCGCGTGAAACAGCCAAATAAGGTAATTGCTCGTTTTTCCCCACTTAGTAGTTCAACGGAGGTGGCATGCACAATATAAATAAGCATGCACAATATAAATCGCCTACAAAATTAAATGCTCTTAGCTCCTCTCGTGTGCTGGGTTGATTGCAGAGAGTTGCAGCTCGACATCCTAGCAGTACTATTTCTTATAGTATTGTGTGTGTGTGTGTGCGTGCGTGTTATGTGTCTGCTTTGAAGCACTGTCTTCCTGTTTTGCGTGTGTGTGTGCTTGCGCGCGCATATGTGTGCACGATAGAGTGAGTGCATGTATGTCAGCCACCCTTCGCCCTTCATCTACCTTCACCTCTCTTTTCTTATTTGAATCTGTTGGTCACTTAGGAAAAAACTCCAGCTAGTGATAAGGCTCTACCCAAAGAGTGAATTGGTATTGGACACGATGCCCTGTCCAGTTGTAACTCAATTTGACTTGAGCAGCCGCAGGCTGACGGCTCTTGAATCGTGATCGCTGCCCGAGTTGCTGCCGCCGATTGTGTACAGCTCGTGGTGCTCTCTGCTCAGGCTGCACGCGCCCTTCTTTTGTCGAATGCACAGCCTGTTCTCTGGAAGTGCTCTGAGTGAACCAACAGCCAGCCCTTGGTTCTGCTCCATCTTCCGGGCAGCGTTTGTGCCATGGCCATGACCATGACATCGTCTTGCAGTGTGCAGTGTGCAGTGTGTGAACCACTTGATCTGGTCCGGTTTTTGTCCCCGGGACTTTGTTCGGTTGTGCCCAGCTGGTCGACCGAGTGATCTTACTCTCGATCGACATCGTGCCATACTCCTGTGAGGGTTCGCCTACTGCATTCTGCCCTCGACCACTCGGCCTGAGAAGTTCTCCTCGGGGGACTATCAACAGGGTGGAGGGCTCGTATCATGCAATTCCACATGTATGCTGATAGCATTCGGCTGTGCAATAGGAAAGATAAAAAACCGTATTTTTTGGCAGAGCTAGTTGATTTAATGTGAGGTTAGAGAATATATAATGTTTCAGTGCCTTTGGCTGCTGGCAGTGTGTGCTCATGTGCCGTGTGTGAACTCGTTTACAATGAATTGGCTTTCCAGCTGCATAACATAGGCAAAATTAAGAGTCAGTAGCGCTTGCTTGCATGGCGATGGTGGAGCTCATCCGTGCCAGCGTGACGCAGATGAGACCAAGACCAATGCAATTTGCTGGTCGGAAGGTCGCCCATTAAGACCCCTTGAGCCTCTTCAGCTTCTCTGGACTGGTGAAGAGGCTCAGCACTTAGCATCACCGATCACACTCCTCTGCTGAAGCAGCTACCGAGCCGAGCTGACAGAGTAGTGTTAAGTCTCGGCGCAGCAACTCTCTCTTGAGATCTAACGGCTGGCTTCCAGGCTATTCTTGGGATTGTTGCTGGAGCAAAACTGGGTATTACGGCTAGTGTCGGCTACCGATTCTTTCAACCACTATATATATATATATATATATATATATTCACACACTTTATCCATTTGGTTGTCGGCTGTTTGTTTGCCTGCTGTAGCCCATCTAGTTTCTGGGACTTACTGCTGACGGTATTCCGAGAGCAGCAACCTCCTTGGGGAGTGACAGTGAAAAACCTCAAATTTTGCTCACACACACACAGGTTCCTGCTTAGCCTAGCATTCGAAAAACTCGTCAGCAGTGGTCCTGGTCTGCTGGCAGATGTTTACCATGTGCTGTCTTCTTTAGTGCAGGTTTGCTTTGATGGTAGGTGGCATTCCTGGATTTTGTGTCATATCATTTGCAAGCCATTCTGCTTGTTCTTGGTTGGCCCTGGGATTTAATAAGCTTTGGAATATCGGAATTATTAAGGGTTGTGTTTTCTGTTAAGCTCTTTGGCCTTCATGCTGCAAGCTGCTGGCTTTGCTATGGGGCTTCTTAGCGCTGTGCAAATCGATGCTCATTGCTGAAAGTCCTTATCGCTATCGTGTTCAGTTGGCACCCGGTCTCTAAATCCAAGAATCGCTTCTCCCCTTTCTTTGCTGATCTCGGCACTGGGTTAAGGGGTCTTGTAGCCCCCCCCCCCTCCGAAGGCAACACGACTGCAGCTTTGCAGGTGTGGTTTGCTGAGTGAGGGGTCCCTAAGCTCACTTCTGGATGCCAGGTGGTAGCTCCTGTCTTGTGGGCACTCCCCCTCCTGAAACTTGCAGCAAGGGCCTACTGAGCTTGCAGAGCAACTCGGGAGGTTTACTTGGGCATGCCTTATGTATGCACTATGTTCTAATGTATTTATGCAGGGGGGAAGCTGCCACCTTTAAAAACTTGCCAGGCCATTGTAAACGTTAAGCTTTGTTTCTAAAAAGTGGCCAGCTTTTTTTAGACCAGCTACTACAATTTTTAGGTGATTGAAAGAGTTTGCAAGCCAGTGCCTTGTAACAAAACACGGTCTCCCTATTTTCAATTAGAAAGGCACTAAAGTGCCTAGCACGAAGATGCACATTTGTTGTTGCTTCAGGCATTAGACGAAGGAACAGTTCGGTTTTTCAGTTGGAGCTGTAAATAGTTCTCATCTGGGCAGGGTGGCCTGCCTTCGGTGCTTCATTTAGAAAAGTAAATAAAAATGTTTCTAGGGGGGAGGCTAGGTAAGCCTGCTGGGCAGCAAAGCTTTGGGATGTTTTGTCTCTGTATAGGGCCATCGGGCTTGTGGTGAGTGCTACAGTCAGCCAAGTCCTTCATCGACAGCCACTAAGGCCATTTTGGCTTGTGAAGCTCTACAACATTTTTTTAAACTGGTCTGCGAGCCACCATTGCCAACTGCAGCACATCATATTAATATGTTAGCGCTCAGCCTTGCTTGGCATATCAGTGCAGCTCGGTGTTCGATATTTTCTGGTGAGCCGTGATAATAATAATAATAATAATTCACTTGATAAAGTGCCCTCAGAGAACTTAATCTCTCTCTAGGCGCTTTACATTTGCTGTAAAGTGAAATGCAATTGAATGGTGGCACTAGGTAAGGCGATTGCTTTTTACGACCTGGGTCCCGAGGTCGTGGGTTCGTATCCTGCGGTGGGAGATCCTTTATTTCTGCTGCAAGCTGTGATGATAGCCGTAAAGGCTCTTCTGTCGCTATACAAAAGGCTGTTAAATTAGCTAGTATTTTTATTTTCTAATAAGCTGCGAGAGCCCCTCGTTCAGTGTTTGCACGTGCGCACTGCATTCAATTGGACTACCCATTGGTATACAAATGTATTGCATTTAGTCGTGCACAGCCAGTCATGTCAGAAAGTCTTCGAAAACCGTTCTGCATTTTAAATTCTTCTGCCGTTTCATAACCCATTGTTAAGGTCGATAGGCTGGAGTCCTCGAGGCTGGCAATTCTTCATCGTATAGTTTACTTAAATTTGTGGAGCTGTACACACACACACACACACACACACACACACACACACACACACACATACATACACACACACACATATGCATACACGCACCCACACACACACACATTTTTGCCCACACACATGTATGAGCATATGATTGTTTAGCAACGAGATGCAGTTGCATTATTCTCAATAAAGGCATTGACTTATTGGTTGATTGCTAGCCAGTGTAGGCAGATTCTGGTAGTGGTTTGTGCCCACATCAAGCTGCAAGGGCTTGTGAAAAGGGTGTCATAGACACGTATGCCGAGCCACTACTTTCAATAGCGCTGCACACTGTTGCCAACACTTGTGTACACCGCAGTTTCTCTGATTGACTGTCACCTGTTACCTGAGTGAGCAGCGCTTTATCTGCATTAGAGAAACTGTTTTGCTGCCATTGCTGTAATTACTTTGGACTATGTGTCTTCGCAGCTGCTTCCGCTGATTCGTGGCAGCCCTGAAGCAGCTCTAGCCCATCGCTAGGCAGACTTGTCGGCTGCCGTCTGTTGCTGCACACCAAGTAGATGCTATCGGCTGATGGTGTGCTACTGCTTCTTGCAGGTTGCTGCTTTGTGACGTTTTTCACTAGGAAGGCAGCCATCGAATCGCAGGATGCTCTTCACGACAAGCACGTGCTTCCAGGGGTTTGTAGAAGCCATATTCGCTGCTGGCTCGTTCTTGCAGGAGGATCCTAGCTTTTGTGGGCGCTACTTTTCGTGAGGCCAAGTTTGTTGTGAAGCATTCCTATTTTTAACTTCAAGTTGGTGTGGCAGTTGTATGCTGCTGGGTTGTAGCCATGGGGGATCTCATTGCCAGCATAGAATACTCAAGAGAGGCTGTAAGACCAGGCGCAGAGCATGTTCAAGCGTGCGCTGCTTGTCATGCAAAAACAGAATCACGTCACTTTTGGCAATTGATCTCCGAACTCGGTGACAATGACCACGATGCAAGAGCAGAATCACGACACGACAGCTTTTGGCAATCGATCTCCGAACCCTGTGACCTTGACCGTGGCTCAAGGCCCTGGGGTCCACTGCTGTACATTCACGAAGATTCATGCCTATGCCGATTGGCGGCAAGATGTTGTGTTGCACCTATGTTAGCACCCTGCCACTAGTGCTGTATGCTGGCTGATACCTCATTCCATATGCCTGAGTAACTTACTTTGGTGGATTTTACAAACCTTCCTCTATGGCCAGACATCGTGGGTGGCCTCAGTATTCCTTGAGGAAGAAAAACCTCATTTTTGAGCATTTCTGCTAACAATGCTTGCTGCTCATTCAGCCACCGCTTCACCCATATATCTGAATTGCAAAGTTGTGAATTGCCAACTACTTGTGGCCCATTTTGTTTTCCTTCATGCAAACAATTTGAATTTGTAAGATTGTGATTATTTTTGTCAGATAAGCAGCTGCCTTGATAGGCTGATTGTGTAAATGACGATTTTGTGAATGGCTGCTACAATTTGGCTGATATCTCTTAAATCTACTCAGCATGTGCAACTGTTAGGGCCGCTTATTTGCACCAACTAGTTTGGTGTATTTGCAGTACTTAAATTTCTTTGTAGATGCATCATCCAATCCAAATGAAGCCTGCTGACAATGAGAAAAAGAACTGTAAGTTGTACCTCTCAAGGACCCTCCCCTTTCTCCACACTTGTTGATCTTGGTTGTCTTATTGTTAGCTGTTAGTCAATGTCCCTTATTGCAGGGCGTGATGCATCCTATGTACCGGCAGCAGGTGATCGTGTGGCCGTGCCACGAGGCTAGGTTTTTTGTCTCCATTTTACTTTTTATTTTGCATGGCAGTCACCCTGCTGGGGTAGCTGTGTTGGTCACAGGAACATACCGGTAGAGTGCTTTGTGTGTGCCAGCCACTAAACCTTGAATAGCAGCACGTTATCTTTTCTATCAGACTGCCCTTGGGTGCAGCAGTGAGCCTGTTAAAGACGATTGCCTTGGACGGGGCAAAGTTTGCAAGTGGGTTAAGTGCGCAGCGAGCAAACTCCACTGCATGTACAAGTACTTTTGCACGGCCCGGCTGGGTATCAGCTGGCGCCTCTAAAGTGAGCTTGTTCGTTGAAGGCAGCCAACTGCATCGGCTGCTCTTGTATGCGTGGAGTACCTTATTTAACCCGCCGCAGTTGGTCGTCAATGAAGTGCTGTGCCGTCGATCGATCCGTGCCTCTGTCCATCGCGTTGCAGTGGAGGAGAGGAAGCTGTTCGTGGGCATGATAAGCAAGAAGCTGAATGAGAGTGACGTAAGGCGAATGTTCTCACCTTACGGCCCCATCGAGGAGTGCACAGTGCTGAGGGACCTCCAGGGTGTTAGCCGTGGTAAGGCAGGTGGCGTTCTTTTGTTATTTCAAGCGACACTGTTCGTCAGACACGAAGCTGGCAAGCAATTGCTTGCCCAGGTCGCAGTCTGAGCTTGACTGAGCGTGATGAGGTGCGATATTAATGTCGTGCTTTTTTCAGGATGCGCTTTTGTGACATTCATCACTCGCAACAGTGCGTTAGTGGCTATACAAAGCATGCATCAGAGCCAGACAATGGAGGTAAGGAGAAAAGCCTACCTTGAAATACCGTAGCTGTGACGTTTGATAAGGCATGACCTCTTTTCCGGATGGTGTCATGCACTGCCGTTACTTTGACACGCGCGGTTTTTGACATCTCGATTTTGATTGTTTTTATATTGTTTTTATATTGGACGTGATAGTAACAGACCAGAGCCACGCTGTTGTTTGGACAATTGGTCAAACATGGTCCGACCTAGTTTGACTTTGGTCAACCTAGTTCTGAAGTCTGTCCTAGGCATGTTATTATTTCCAGTAGGCTATTTTGGTCGGGTTAGAAGCAAGTGTTTGAGCCACAATGAAGCTGGAGAATCTTACTGCCTATGCACAGCCACGATCAAACCGAGGCTAGCCAGACCTTGACCTTACGGGAGGAATCCAGTCGTAAAAGGGTGAAGGTATAGCTCACGTGCCCAAGCTTTGCAGTAGCTGGTGCTGGTCAACCAGCAGAGGTGACCCTCATAGGTGGGGAGACATAGCAAAAAACCACCGGCTTAGCTGGAAGTCAGCCCTTACGACACCCATGCGAAGGAATTAAACTCCCTCTAGCTGGAAGGCTGCTCTTACTGCACCCATGCTTAGGGACCCACTGACATGCCTTGTTGATCCCAAAAGTTGAATCAGGACGTATGACACCGAGTGAGGCTCAGCAGCAATCACCGGCCCATTATATCCGGCAGCGTGACTTGCTTCACTTTTCAGGGCTGCACGTCTCCGCTGGTGGTGAAATTTGCCGACTCGCCGAAAGACAAGGAGCACAAGAAGGCTCCCCTCTCGACCGTCAACAACAACAACATCTGGTCGCCCATGCAGCTGGCTAGCTTGACGGCTCCACATCAGTATCTGAATCTGGCCGTGAGTAGGCAATCGCTCCCTTGTATTTTTTCTCCATTTCCGACAGGCCAGCGATGACTCTTTGCGTGGCATGGTAGAAGTGGAGCCGAAATCCCCCATGAACTCATCTCGAATTTGCTCTCCCGTGCAGTCCTTGTGGAGGTCGGCTCGAGCAGCAGTGTGGCAGCTTTGTTGCTCTGGCATCCAGTGTGCCGTCTTTGCATTGTACTCCGCCGGCGGTTCTTGTGATTATGTGTCAGCTCTAGGGTCGGTCGTGTGTGTGTGTGTGTGTGTGTGTGTGTGTGTGTGTGTGTGTGTGTGTGTGTGTGTGTGTGTGTGTGTGTGTGTGTGTGTGGGTGTGTGTGTGTGTGTGTGTGTGTGTGTGTGTGTGTGTGTGTGTGTGTGTGTGTGTGTGTGTGTGTGTGTGTGTGTGTGTGTGTGTGTGTGTGTGTGTGTGTGTGTGTGTGTGTGTGTGTGTGTGTGTGTGTGTCCGACCGTGTGCCAAGTACTGGCTTCTGCCTTGGCTGCCTGATAGTCTGGGCTGTAGGAGACACACCTCCAGGCCGGGCCGGGGACGGATAGACGCCCTGCCTGTCGTCGACTAGAGCTGGCAGCTGCTGCCATGGCATGAGAGTGAGTCAGTCGGTCGGTCGGCTCTTGTCGTTGCAGCTGCTGCAGTCCATGAATGCAGCCGGAGCTGCCAGCACCGGTTATATGCCCAACATTGGTGGCTTGGGTAAGTGCTGGCTGGCACAGCTGTTTGTGCATCCTCCTCCTCCTCAGCAGCATCAGCTGCTGCTGCTGAAGCCAGTGACGACGACCGGGAGGATGCCGAAGAGGCTGAAGCAGCTGCAGTAGCAGCCTGCGGTGACAGCTCCTGCCGGGGCTGCGAGTGCTGCTGCTGCCTTGCCTTGCCGAGCACATGTTCTGCTAGCTCTGGCGCTGACTAGCCACCCACCCTCTACTTGCTGGCATTCTAGTGGGCTGCCGAGATAGGCTGCAGTGAATACTCCCTCGGCCAGTTGCTTGCTCCCTCCTGTTCGGCCGGTAGCTGCTAATTAGCACAAGTCCTTGAGGGTAGAGCAGGTGACCCTACTTTTTTTGAGCCCAGTGGACGGCTACTTGTCAGGCGACAGCAATTAAGACCAGAGCTAGGAGCCGTCGGCTGAATTGTTAATGCCCCGAGCACACAAAGGAGTCAGATGGCCGTAACCGATGTGTACTTGGACAATGTCACTGCACACTTATCGGTACATGGGCTTGCGTTGGTTCGGGCAGTTGCCTCTCTGTGAGTGCTTTCGGGCATGCATTTGCCTCTGAGGAGGCCTGCCATCGAGTTCATGCCGCATGTATTGTGGTGACGAATTTCACACTCGCCTACAACCTTTTGTCTGATGGACACCCATATATAAGACACTCCTAACCTTTCAAGTCTGCGCCTCGTATAATCACGCGGCTGATGGATGTGTCTTGTTCATATTATTCGAATTCCAGCAGCTTCGTAGCCAGTCACGTCAGCGGTTTCCTTCCTGTGGGAAAAGCCGTGCTCTTTTACCGTTTGGTTGAGAGATGTACTAGGGATGTACCTCTTATGTGTAACTCCATAAAATCTTAAAAACTATGTTAAGCAATGGTGTTAAGCAAGAGAGTTGTGTACAGTGCACCCAAAGCATAAGCAGCTTTCGGTACGCATTCGGCATGTTAAAGCTTGTTATTTTTTGGCATGTAAAAATACATGGTTAAACGTCAAGCTTGCGTACCTCTGATTATGTACATCTTTTTTTAGGTCATGCTTAGCAAAGACGCTTAGAAATCATGCATATAATATCACCAAGGCCTGTGAAAGTGTGCACTTGAACTGGTGTCATATAGGTGCTGGTTGTGCCGTAAACATGGCTATTCTGCTAGATATTCTGGCTAATGGCTAGCTCGAAGTGGCCTTGCTCAAACAAGCACGATCTGCTTGTTTAATGCTGCTTGCTTCTCTTTTACGAGGTTCCACGATCGCATCATAAAATCTCACGACACTTAGTTGCGAGTAGTTAATCATCTGCTACCACCATGTCCCGTGGTTTGGACTGATTGAATGAGCAAATCAGATAGCTCTCGACATTTCTTACACAATACAATCCTCTCTCTTGCTTCCAATTGTGACACATCCTATCCAGCCGTCCAGAGTTGCAGATTCTATGCTACTTACTTCCTCGACTGCCCCCTGACTCAGCCACGACTCTTACTTTCTATTTGTTGCATGAGATGAACTGTGCTCGCTTCCTTATGCAAAACGAAGGCCACTCAAGCTTTGAATGTACTATAGAAAACTGTCGAGCGTAACACAACTAAGTCCTTGTGTTTTTTTTTAAGTTACTACAAGATACACATGGAGATACGTTACATTTGATTACATAATCGGTAGTGAACTTGCCTACACTTTTGGAGGGGGGTGCCTTTTGCCTAACGGTAACCATCGGGTGCTACTTGTTAGCGACCGTACACAGAATGCTGGCCATGATTAAGTTGCCAGTTTTCACAGATCCTACTTTTGGTGGGCAGCTCCTAGAGTGGCTGGACAGCTGACAGGCAGCCAGTTCTGCTAGTTTTGTCAGCCGTTCAAAGGGTTGTGTCCAGCAGCTGCAAGGCTCTGTTCTTCACCTCCAGCAGCTGCTCAAGCATGCTTGGCGGGTTCCTCTTTCAGGAGAGCATATAGTACGATAGAGGCACTCGTCGTAGAGGAATGGGCTTGGGGGGGGTTTCCTTCACTGAATGCCGAGTTTTTACCTACCTGCTTTGTACCCTGCCATTGGCTGTGCTCACTATTACGGAGCAACGAAGCTTCAACGGCTGTTTTGGGGCTAATCTTAGCATTTTATTAACCTGGTTTCATTGGCTTTCTGCTGAAGGTTTATGCTGCACCAACACTGTTGTATGCCTAATTATCGAGTTCCCAAGTAATTGAGTATTTGCACGATGTGACCTCTGCACACTAGCCGTAGTACTAGATATTGCTCGAGTTTGAAGGAAGCATTTGTACTGATGCCGTATGGCAAGTTTGCTTCCATCCAGGTTTTTAATTTTTTGCTTTCGGTCAATTATTCTTTAACTGATGGCATTCGTGTCTTGTGAATGGTTAAAATGTATTAGGGGTATGAGGCTGCAGGAAGATGGCTGCTGGTAAAGAGTGAGATACCTGGACCGCACTCGACGAGCCCTTCTTCAAAACGGTGCAGTCCACTCTTTTCTCCTCTATCCCCTCGTGTCGGGCAGTGTTTTTTATGTTACCTCGCTTGTGCCTAGTCTGCCTTGTTTGGTCGTAATTTATGTTGCTGCAATCAGTGCCTTGGAGGACTTGAGTGTCCTCATTGGTCGCTGTGTCCGTGCAATGGCTTTGCTATGCCGTGGTGTATGCGTGTCACCACACATGTTTGCATATAATTCGAGCAACGTTTCTTAAGATCAAAATGTGACTTGGGATTTGTGTGCCTTCATCTAAGCTCTCATTGCATTAGGTGAATTGCCTTTCAGTCTCGGGAAATATAAATACCAACTCTCCGACTTACTGCCGACATTACATGTTGAGCTCATTGCCACTGCACCAATTCTGTGCTCCAGTAATAATCCCTTCCATGTAATAAGTGATTTTAAAAGTAATTTCGATGACCCGCCTTTTCCTTTTGGCCCGAATTATGTACATCAGCTGATTCACTTTCTTCTCTTGTGGCTTATGTACATAGTCCCATTCACAACAATGGTCTTGCACTCGATCAAACATTATATTTCATTTGTGTATCGCCCTAACAGAACTTTATCTCTATTTAGGCACTTCACATATGCCACATAGCTCGAGCCCAGGACCTCGGCCAGACCTTGGTCGAGGCGAGTACCTTAACCACTGGGCCAAACCAACATTCTCATGCGATTGTATGCAGTCAGCTCCTATGATTGCAAAACAATTATTCGCATCTAATCACCAATGGATCTTGCCGAGTCAGAAACTTGTACTACCTTTGGTATTCAAGATCGTCTGTTAATTAAGAAACCCTAAGATCCTTTGATATTGATGTTTTCCATACAAAAATATTCCTTGCTCAATCATCCTTCCGACCTGCCCTTGCTGGTGGATTGTTACAACGCGACACTTGCTGATGTTCTGGACGACTTTGCTCCTCTGACCAAGCCCAATTGAGTTCCTCACCCAGACGGCCCCTTGGTTTACTGCAGACATTAGGCCAGCCAGGATTACTAAGCTCAAGCTTGAGAAAGCATTCGGAAGATCTTGACTGACAGTTCTTCATCTGGCAAGCAAGGGTGGTTGTAGATAGTACCACCAAATCGTAGCTAATGCCAAGTCGAGCCTCTAGAAAACAACGTGGAATCGCCAGGGCACAATCCAAACGTGTAAATTTCTACCTTCAATCTTCTCCTTGACTGCTTCCAGGTCAGCACCTTGCATGGCGATCCTTGTGAAAATCCAGCTGATCGTTTCTTTACCTTCTTTGTCATCAAGGTAAATTAACCAGATAATTCATCTCCAATTTAATATCCCCATTAGGCTCATGATCATCAGATCCTTACATTACCTGAGTGTCCACTTTTAAGCCTGCCACTGATGACCTCATCTCAAAGGTTTATCTCCCTGTTATAGAGGGCTACTAGCCTATGGACCCAAGACCCACTGCTCTCCTTCGGAGGTGCATAGATTAAGTGCTGCCTTGCATTACTAAATTAATAAATATGCCCTCAGCCTATAGTCTTAGCTCTCATCCTTCGAGAAAGCTGTCGCGTGCCACAAGACCGGGAGAAGCAACACATAATTAAGCAACCTCCATCCAGTCTTTCTACGGATGTTCTCATCAAAGGCACTGGAGGGCGTAGTTGCAAACTAGCTCCAGTCGGGTTTTATTGCTCATCTCTCTACAGAGTCAGCACTTTTGCACGTATATGAAGACCTTCCCAGGAATTCTGTCTTGGTTGAGTAACTCAGCTTATTTTGCTGGACCCTCGGCAGCTTTTGATAGCATTCTTCACCTAGTTTTTCTTGTGTGCCAATCATTTTGCCTGGACAGTACTAGTACTCCAATAGTGACAATGGTTTAAGTCCTTCTTTAATGGAACAATTTTTGTATATCGATGTCAACAGGCAACAATCATCCAGATACCTGTATAAATTGTAAAGAGAAATGAGCCAAGCCTACATACCTGATTTACTCCATATTTTACTCTCTCTCTCTCTCTCTCTCTCTCTCTCTCTCTCTCTCTCTCTCTCTCTCTCTCTCTCTCTCTCTCTCTCTCTCTCTCTCTCTCTCTCTCTCTCTCTCTCTCTCTCTTCTGTCTCTCTCGCTTGTAATGTATCCCTGTCTGCAACTCTCTAGAGGTGCAAGGACTTAGTGGGTATTACGCCGGAGAGTTTTCTATGGTGCACTCAAAGCATTAGAACCTTTTCCGTTAGCATGCTATAACCAACAGGCTTTATCTCATGCTCAAAGAGGGAGTGAGATGCTTAGCTGCAGGGAACGTCGAAGTGCCACATCATACCAGTTTTCACCGACCTGCGCTCGCTCCCCACCAATCTGCAAATCGACTTAATGGTTGTGTCGAACGCTTTTAGGTGGCTTCATTCTTCGGCTCCGGCTTCAGACTTTGGAAATATTTTTTTAAGCGAGCTTTTAATTGTGCTACTTGTAAAGTGTAGTAAAGTTAGCTGATTCAACCTGTTTATCATTTGGTTGTGCTTTCTTTACAGTATCTGTAAAGTGCCTAGAAAGAGATTCATTTCTCTGAGACAACATACAAATGTATTATTATTTGTGTATCAGTGGAAGAGCTTTAGCCGCTATTAGTCCCACCTGCAGTAGACAGTGAAGAGGTGCCCGCACCAGGTCTTGAGACAATGACCTGGGTGGTGAAATGTGAACACCTTAAACACGGGTTAGACCCGGTACTCAAGTAATTTTGCTTCAAAATCATGCGTTCAGTAATCTCAAATCCTTTGGAGACCATTCATCTAGTTCGTTTTTCTCCCTAAGCCTGGCGTCACTTCAAACTGATGCCATATCATTTCCTGACTTAGTGACTCGAAAATTCACTAGTTCCTCACTGTATTTTCTTTGTCCTTTATGAATTGTCATTTTGTGTGCTTGAGATGTTTGTTGAGATTTATGCATGCCGAGACTTTTGCATGTTATCTCTAACCGATTTATTGAGATGTCCAGCATATTTACAGTGCCTAGACACAGATTTATCTCTCTTGGGGCACTTTTCAAATGTCTTATTAATATTATTATTGTTATTCTCTGTGATGCAAAGATAGTAGGTTTTTGCGAATTACTCGAAATAAATCTTGAGAAAGTAATGCTACCTGCCAAGTATTCCTGTGTGTAGCATCGTTGGCTTGCCTTCGTTACTTGTGGTTTTGGACAGATTTTCATAGATCGCTGACTAGCATGCCATTATGTTGGTAGCCATAGCCGTGGTTGCTCATTTTTCTCGATGGTCGATTTTGGCAGCAGCAAAATGTTGCAGTAGGCCGCTGTGGTCGTGACAATCGGTCAATCGGTATAGTGTGAGGGGGGAAGTTTCATATGTCGTCACAGTGACCCGTCGGGGGTAGGGGCATCTGAAGACCTGTATGGCTGAGGCTTTCGGGTGTGAGTGGCCAGTATGCGAAGCAAGGTGGTGGTTCTAATTTGCTAAAGAGCTTTCTTTCCCTTACCGACCGCTATAACCAAGATGCTCAAAAGCTGCTGCCCTCTGACTTTTCCCTTCTAATGTTTGTTGCTCACAACCCGAGTGGTCACGACTAGCTTGTGCTGTGGTACGGGACACCCACCCATCTGGCCCCTCTGGCTGCACTATAAGTGTCGCTGTTCTCTATCAGCAAACAGACGTGCAGACCTAATGAGTGGTGGATTAGAGAGAGGAGAAAGAAAAGAGAGAGAGGTCTGGGCTTGTTTTGGCAGCCTCCATATTTTAGCTCTCACTGTAGGTCTTAAATTAGCCTTTTCCTATTAATGCTTTGTCGTATGGCTGCAGTGACCAGCAGACCAGCAGTTTCTGTTAATGGACCCGACTGCTATCAGTCGACTCCCTGTCTGCCCCTATATTTTTCTCTCAGCCACAGGCAGCAGACTGGTGAGTCACATCGATCGGCTGAAAATTGTCCGCCTGTGTTCTCTGTTCTTTTGGGCTATGCTTGCCTGGTTTTTGCAATCCCTGCCTCGTTACAACATCATGAGGATTTTCTCAAGCTGGCGATAGGGAAGCATGTGCAGCAAATTCGTGCCCACACGTCTTCAATTAGAGGTGCAAGGCTGCGTTGACAGCGAAATCCTGATGCTAGCTTAGTAGTCGTGATGATTTCGGTTGCATTCGTTTTGAAAAAAGTTGGGCCTGCATTTGTAGTTCAGCCTCAGTATTTTAATGCTTCTGGGTCTGTTGCAGGTGCAAAAAGAATTGTGTACAAGAGTGGTGTGCATACTGAAATAGTTTATTAATCATCTTCATGTCGTCTTTGGCTGAGCAATTGTGGGTCAGGCTTCAGCAGCAAACGTCCAGCTAGCCGAATTTGATCATGCGATAGATCTGAGAAGATAGATAGTCAGGTGTAATGAAACAATGAGAGGCTTCCAATAGTTAGTGGTGGTCGACTACCATTACCGTGTTTGCTAGCTTGCTGTTGGCAGCCAGTTTGTTAATGCCACAGGGAAGCAAAGAATGGTCTGTTGCAGAGTGCCAAGACTTTAGTTGCTTGGTTATGGTAAGATAAGCTTGGGTTTGTCTTCTTACAGGAAGGTCTTGTTAGCCCACTTGTGACCATATGCTGCCATACCCCCGGCCTTTTTCATGACCTAATCTGGTTAATAATGGATACTTGTTCAGGTTCTTTCTACCCTCTTCAGAGAAACTCCGATGTGATAGGCTCTTATAATGGCTGCTCACTAATTCGAACTGGCGTCTGTGCTTTTGTGCAACACTTGTGGCATCTAAAACAGTGTTGATTGTGTCTGGTTGTACAGGGAAACCCTCCCACCCAATATCTTTTAGTCGATTTTAGTTTGTGTGTGCCATTTTTGGATGGGGTGCAAAGAGCAATAAGAGAGGTCGTGAGAACATCAGTTATGAATGCTGCTGGAAGATGGCTAGTTGCTGTTGTCAGTGTAGGCTTCAGCAGCACGAGTCCATGCTTGCCTTGGTCTGCTGACCGTTTAACACTGTTCTTATTTGCCGTAGCTGTTTTTCTTTTTTTTTCAGTGGATGCAGGTGCTTATCATAGCTTACACAATCTGGGCCTACTTGGTGTTCCTGGTGAGTACACGATGTTGCACTCTTAGGCCACGCTCTGAATGTTTTCAAATGCTGATTAGGGTTGCTCTGCTGTTTCCGGCCTGCCTGTGGCTTCTCTGCAGGACCGCATCGCCTTTCCTCTGCTGTCGGCAGCATTTAGCCAACTGGTCCCGTGACCTTGCACACGTGAGCTTCATTTTATATTCAGGTATAATGGGAATGACCGGCTTGGGTGCCCTCGGTCGAGGCAATGCCCTGGCTGGCAGCCCGTCCGTCACGGTATCAGCACCTTCAGGAGCTGCTGCAGTGGCAGCAGCTGCACGGATGGCAGCTCCGACAATGGCTGGCAAGGAATCCATATATCTTGCAGGTTTGATGCATACCTATTGCTTGTTTTGCATCCATGTGTGCTCACGCAAATGATACCCCTAAACTGCTCCAACAAACCACTGCAAGCACTCAGCACTGTAATCCAGTCTCTGCCTTTATAAATAGGCTTTCGAGAAGGCCACTGGAGATCGCATGCTAATATAGATCGATGTCTTTCCCCGAACTCTTGGTTTGTTGCGGGAGATCTGCTTGCGCCTCAACCCAATAGTGTGTGGCCATGTCAGGATGCTGACCACTAACAGTCATGGCATTATTTAGTAGCGTTGCTTGAACTTATTCTTCTGTATTTCCAGTTGGTGATGGACGATCTGTAGAACGTAAGCAGTTCCTCTGCAGTCTGCATGCTGCCAGTAAGTGCCTCTTTTATGGTGTTCTAGCTGCCTTGGAGGGTGTCCAGAGCTATTAAGTCCAGCATGCACTAGCATCAGTAATATTTTTTTACGTGTAATATTTTTTCTGGCCTCAAAGCTCGTGGAAGAATTCCTCTAGCAGTGCCCACTGTGACGTATGCTCTGGGTATTTGTTACATTGAAATACCTTAGTATTGGGCAGTAATTTCCTATATACGGCCTTGGCCAGGGTCGCATGTGCTGCCTGGTGTAGATCAATCTTGACATGAAGGAGCTTGCTGCTGCCGTCTTTTAGTTCCTGTCTCTTTTCGATAGCATTAGGAACTGGCCACGTTTTCCATTCTTGTATGTTGTAACCTGTCGCCTTTTCCGACTAACCAGTAGCTTTTTATGATTTATGATTATCTAGGCCTTGGCACCCTTGGTGGCAGCAACGGCATAGGCAGCAGCGGCCTCGGCCATATTGGAGGCACCCTGAGCTCCAGTCAGCTAAGCGGAGTACCACTGATCTCGTCTAGCTTGAGCACACCAAGCAGCTCTCTGTCCTCGCTCAGCCATGCCTCGGCGTTTGACACGATTGCTCAGGCGTGTGCAGGCATTGCTCCATATGCCGGTGAGTGATGCGGCAAGCTGAGCTGCTCTGTGCAGGCCGTTGCTTGCAACTGCAGTCGCCCCGGCCCTAGATGGCCCCGGATGCCTGCCCAGCTAAACGGACCTTCGTGCCTCGCCTAGCCTTGTGTGCTACCCCAATCTGGTTGTATGGCAGTTTTGCAGAATTTTTCCAGCTGCCACTTCACCCATCCATTTGCCTGCTATTCACTAGACAGTTTTTCTTTACTTGCAGCTCTTGTTTCCCCAATAAAAATCCTGGTTCCACCACTGTGGGCTAGCGTTGTGCTCTAGTATGCCATGTAGCATTCCACGAGTGAAGGAACTTGGGATTAAGGATTGAGTGGTGTGGATGCCAGGATTATCTTCTCTGCTTTGCTTCCTTGGCAGCATATGTAAAGTGCCTAGAGAGAGATTTAGCACTCCTAAGGGGCTACACAAATATCTGTATATTATAATAATATAATAAAGCTTAGCTGGTTTTACAGCCTCATTTATGTAGCAGCAGAAGAGCTCACTTTCAGGTCACTTCATTCTTTGGCTCCGGCCTATCTCTCAGATCTACTCCCCCACTAGGCCAAGCATCGTACCACCCACTTCTTGGAATCCAACAGTCTACCAATACCTCGTGCAAACCTTAAATCTTTTGGAGACCGTGCATTTAGTTCATATGCTTCCAAAGCCTGAAACTCCCTCGCGACCTGCGTCAGAACATCACCTGACTTGACCACATTTAAAAAGAACTTAAAAACACACCTATTTAGGACAGCATTTAGTGGGTCCCTGTGATTCGTCCTTGGTGGGCTTGTGCGTGCTGACACTGTGCATGCTGCCACTAACCACATTTGCATGCTGACCCTGTGCATGTCACCCCTAACCATGTTATTCATGTTGTTTGTTTATCAAGCATGATATTACTCACCATTCAATTGCATTTCCCTTTGCCGCTAATGTAGAGCGCCTAGAGATTGAGTTCTCTAAGGGTGCTTTATCAAGTGCATTATTATAATTATTAATATTGTTAGGCAACCTTGGAGGTAGGGTGGCATAGCCGTCTCTGTCTCTCTTTCTATGAAGGCTTCGGCAGTGAGCTTGCCCATTGATTGAGCTTGGTCTGCTCTCTCAGCATGGTCTACATTGGCGAGCTGTCGATTGGAGGCTCACGTGCTCCTATGTCTTATCTATAACGCCGTGCCTCTGATAGTAGTGTTATTAAGTCCTCATCGGTGCTCGTTTTGAGGCTCGTAGGCAGCAGGCCGTGGGGTTCACTCACTGCACGATCGCTCCTCGCAAAAGGAGACATGGTTAAATATAATAATTTGGATATAATGTAGATCACTGTCTTCGACTAGTATACCTGATGATCTTGTAGCCTCTTCAGCCACTGGTTGTTAATATATGATAATTTAGATATAGTCATTGAAGGACTCGATGGTTGCTTAGTTATTGTCGCCTGTATTGTGTATGCTACTGCCATTGCCATGCATGCATGCCTGCATGCCAACTCGTGTGCGAGAGTATGCTGCACCACGTGCGAGAATATGCGCCGGCAGGGGAATTCGTGATGTGGCTAAGCAGCCACCGCAGCACATATAAAGTATGTTGAAAGAGATTTGGTTCTCTGAGAGCATTAATAGAAATGTATTATTGTTGTATCCAGGGCACTACTATGTCTGTGGGCTTTGCAGAGCAGTGAAGATGAACGAATGCATATTCATTTTTCACCGTGTTTCCTAATTTCCGTATCCTCTTTCAGCTTCTTTTCATGGTGCATATAGTTCCCCGTCTACACCAACTCAGCTGACGATGG
The DNA here is from genome assembly GCA_009760855.2 of Cristatella mucedo. Taxonomy (NCBI): domain Eukaryota; kingdom Metazoa; phylum Bryozoa; class Phylactolaemata; family Cristatellidae; genus Cristatella; species Cristatella mucedo. The sequence goes on along the minus strand of WPIO01000045.1, from coordinate 3,023,383 downwards.
CCGAAGCCATTACTGGAAGGCAGACTGAAGGTAATGATATCCCATAAACTGAAACCTTCTAAGTGAGACCACTCCTCGTGCGCTTCTATGCATACACACAGTATATCTTAAGTTTATGCTTGTTGTGTTTGCTCGTGAATATGCCTATTTATATGAGTAAATGTATGGCAAAAACCTGCTAAGGTGCCGACCAGTTATTGATTCCAACTCACGATCGCTTTCCCTGTCAACACTATTAATGCATCCTGTTAAGCTCGCATGTATCTTTTAATGTATGAGAGTGTATATGTGTGTACATATTTAGAAAGTATACCATATATTATTATGCTGTTCTGCATTTCAATGCAACCATGAGTGTCCACTGACTTAGTGATAAGCCCAGCCTAGCCGGGCAACCCGGCCCAATTTTCGAGCAAGGACTCGTAAGCTAAGACATTGGTCACGAAGTGCTCGAATCTTGACCGGTCTCTTTCTGTTTTTGACCATGACTTTCGGGCTTCTTATTTAACTCTCTTCTAGTTGTAGAGTTTGTCGCATGCGATGTTTCAGTCGAGTTTTGGCCGTGTGGCACTGAGCGTCTTCCGTTGTTGCTTGTTTTTAGCGCTGCGATAGGTTCGTGCATATTCTGCTCGCTTTGCTTCCTCTTGTTCCTAATTCACAGCTGTGAATTTTGCCGGTCCACAGTGGCCGTTGGAAACCTCAAGTTTTAAACGGCAGTTAGACTACACCCATGAAAAATCATGGAAGACCAACTTTGCTTTGGACGGAGGGCCCGAGTGTCCGCTGACCTCTTGTAAGCTTTCTCCTCTGACTGTCAATTTCCGAGTTCCTAGTTAATGGAGCTTAATCTATATAAGAGGAAAAATGAAAGCACATATAAAATTGTATTTCATAACGAATATATATCTAATTTATTAATGTAATCATCAGTGCAAGGTAGCGTATTAGCATCTAGTTTCGAGTACAGACCGTGCAGACATACCATCTATATATTTATATGTCCATCGCTTACCGAAGGCAGGTATAGCAAGGCATATTCAACATCAACTCTTCGAGTGCATGTCGCTGATACGTATGCAAATAAGTAAGTTATGCCCACGATTTTTACATTTTGGCATGACACTCATTTATGTATTATCGTAGTCTTACTATAAATATTAGACAAAGGACCCCTAGTTTATGAGGAGTAGTAGGCTTTGGACATCGAATCATTGGGCACAAGCAGAAAGAATGATTGCGCCGAATTATTGGATTGCCTTTCACGATGGTGTTTCCATAAATCAGTGCAGCAGAAAAATAAGTAGAGACTGCAGCTTCGACCTCCGAAATTCGTTTTAAAATGGCCCGTATCTTCATTTAAGGCCTCTTGAAAACGACTGGTGTGTCTGTTTTTGGAGTGCTTGTACATATGAAAACAGCAGTGCACCGGCTATGCCCCTTTTCTGGCCTATCGAAATAGACAGTTGGCATGCTTTAAGACCATCTAGTCGACTGCCTTTACAAAAGGCCAGATGTGGTTTTTTGGCCAAACGGGTCTCGGAAATGTTGCTTTGTTATATAGTTTCGAATTGCTCGGAAATGTTGCTTGGCTATATAGTTTCGAATTGCTGAGACTTCGTTGTGTGTGCAGCATGATGAAGATGACTACGACCGGATCGTGGATAACGCAACGGAACCCGGCTGCCCACATGTCACTAGGCCTGCAAGGACAGGCTGATGATAGGTGACACTTGTGGCATCATTTAACCCCTTCGAGGGATCATTCTCAAAACTTACCGATTGCTACTCTGAAGCTAGGTGTTGGGAGTACGTTTAGGCAGTGACTAGATGAACTCGATATGTTTTATCGGTTCAGCAAGCAAGCAGCCGTGATGGCACACTAGGTAAAGCGGTTGCTTTTCACCACTTCGGTCGTGGGTTCGAATCCTGCGGACAGTGATCCTTTATTGCCACTGCAAGCAGTGGTGATAAACGTAAAGGCTCTTGTGTCGTTATACAAAAGAGGCTGTTAAATCAGCTAATATAGTATTTTTAAAGTGTCTACTAGAGTGGGCTAGCAAAAAAAGAGAGCAAAATTGAATGGGGCGATGAGAGTAAATTTACCATTTTTGGTAACTGCAAATGTATAGAGTACTTCTGGAATTTGTTTCCAGTGATGAAGGTCTCAATTATTATTGCCTTCAGAAGACTGTGAAATCTGGCAGCGAGAGCGAGTGGCTGAATAATGGTATTTGTAGTTTATGGGCAAATGGCGTTTATGGCCTATTTATTTCCACTACGGCCAGTTTAATGCCCAGAGTTATATATGGCCCAGCAGCAGAGTTTGTGGGGCTGCTGACGGTTTATATATAGGCCACTGCGATTTATGACGGTGAGCCTAGAGAGACCCGGGAGTTACGATGAGGACGCCGGGCAGGGTGGCTGCGTTCTGGCTTGCTGCAGCATCTGTGCGATTAAACGTCTCTTTGAGACCGCCTCGGTATTCTGTGTGATGTTGCGTACCTGCGGTTTGGAAACTATCAAACTGTAGCAAGTGCATCTCTTGCAAGGACATATATGCAGTCCTATAGCATATGCAGTAGCCAGATAAGCTTAATAATACTTGTTTCACTGCTGTGCATTCCTCCAGCTTCGCTTGTGAGGCATGCTGAAACAAAAAAAAAAGGTCTCGTGTACTTCCGTTCCTACCACAACTTCCTTACCTCTGTGGAGCTGGCTAGTGTCCATTTTTGTTATTCAAATTTTATCAGGTTGCAAGGAATCGAAATATTGCTCGTTCTTCCGCCACTTTTGGAAAAGTAAGTTTTCGGGCTTTGGTAGCCTCCTCCGTTGACCTAGATTTTGCAGCCATCGATTGGTAGCGATTAAACTAGCGATAAACTGCTGATTGCTATTCGTTTTTACCACTTTATCATAGTGCAACTAGGTTCTTTGCATTAACCTACCATATACGAGCTTTGATCTACTGAGAATCGCCTGAATGTTTAACTTTTCTTGTGCTGACACTGCTGTCTGATACCTAGTCTGGTTTGTATGCATCTTTATTCCTGTGCGAGTTCAGCTCCTAAGCACCCAAAACGTGGACTCACTACTGACTGACATCACAACATCGTTGAGTGTTCCTGCATTTTAAGCAAAGCTAAAAAAAATAACAAATTCTCGCATCATGTGCTTCTTCCATGTGATCATTCTTTGTATGCTTGTGTGTTCTGCACTTTTATGTAGAATTTTAATCCTCTGCTCGTGTGCTTCCCTTCCGTCCTAAATAAATTGCTGAAGAAAGAGATTTAGTTTTCTTAAAGAGAAAAATAGACGTTAGCACCGTTATTGTTGTGAGTGGAGCTTTTCGCAATGGCCCTATTTATTGATTTCTGTCTTGTGGCATGATCTCACGGGTAAAAAAAAAGAAAGCCGAGCTCCTGTTTCTAAGGAGAGCTAGTGTTGAGAATTCCTGAGCCAGCCGATGACTGACGAGGAAACAAGTGCCTCATAGGACGGCTGAACCTAAGTGCCGTAGCCGGCAGTAAGTAAGAAGGCATCAACCTTGTGTAAGAATTGCAGCATTGAGTTCTAAAGTCTCGGACCTTAGATTGAAGAATGAGGCACGAAATCTATTACCTTTGAGAGAACCTGTTGGCACAATGCGGCTCCAGATTGTCCAGCTAGGTATGAATGAGTTAATTCATGGCAAACCATGTGTTGATCTTAAAAATAGCGTGTTGTATCTGCTGATTGACGGTACGCCATGGCAGCTCGTTGAGCAGCAGCATGTGTGACCGAACTCCTCGGACTGAGCAGCTATGCTTGCAACAAGGCTTAAGGGCTTTTCTCACTAACCCTGCTAATAGCGATCTACAGTAGTCCTGCCTAGCAGGAAATAAGGTGCTAGTAAGGCCTTTAGCTAGTCGTTATAGTTAGTAGCCCCTAAGCCTAGACAGTGGTCACACATATATATGTATGTATCTCCGTCGTTTTTCTCCAAAACCACAAAGTCTATAAGTGGGTGGTATGCCGAAAAATGTTATATGGTGTGCTTAAAACCTAAACTTGCTTAGGTCAGCTTACGATATAGCTTACTATCTTTAGTAACAGAGACAAGGCGAGAAGCATAGCCGAGCCAGGTGAGTCTGGGGGGAATTGAATTGAAGTGTCAGCACAGTATGTCTCGAAAGTTTACGTCGGAGTGTGCAGCAGAAGACGGGGTCTGGTTGCACATGAATTGTAGAGCTGCAATTGAATGTGGTACATATATATATATATATATATATATATATATATATATATATATATATATATATATAGCCATCGAAATAAAACTTATAAATGTAAGGTGGAAGTTTTCTTCAAGAATGTATTCAGATTACCCATACACTACACCCACGCCGAAGAGTGAAGTCTTTGATTCCAGCTGTATGTTGAGGGTTTTCTGTGTGAAAGTCAATGACGAGGCATTGCCAGCTGTGTGCGATTCTTGCCATATGTCAGCAGCAGGTTGCATGGCCATAACTGTGCTACAGACATTTGTAGGTATTTTATGCGTTATTTGGCCTAAATAATAGTAGTAATAGTAGCTACTTCTTGAGGCTTGTCAGGCTGTGGCAAATGCAAAACTTTGTTGAATTTAGATAAAAGCGCTACTATATTGCTCTTCCGGCAGGTCCTGACGGTGCCAACCTGTTTATCTACCATCTGCCTCAAGAGTTCACCGATGCAGACCTCATCAGTGCATTTATGCCCTACGGTAACATCATTTCGGCAAAGGTTTTCATTGACAAGCACTCTAACTTGAGCAAGTGCTTTGGTGAGTGCACCGTTGTCGGCACCGTTTGTTGGCTGTACAACAGTCTTTGTTTCTTCTTGTTGGTGGGTCTTGTTTGCCCACATTTAATATATGCTGTGGTCTAGCTTATCCACAATCAAGGTAATACAGCTGACAGGGAGCTTATTATCTTGTCTCATTAAAGAGCCAGACAATAGTATGAGTGTTCTCAAATGTTTGAACAAGTTTAAATGGAAAGGGAGAAAATCCTATGATAATGATGTCTCCCAGCATCATTTTTTTTTAATGCAGCACACCATGCTAATCTCTATCTATGCTTATTAAACAAGCTAAGTTTTTACCTAATACAGGTTCATGAGAAGGAAATTATACTAGTAAATATCTCCATGAAATGAAAAGATACTTTTAGAATGATATTTAATTAATCGAACATCTCAAAAATATTTCAAAGATATGACTGCTGCACAATGTGGATGTGATGGAGTAACTAGCAAGTGCTGAGAGATGGGCCAAGCAAGGAAGATTTCTGTCTTCACAAAAAGGCAAATTTGGCGGCAGCATTGGAGTGGCTGCCATGTTTATAAGGGTGGTCGTAGAGGTGCTAAATAGGCAATTATTTTCCGACAAGTTTAAAGAGGCAAAACGTGCTGCCTCAGGCTCTTTGAAAAAGAGGAGTTCGGCTCTACTATGCCAAACGAGGTATGCCAGGTGACGTGGCTTCGGCGGAAAGCTAAAGGCTATTCTAAATTTGTTCCAGTGAGTTCCCCTAACAGCAAATGAGTTCCTCTAACAGCTAAAGTGGAAACCTAGAACGACAATAAGAGTTGATTAAAAACTTATAGATGTGTTAAAGGACTTTTCTGGGCACCTCATGCCATGCGCTTAAGGCATTAGCCTCTTCTCCAGTCCAAAATCCTGCCAATGACCGTGATTATACTAACTTTGACAGCATTGTGCCCCAGCCTCTAGGAAGATGAGAGGGTGACTGACCCCCCCCCCCCGTGCCAGATTGCAGCCAAATAGGGGCATCACCAGTTCAGTCCTGTTTTCTGATTTATGTCGGCCGTGCACAGGCACGTCTGTAAGTTGCATGTGACTACTTGAATATTAACTAAACAAGTGCCCAAGCACGATAATGTGGAAATTTATTTATGTAACAAGAGAGGTCATCGTTAAGCATTGTGGCAACTATGTGTGCAGTCATCAGTCCGACCTCGACGCATGTTTACATGTCGAGCTTTTCTATCGCTTCGCTCGGGATGGCCCTCTCCGAGATGCACGTGAATCTTTGTGTCAGCTCCATTTGGGTGACTTCTCCGTGCATTGCACCGGCTTAGCTCTCCTTGTACCGCTTTGCTGCATCTTTGCTCCTGATACTCTCAGGTGCTCATCGATGAAGGATCAGACGTGCACTCTTCTCATCAGCTGCTCTTCAAGTCAGAGCAATGTAGCTATAGTGCAAGTTCACATTAGCTTCACATGATAGCTTTATATGCACTTTTGAGAGTCCTTGGTTTTGGCCACGTTCATGCTGTTGAGCCTGCCGCTAGTACCTTATCTTGTACCAGTTTCAGCCTGTTCGCGCCCTCAGGTCCTGTGTGGACAATAAATTAGCTGTCCCATTCCTCCACTTAAAGACAGTTGGCGACAGAAGCTTTAGCTCTGCAGGTCCTAGACTGTGGAACTCGCTTCCACAATTCTTACGCAACGACATCTACTCTCCAACTGCCGACTATGGCACATCCTTTTCAGTGGTCCTGAGCTGCTACTTCTATGCTACTCACTACCTCAACTGCTCTCCTGACTCTGCTATGCTTCCCACTTTCTCTTTGTTGCGTGAGACGAAGTCTGATGGCTACCGAATGCGTACCGAAAGCTGCTTAGGCTGTGAGTGCGCTATACAAAACTCTCCTGCGTAACACCCACGCGGTCTTTATGACTTTGTGGAGTTACTGACGGAGATACACTACATTACATACATAACAATTAATGAATCGGCGGATCGTCGACATCAGCATTTTTGGATTGTGCATCTGTGATTCAACAATGTTTTTATAGAAGCTAGACTTGGCCTTTGCTAGGATCGATTGGTTTGACCTATAGTAGTCTTCGTATGCCTGTCGATGGACAGTCAGTCCTGATCGTTTGTATGATTTTTCAAGCTTGCGCTTAGTAGACCTAGCAACTTTAATGTCGATGGTAAACCATAGGCCGTGCTCACTTGTTGATCGATCGTTTTAGGCCTGTGTGTGTGTGTGTGTGTGTGTGTGTGTGTGTGTGTGTGTGTGTGTGTCTCTGTGTGTGTCTCTGTGTGTGTCTCTGTGTGTGTCAGTGAGCATGTAGATGCCCACTCTCTCACAAACACGCACGCTTGCGAGCTTGTGCGCACGGTGAACGCCCGACCGTTTATGCTGTGAAGGCGAAGCTGAGCTCATGCTGATCTCGCAGCGCTCTTGTCGCTGCTTCCCCCAAGATCGGCACGTTCTTGGTGATGTCTTCAGCCCTTCCCGCGCGTCATCTGCTGTGCGCGCCTGGCAGCAGCAGCCAGGGCTGGCTGTCAACGTGGGCGCGCACGTCGTCTGCCGCCGCAGGCTTCGTGAGCTACGACAGTCCGGCAGCTGCTCAGGCGGCCATACAGAACATGAACGGATTTCAAATTGGCATGAAGCGCCTGAAGGTGCAGCTGAAGCGAGCAAAGAACGAGAGCAAGCCTTACTAGTGAGTTGCCGCCACCGCCACTTCACCCCCAGCCTTGCAAGCCCCGCAGGCTGGGCGTTCAGCGCCCTCGCTGCACGCCCAGCCTGCTTGCCACACGCTGCAGGCCTGCTCTCTGCCCGCCCCCCCCCCCCCGGCTAAACCGATGTCGGACCTAGCTAGGATTGCTGTCATTACGGCAGTCAGCATTTCGTCTGCCAGTTAGGTCACCGTGAAAGGCAACAGCAGTGACTAACTCGGTATCCTTTTTTCTGTGTACAACACCGATAAGTGCACAAGTTAACTTTTACATCGAAGTTTCGAGTTGGATCAAACAAGCTTTAACTTTGCTTATCGCTCCTGGACGGCAGTTCGGCACATCAACAAAGTCGCCTGTTCTAATGCCTTAGCCGACATGGTACAGTCAGGAGCCACTTTAATACCTGTCGAAACTTTAGTTGGCAGGCCCTGTAAAAAGTGTTGTACGGCAAGGTTTCATGCAAGACGACCAGGGAGTGCCTGGCTAGCAATTGCTTCAGGTTTCGCATAAACTCTAGGGTGGGACTCTTTTCACACAAACGCAGCGTCTCGAATGCTTCTATTGTCTCACCTCTTGCATGTTCAGGGTCGAACCCCCTCCAACGCCGTTTTTATGCCGTCGTAAGTCAGTGGGTAATTTAAGATATACAGCGAGAGCCTCTGTCTGCAAGATACGCAGGCAGTTTATCCCCTTTCGCCCGGTCGTCCCATTCATTCACAGAGGCGCAAACCTCGAAAATTTCCAGCCACTTGTGGACATCAGAGCCCCCCCCCCCCCCGAACATCGTTGGGACGCCCTGGGCTGCGATGGTGGCTGGACGCTAAAGCTGCCTCCGCTCACCCTCCCCCTATCGAGCTGCTGACCGGAAGTTGCATGCCATCATCCCGTGCCCTTGACTCCATGGGTGCTGGAGGCGACGGTGTGGCTAGCTGCAAATTGGTGGCCGTCGCTGCAGCAAAGCAAGCAGCTGCTCCTACTCGGCTTGCCGATTCGGCTGCTCGATCCGGGCGATCGCTCAGCATGTGGGCTGAGCATTGGGGCGGCAGCCTTTGTTACTAGCAGCAGCAGACCAGTGGCAGCAGTAGCTGCTGCGCAGCGGCCTCCTGAGTGGCAAGCGAGCGGTGCTGTGCTCACGACGCTTTCCTTTCTCACGTTTGCCGCTAATCTCAGCAACTGACCCGAATGAAGCTAACCCACTGGTCGTGTGCTGCCTGATGCTCGTTTCTATGTATGTACGTGTTACGCGTTTCTCTCTCGTTTCTCTTGGCCACTGGCGGCAGTGGCATGGGGTGGTCTGTGCACCCTCGCCACCGCCGCTACGGGCCTCCCTTTGTTGACGGCGATGACCTGGCCCGGCTGCCAGATCGCCGATTTGCTCGACCCGGCTGCGGCACCTTGCTGGCGGTGGGCGCGGCCGGCGGAATGCCTGGTCCTGCAGCTCAGCGCCAGGCAGCGCCTGCCAGTCATCGTGACACACTGCTGCCTGCTTCGCGTCACGACACACGGTGGGTGACAGGCTGCTTTTCTTGCTTTCAGATCTGTTTCCTGCTGTGTGTCGTCGTCACGGTCTCTGTCGCACGCTGTTGTCGTGTCAACACTTTCCTCGTCGTCGTCACTGTCACCGAGCATATATATATATATAGATGGCAGCTGCATTGTCGCAATTTCATTAATGCCGGTCACTTTCGAGGTCGCGCTGCTGCCGTACTCCGGCGGAGCCTGTGCTGAGTCTTTGACCTGTTGCAGTGGCTTTACGTATATGTATAACTCGTGCTGGGTTAGTGTGACGTGTCACTGTCGTGTCGACCTTCTGTTAGCATCGCGGCGCCCGGAAAGTTCAGAGCGCTCGTCGCCGTGCAGTGCAACCGGATCTCAAGTCACCCGTGTCTTCTTGGCTTTCTTCACATGCAGCTGTAGCTTTCGGGCAGCAAACTGCTGCCGCCGTCGCTGCTGCTTAGTGGTGTCCCTTTGCTGGACCTTTCCTGCTGTATCTGCTTCTGGTGCTCCGTGTGGCCTTCACCTGCCTTGTTGAGCACTGTGCAGGCTGCAGGCAGGTGCTCGTGTATGGCTGTCATTTTGCAACGGTTAACGGCACGGATAGTTACAGAGTGCATCGTGTTGGTTTGTGCTCTGTTATCACTGAATTCGAATGCAGATCTACAGAGTTGCAGATGATTCAGTAAAGCCACAGAACACGGCAAGGAAGGATCGTTTCGGCTACAGGCATCGGTAGCGTTGCAGCAGCCTTCCGTTGCCTGTAGCCGTTTGACTTAAGTTATGTCAGTGCAGTCTTCTTGCCTTTGATGAAGTGCTTCGCGACAGAGACAATCGGCGAATGAAGTTGTGTCTCAGTGCGTGCCGCCGGGCAGGAGGCCAGACCTCTAGGCCGTCCTGCTCGTGCGTGCTATCTCTCTTTGTGACCATGACAGCAGCAGAGCCTGTGTGCAAGCAAGTAGTTGAACTGCTCACTATGCTATGTTGTTCTTTGGCAAGCGAGCACCAAACAAAGATCCGTTCCGGTCCTGTTCAGAGGAAGTAGTCTTTGAATCTGACCCTGTTGATGTATAAGTATATCTCTCGATAGAAGACATGTTGGTAGAGCAGTTAAAGACTGTTTATTTGCTCGGGTGCTGCGTTAGTATATCATATTGCATGGTTAAGGAATATATCACATCGTGAATGCATGTCGTGATTCTTCTTTTATTGCATGCATGAGGAATGCACTTCTACAGCAACAGCTTCCTACAAGTAACTTACTGTGTAGTCTGTCAAAATTGGTGAGTTGACAGGATGCTCGCATTTGGTGGTTGGTTCAGCAGTGCTATACATATATATTTATTTATTTATATTATTTCAATGTAGACTCAAAGCATATCTTAGAGGGTCAGCATTTCGCATAGCAGAAAGTGACTAAGCCCCGTGTCTTCTATTACACGTGAATTCGCTAATCATTTACTGAATTCCTGTCTAAGCAAAACAATTGGCAAAATCATTGTCGCGACCTTACTCTGTAGTGATTACCAGTGCTCAGAGCTCGGCTGAAGTTAAAAATCAGCTCATTAAACAGCCTCGATTATATAGCTGCCTGCAGCAGAACTCAAATACGCATGATCTGAATCCTACAGTGCAACCACCAGGCTATGACCCTCTGGTAGTCATTGGGTGATCATTCCTCTGCTGTGTATTCCCTTTCTCTAGCAGCATTGATAGAGCGATCCGCTTGATGTCACAGCACGATTGCAGTCCTCAAACCCTTCACAAATCTATGAAAATGATTGCAGTTCACTTATACAATTGCAAGTATGCTGACCTCAGCGAGTGGATGTTACAGGTTAGCCGACACCCTTTAATACAGCTCCTCATGTGGTGGCAACCCCCAACCATAGAATTATTGTTTGTGCATAATGTGGAAATGTGTGTTTTCCGATGGTCAAGCGACCGCCGTGCAACATTCGACCACCCAAAGTGGTCGCGACCCACAGATTAAAAACTAATGTTCCAGGCAGTGGCAAATTTATAGGTTATTGTTTAGGTCAGTAGTTTAAGGTTTATAGCATAGTAGATAAGCAGGCTTACGGGGGGGGGGGGTTGTGCCCTCGACTATTTAAGGAGGCGAAACTTGAGCGACTGTAGAGTCTGGACTAGGGTTTCAGGAGAACCAGTCAGCTGTAACCCGCTATCAGCAGCCGATGCTTCGGAAGCCGGAAAGATTTTCATATATTCATTTATATAGCGCCCCAAGAGAACTTAATCTCTATTCAGGCACTTCACATGCGCCTCGGGGATCGAGCCCACGACCTCGGTCAGACCTTGGTCGGGGCGAGCACCTTAACCGCTAGACTCATGAGTGTCCTCAGAGTTAGGCTGCAAGTCGGCCAGCCAGCGACCCACCGGGTTTGAGCCATTGCCATTGAGGGCAGGCACGCGAACCGCCTATCGATGGCAGAAGTTACAAAGTCGGGTGTTCGGCGAGAAGGCTTGAGCCGTGGACAGTGATCTTCGCATACGACGTTTGGTTTTCCTTCGTTGGAGCCGAGTTCGGGGCTTCTGCTGAGCCACTGGGAGGCTTAACCAATGCTGCTGGTTTTCCGTGAGTTAGTCTTGGCAAGTGTTTGCGATGAGTGTGGAGATAACACTGACATTGTGCTCTTGTAATGCAATGTAATGCATCTCTGTATGTAATTCCGCAAAGCCACGACGACTAAGCGGTTGGAGTTATTTATAGCGAACTTGAAGCCGAGGCTTTCTGTATACATTCACTAGCCAACAGAATTATCTCATGCAACAAAGAAAAAGTGAGATGTATAGACGCGTCGTGAGGGCAGTTAGGTAAATAAATAAATAAATCCTAGCTGCTTAAACAGCCTCTTTTTGTACAGCGACAGAAGAGCCTTTACGGCTATCACCACCGCTTGCAGTGGCGATAAAGGATCGCCCACCACAGGAATCGAACCCACGACCTCGGGACCGAGGTCGTGAAAGCAACCGCCTTACCTAGTAGTTAGCAGCGTGGTAGTAGCACCTCAGAACGATTTGACAGTTAAGTGTAGCACAATTCCCTATTTTTGCTTGATATATTGGATATTGATTATCTAGTGCACGCCAACGAACTCGTGACGCCTCGGTAACGGTAAGTATAATAGCGCCTGAAACGGTCTAGTCGAGGCTACCTGTGTATTTGTACTACGCCCACCGGAATCGATACCGGGCAATTGGCCACGCCTGCTTGGCTAGCGGACCTTCCGAGCGTTTGGCGTAACTGAAGCGTATACTAGATATTAGCCTTGGTGTAAGTTGCTGAAACCCACGAACGTTGGCTCGGCGCCAGGAGCAGACCAGTCTTGAATGCCCACTGCAGCTGGGGACGATTGCTGTTACGGCTCTTAAGCCTGCTAGCTCTTATAATTAAAGCGATTAAGTCCGTCCTGTCCGCCACGCAGCAAGATGGAGACTAATATTTCCGGGAGTGTAGTAGACGTGCAATTCTACTACGACTCAAGCGAAGTGAGTCCACAGGCTGCTCGTATATTTGTAAATTAGGCTCTCATATAATTTTGACCTTGTTTAGACATCAAGATCCACATTATTGGCATATCCCGCTCGGTACTTAGCGGTTTCTTGGCACGTCGTTGCTTACGCCAATTCTTGCAGCATATGCCCAAGCTTTCAAAATTAAGACAGGCCCTCGGCTGATCGAAGAACGTGCGAGTTGGTCGCTCAGCATCCAAAGCGAGGCTCCGGTTCAGTCGGTCGTGCAGACAGCTTTAGAGTTCGGCGGGCATGCACACGCTCACTCTCGGAGCCGCAACTTTTTAAGAGAAGGAAACGAGAGTAAATAGCACGTGGCTTCTGACCCCGGCGATAGACTGGTTGTAGCGAGGGCTGGGTGGTGGAGACGCAGTTATCAGTTCGTCCGATTTGCTCGAATCGGAGCTGCTCTGCGAGCGTCTTACATTTAAGCTCTGCTGGAGAGCACGTTCACCCTAGAGTCTTGAATCAGCACTCGCTGGGATGAGGCGCTCGCACAGTGCTGCAGTCACTAAAAGCAAGGCCGAAGCGGTACCAAAAGTGATCATCTACGAGATGGCTACAAAATGAATAAACCACTTGACCATTTGCCATGTATCGCGTGAAGTGTACGATTTTCAGTAAGAATATGTTGGGTGCCTAGAAAGAGAATAGGTTCTTAAAGGGTACATTGCTATTGTTATCATTGTTATCGCGGTTGCAGGCCCAACTCATGGCATTGTGTATGAATGTATCAGGCCCGGGTGTAACTCTTCAAAGATTGTGCGCCCGTCTGAAGCTGGGAGTTTTCCACAGCGAACACTCAAAAGCCGAAGCGGTTGTCGGTACAGATAGTCGATGCAGCTGAGCGATGGCTCGTTGAGGAGAGCTTTCCTGCAAGCGTGTGCTGCTCATTTTAAAGCAGCTTTTAGAGCTATTTATTACCGCCGCCTCCTCTCAGTAGGGATTGGATAAGAGGTCCGTATTGCCCCCGATGAGAACAAAGCACGTGCCAGGCTGTCCTCGTACGGTGTATCTCATTCGGTCTTAATCTCTCTTCAGCCGATTCAGACTTCAGGCTACGCTGTCGCCACGAAAAATCTTGACTTGCATTTGTATGAGGATGACAGAGCTGTACGCTTTTTTTCATCTCTCCCTGCCTTCCAGCACTTCGAGCTCAACTCTTTGGCTGCATTGCTGTATTGCTAACACTCGCCCTTTGATGATGACAAACGTTCTCACGACGTTGAATGATGATAAAACCAACTTACCAGTTATTGGCAAGAAAGTGTTGATTGGAGATAACCCTCAAAATGAGCTCTGCCAGCACATCTTCAGTAGCATCAGTTCAAAATGTTGGTGTCTTATTCTTAAACTACATCAGCTCCACAGTTGAGTGTACCTACCAAATTTCCGCAAGTAGAATCGAAATTAATTATTTATTTTCCAGATGGCTGCTCTTAAAAAAAGTCGAAAACACCGTTGACCTGATACAGGAGCAGCACCGTCAGAATCATGTCGAAGAAATCTAAAGAACTTTGTGAGCAAGAGCTCAATGAAAGGACGCACGCTTTGGTTGTCTATGATACATAAAAGATGTTAGCAATGATGTTCTTAACAACGCAATGGAACTGGTGTGCAAATTCTTGGAAACATTTTTCGGGAACGAGCCACCCGCTGGTCTGAAAGGATTGTGCAGGAGGTCCGTAATCGCGGCGCTAGTGCTTCCCTGGGTAGTATCGCTGTTAGTGAGGACGAAGATCTTGATAATATTGGTGCGCCGTTGGAGGTGGCATCCGGTGCTGTGCAAACTCGTGGCAGAAAAAAAGAGCATCAGCGCAGAAGGCTGCTCCGGGCGTGCACATACGCTCTGTGATGCGCCCGAAGAAGGCACAAGCAGTTGTCCCAAATCAGCCACCAATCTTGAGTTATTTCTCGAAAAAATATGCTCAATTTTCGTGATCGAACCCGGGATCATTGTCATGGATCTGGTCAGCCGCTGCGACCTTTCGCAATAAAAATCGTTTTCGAAATCGCTGTCTTTCTGCTGACGAATAGAACTTGACGAGCCCAACATTTTTAGCCTATTAGCATATAATTTGGACCAATATTCGGGTAGTTCTCGCAGTCCGAGCGAACCCGGGTTGCCACCATCTCGCTTACATCTCAACTTGAGTAATTCACAGCAGGTCTACCGGCCTATACGTCAAGTCTCTTACAGTTGTGCAAAAGTCAAAAGCTAGGCTTATCTGTCGTGAGCATCGAAGATGCCACATCACACCACTTCTCACCGACCTGCACTGGCACCAAATCAAGAAGCCCATCGGCTTCAACGTGCTGACACTCTCAGGTTCCTTCACTCTGGCTCCAGCCTGCCTATCAGAACTACTCCCCTGGCAGGCTAGGCATATTACCTCCTGCTTTTCTGATTCAATTCGTTTAGCTACATCTCCTACAAACCTCAAATCCTTTAGACACAGTGCCCTTACTTAGTATGCTCCCAAAACCTGGAACTCACTTCCGACTAACGTCACGACATCCCCTGAATTGACAAACATTAAAAAAAAGCTTAAAACCTGTTTCTCGTAGCATTTGCTGGATCCTTGTGAATCGCCCTCTGCATGCTTGTGCATACGGACGCTGTGCATTCTATCATTAACTATATTGTGCAAGTTGACACTTTGCATGCTACCATCATACTGCCACTACAGCATCGGCAAAGTGCCGCAGACACAGATTTGGTTGTATGAGGGTGCTATCGTTATATTTTCCCTTTTCACACACAAGCTCTTGCGAGTCCAATGCCTAAGTTTATAATACTTATATTATTATTATTAGCTGATTTAACAGCCTCGTTTGTACAGCAGCAGTAGAGCCATACCGGCTATCACCACTGCTTGCGGTTGGCAATAGAGTATCGCCTACAACACGATTCGAGCCGCCGACCTAGGTCGTGAAGGGCGAGTATACCCTGCTGGCAGCTGAATAAACTTCCTGTCGGTTTCTGCACCGGCTTCACTAGCTAGATCGCCACTGAAATCCTCGCACAATTCTGGCGCATCAGCACAAGTCTTGACTACTGGCAAAATCCTCGTATGCACATCGCTGACAATAAGGTAAGGAACGAACGAGACTGAGTTTACCATGTACTCGTCGTTCATTCGTGCAGGCATCAAAGAAGGCAGCCGCGCAGCAGCAGACGACCAGCGAGATGCGCAGCAGTCTGCTACGTGAAGGCAAGGCAATAAAATAAGGCAGCCGGTCGAACCGGTTGGTGCTGCATCCGGGAGCCTTTCGCCGGGAGTCGGCGCCGTGGCTGCGGCCAGTCTCGAGGGCATGCATCGACCTGCATCGAGCGTGCATCGGGCTGCGGCAGCTCACGCGTGACTGCCGACTGCTGCACAGCCGATCACGTGACTGTCTGTCATCCAATCACGTGATTGCCGACTGCTGCACAGCCGATGATGGATCGCACGCTCTATCGCCTGGCTGGACAGGCCCGATGAGTGGGTGCAGAGGCGTGACAATCGAAGGCTCATCAGCGAGGAGGGCGCTGGGAGGAGCTGCGTCCGAAGAACCGGCCGCCCTCCTACCCTCCCTCCTTCCTTCCCTGCAGCTGCTGCTGCAGAGCCGCTGAGGCGGCATCCATCGTGAGAGCTTCCGATCACTGCCTAGGCCACCCGCCGCTCGCTGCTGCTGCTGCCGGGACACGGCTGCAGATTACACGTCCGGGTGTCTTTCAGCCGTGGGCACTTCTTGCCGCCGTTCTTGGCTCGCACGGACACGATACGCGCCTTCATCTGCTTGCCGCCTCCACACGAGCGAGAGCACGGTGTCCAGCTAGTCCAGTCGGTGACAACGCAGTCGACGCTGCTGCTGCCGCCGGGTGCGGCGACAGTCACGGCGGAAGTCGTTGTCAAGGCGGACGTCGTTGTCACGGCAGCGGTCAGCTTTGCTCTGGTCTTGGCTGTGGTTTGAGTTGCTACAAACAGTAACTTTTGGGGTTTAGCCGATGCTGGCCGCAGGCGCACGCTCGTGAGACTCTGATTGAAGGACCCTGATTGTGACCGACTGCCCTACTCTGCGGGAGATGGCGGGCGACCTGCATCGACTGCTGACACGTAATGCCTACTGCCCGTCCCTCACTGTCGTCAGGGACGAGTCAGCGCCTACTGCCGAAGCGACAAGGATGCACACTGGCTTCGTACAATCGATGGAACTGCTGTCAGCTGCCTCTAGGTGAGATATGATTTGGTTAAATTGCCATTTACTGTCAGATAGCCCATATATTAGCCCAGACATTTTCCAGCTGAGATTGCCAGCCTAGTAAGAATGTAATGTATCTCCGTCTGTAACTCCACAGTCATAAAGACCACGTGGGTGTTACGCATGAGGGTTTTATATAGCGAACTCACAGCCTAAGGGGCTTTCGGTATGCATTCGGTAGCCAACAGACTTCGTCTCACGCAACAAAGAGAAAGTGGGAAGCATAGCAGTCAGGAGAGCAGTTGGGGTAGTGAGTAGCATGGAAGTAGCAGCTCAGGACCGCTAAAAAGGATGAGCCATAGTCGGCAGCAGCAGAGTAGTTGTCGTTGCGTAAGCCAACCGCCTAACGTGTCAAACGTAACAATGCTCTTTCTCAGCAAGTGCAGCTCCGAGTGCTTAGGCTAGACATAAAAAATCCCTCTCCAGCAGTCTGGATTTTAAAGATTCATTTAATGTACAACGACTACATTTAAATGGGCAAAGGGAAGAGCAAGACTCTCAAAGTTCAACCCCATTCGAGATTTTTTCTTTTAGCTGGATGGTCGAGTTCAAAGATGAGTGCTTGACCGATCGCTTTTAAGTGTCTATACCCGTGGCAAAAAAGTTATTTAAGACAATAGCAGCTATCTCAAAATAAAGCAGTGCCATGATCTACTAACAAATAAAATCATATAAATAAAAATTTATTTGCATAGCACCTTAAGAGAACTGGATCTCTATCCGGGCACTTTACATACACCGAAGGGCTCGAGCCCACGACCTTGGCGTCCAAGGCAAGCACCTTGACTTCGGACATCAAAGCGAATACCTTGACCCCTGCACCAAAGGGCCTCATGATGACAGCCTGCATTTATAAGGCATGTAATCTATGGTTCGGGCTCACTCCAGAAGCCAGTGTTACTCAGTCTTCTTACTTAAAAGCAAGACAGCAGCACATTTCACTCCTGCTTCATGTTTATTTTTAGAAAAATGGATGTGTTAGCAAGTGCTCGCAGCAATTCATCTCCGTAGAATTGCCAAGAGAATGCTAAAAATGTCAGTTTGACATGCACTGTAAACACATGTACGTTTGATAGCTCTCAAACTTATGCACTAGGCTGGGAGAATTTATGCTTAAAACTGCATGCCCACTGCAGGACCCAAGCCCACGACCTGGGTCATGAAGTTCGAGCGCCTTAACCCTGAGAACAGTAAAGATCAGGCTACAGCTGAACTTCCGCCCAGTCGCCCTTCTCCCGTTCCTATCAGAGACACTGGAACGAGTCGTGGCAAACCAGCTGAACTTAAATATTAAATCTTCAAACCTTGCTAGTAAGTTGCAGTCTGGCTTTACAGCTAATCACTCCACAGAGTCAGCATTGCTTCAGGTGTAAAACGACCTACTTGGGAATGCAGACTTAGGTAGAGTATATCGGCTAATTTTTCTCGATCTTTCGCTGGCTTTTGACACTATCGATCACTAAGTCTGTCTTGAGCACCTCTCATCTCGCCTGGGCATCACTGGCACTGCTCTGCAATGGTACAGGTCCTAACTCATTGGGAGACTCCAGAGTATTGGTGTGAATAGACAAAGATCACCAGAGGAACCTCTGAAATATGGGGTACCTCAGGGATCTGTGCTGGGTCCGGTTCTTTTCACGCTTTATATTCTCCTTCGTGCCGATGTGAGTGCCAAGCACAATCTAGGCTTTCACTTCTATGCAGATGACAATCAGTTGTACTTTTGCTTTGATCCCTCCCAGCCTTCGAGCACCTCGAATTCTCTCAACTCCCTTGATGCATGTATTGATGACATCTGCACATGGATGGTAGCAAATTTTCTTAAATTAAATTATGATAAAACCAACTTGCAAGTTATGGGCAAGCCAAGTGTGATTCAGAAATTGGAACGGCTAATGCTCAAAATCTGCCCTGCCTGCATATCTCATGTTGAATCTGCACGAAATCTAGGAATCATGTTCCAAAGTGACCTTCCATTAGACGACCACATCAACATAGTCATGTCTGCCTACTTTCAGCTAAATGACATTGCAAAAATTTGGGCTTATTTAGACAAGGATACCACATCTAAATTGGTCGATGCATTTGAGACATCCCATCTCGACATCTGTAACTCCTTGCCTGCTGGCCTACCGGTATGTGTCATCGGGCACTTACAGTTGATGCAAAACTCTGCAGTTAGGCTTGCCCATCGTGCGCTTTGCAGTTGCCACACCATGCCACTTCTCGCCGACCTGCACTGGCTACCAGTCAAGCAACGGATCGACTTCAAGGTTTTGTCACTCACTTTTAGGTCCCTTCATTCTTCAGCTCCAGCCTATCTATCAAATCTACCCCTCCAACATGCTAAGCATCGTTCCACCCCGTTTTCGGAATCTAAATATTTACCCATACCTCGTATAAATCTCAAATCCTTTGGAGACTGTGCGTTTAGTTCGTATGCTCCCAAGCCTCTAACTCACTCTGGACATGTGCCACGACATCTCCTGACTTGTGCACATTTAAAAAGAAACTAAAAACGCATCTATTTATAACAGCATTTAGTGGGCCCCTGTAATTCGTCCTTTATATATTAATGCGGGCTGATACTGAGCATGCTGCCACTAACCAAACTTGCTTGCTGATCCTGTGCATGTCACTCCTAACCATGTTATTCCTGTTGTCTATTGAGCATGTTACTATTAACTATTCCATCATGCTTCCTTTGCAGCAAATGTAAAGCGCCTAGAAAGGGATTGAGTTCTCTGAGGGTGCTTTATCAAATATATTATTACTATTGTCAATATTATTATTTCCTAATTCCGTGTTTATCAGAAAATGCAGTTGACAATTTTTGCTCCTATCCGGCTGTGATAACTGTCATCCCTTCGAAACACGCCCAGTCCATGGCTGCTCACGCCCACTAAATTAGCTGTTTTTAACCTTGAAAATTACTGAAGAAGTACCCTGGCCAACCGTCAATGTCCTCTATAAAGTACAATCCGTGGAGTGCCCAACGAATCACTGTGCACAGTGGAGAGAAGAGTTTGTCAAACGTCGTGCTATGTCGAATTCAAGATGTGGCATCAGAAGCTGCCAAAAAAGCAGCTGTATCATAGCTCTGCTAATCGAGAGACAACCCAAAACGCCGATACCATTTTCCCCAAACCTTGAAACTTTGAAATATGAATCTTATCTTGTGCTCGATGGTAGAGCCAGAGAGAGGAAGGGGGCATTTGCCGCCCCCTCTACAGGAGGCAGCAACCTGGGTTATCACTTGTTACTAGCTACTTAAACGCTGCAATTTTAATAGTAAGTCTCGGGATTTGAGGATTTCTTGGCCCTGAGTGCAAGCATCATGATTTTTTATCAACGTCGTTTTGTATTTTAAATTTTTAAACAATATTATGCTTTTCTTGCTTTGGTTTGCAAATGCTAGCAGTCACCACATTTCATTGGCCCGCCCACGTTCTGCAGCCATGGTACAAAAACATGGGTACTAGACCGTGCCCGCAATCATAAAGAGGTGCATTTTCAAGCCAGTCTTAAACCACTGCATGAGGAACTGTGCACCGACTGCCTGCCTTGGCTAAGAGCAGCCTTCTTATGCAGCTCGATTGGCAAAAGACACGTCCCATGCACCCATGCATCGCTAATTTCACTATAAGGATTGCCGTGCCTACAATAAAGCCAGAACTCACAGATGCTTTCGACGCTGCTAACGATGTGCTTGGAGCTGCCATGCACGAAGGAGACATACAGTCTAAAAGCGTATTAGCCAAAGGAGAGAGAGAGAGAGAGAGAGAGAGAGAGATTTTGAGACATTTATAACACATCATTGGGACCCTTGGAACAATAATAATAATAATACACTTGATAAAGTACCCTCAGAAAACTCAAATCACGATAAAACCTCGAATGTTGCTGAGCTTGACCGGAAATCGAGCCCAAAATATGCCATCCGAATGCTAATAGCTCATACTAAGAGGGAATATCTGTCGCAAATAATGCCTGCTGGTGCCTCGGCCTGCTTACGGTAGGCTGGCTTTGTGGAGTTACAGACGAAGATGCATGAAAAAACGAGCAAAGTAAACTTGTCGGTGAGCCGTGATGGCACATTAGGTAAGGCGATTGCTTTCACGACCTCGGTCCCGAGGTCGTGGGTTCGATTCCTGTGGTGGGCGATTCTTTATCGCCACTGCAAGCGGTGGTGATAGCCGTAAAGGCTCTTCTGTCGCTATACAAAAAGAGGCTGTTTAATCAGCTAGGATTTTTTTATTTTTTTTGCCGGGCAATTTTAGGCGGTTCGTAAGCAGCAGCAGCAGTTGTCGAGAGATATTTTTTGGCAATACCATCAGAGCACAGCAAAGTCAGGCTTATTAGTGGATGTGCGAAGTATCCACCTCTCCAAAAATGCAACGTAACGTCTGTGAAGCTCGGACATCGCTTCCAGTTATGCAAGAACCTGGTGGTACATTAATGAGCGAGAAGCCGAGCAACTACGTTTTCTGATGAAAAATTGGCTGCAAACCGTTTAAAGCTGCTATATAAGACATACGTCTGAGCAGTCAGTCGAAGCTCTGGAACTTCGGAGATCTGCAGACGCTAAAAAGCGCCAGCAAGGAGCATCGTGGGCAGTAAGGTCAATTTTTTCCTTCAGCCTTTAGCACATTTCACTTGGGCGAGTTAATGCATAGGAAACGGTTTGCCGAGTTGTCAAATAAGTTGCTAATGAGAAAACCATCCATTACCAAAGTTGCTAACTCATGCACATCCGACAAAATCTTGCAGGGTTCTGCAGATCACGAGCTGACGAAAAACGTATGAGTATTTGAGTTTACATTTTGCCACAGGTCGTGCTCAAATTTTACCGACCTACCACCTTGCATGTTCGCGCAGCATTTTTGCTACTTCTGAGTGGCACGAAGGAGCAGCATATGGTGTCAGATGCCGTTTCTTATTCAGTGCCGGATTATGCTTTCTGTGAGATGTCACGGCATGCTTTGCAGCAGGCACGGCGAGCACGCACGAAAGACGAGCGCAAAAAACCCCAGGCGGCAGCGCTCTTTGCCCTATATCACACGTGCCAACTGCCAAATCCACCCCGACGCCGTTGAGAGCCGCAAGCAGACCGGCAAGATGAATCAGTCAACTCAGAGCCCAGCTTTGGCAGTGCGGACAGCAGCGACGGCTATCGCGATCGCGCCCGGGACAGCGGGCCATGCCGACTGCCGGTGACGTCATCAGTCGCCGCCGACTTCACCACTGCCGAGCCGTTCAGTGTCACGAGGGCAGGAGGAAAAACGCCCAGAGGAGCGAGCACGCGAGCCGTCGGGCACAAGCAGAGCAGCATGCAGCAAGGAGGCAGGCAGGACGACAGGCGAATGACTACTCACGGCACTCGCGAAGCTGGCAGACGCGCTTCTCCAGCAGTCCGTCGGGGCACTCGCTGCCGCCGCCGCTCGCCGGCGCCTTCACCATCCTGGTGCGTGACTGCTCGCCGAGGTCGCACTGAGCCGAGCACTGCGACCACTCACCCCAGGGCGTCACCACGCAGTCCAGGCGCTCTGCGAGGCGCGACAGTTGAGCGCTCAGCCAGCGACACTCGCCACCAGCCATGCGCACTGGCATGCGCCGGCGCAGAAACGGCTGCCGCCTGCGAAGCCGCCGAAGCGAGCAACGCTACTTACCGGGGCAGCTGGTGGCGGCCGAGCAGAAGTCCGCCTCGATCAGATCGTCGGGACACGGCTTGCCCCCGTTTGCCGCCGGCACCTTCACCATGCGCTGTCGCATCGTTTTACCCTTTCCGCACGTCGCCGAGCACTGGGACCAGTCGGACCACGGTGTCACCATGCAGTCGACGACGTCTGAAGCACGGGGCACGAGCAGACGAGTCAGCGATAACGATTCGCACCAGAGCTTCGGTGGCGCATGCGCCGCGACCGACGCCTCGCTCGGACCGACAGACGGCGCCAGAGGGAGGGAGCGACTGCCGCATGCGCCACCGACGTCAGCGTCGAAAAGCGCGACAAAAGGCAAGCGTGTGTCACGTGCAAACACGTTGCCTGCAGCCGCCAAAGGAAGCCGCAGCGGCGGCAGCTGGTCGCTTTGCGTGCCGCCGGAGCGCTGCCTTACTGCAGCGCGTGGCGAAGCAGATCTTGGTGGCCACGAGGTCGGCGGAGCACGGCTGGCCGCCGGGCTGCGCCGGCTGCTTGATCATGCGCTGCCGCGTCATGTTGCCGAGGCCGCACTGCGACGAGCACTCGGACCAGTCGGACCATGGCGACATCATGCAGTCGCCGCCTCGGCCTCGAGCGCTGCCGTCCGACGACGAAATCGCAGCCGAACTTCCGGCGCCGGCTGGCAAACGCCCAGCGACGGGGCTTGAAATCAGCTCGCAGTGGCGGGTAGCACACACACACGTTTCGCTCGGCGAAGCACATGCTAACCACGCAAGAGTGCAGCAAGTTAACGAAAATTCGATAGAGCGGTCACGGATGCTGGATCGATGTCCGGTGCGATCAAAGGCAGTTTACGGAAAGCGGTGTTTTCGTTCCGAATGACTTGAAAAATGAGCAGCGAGGAAGCAGCTTCGGCTGCGGTGTCGTCATCTCCGGCATCTCTGAAGCCACGACCAAACACACACACACACACACACACACACACACACACACACACACACACACACACACACACACACCCTAACCGTTCGAATCGCAAAGGACACTTTGGACAAGCCGAGAAACTAGGAGAAAAAAGAGTGCCTGGACACGTCATGACCGACCTGCACTAACGTAGTGTTCTCTACTAGTAGGTAAATAATAATGTAATAATAATAATAATACACTTGATAAAGCACCCTCAGAGAACCCAAAATCTTTCTAGGCGCTCTACATTTGCTGCAAATGAAAATTGCGTACTAGCACTTCATGACCCACGTGAAGGGTTCGAGTCGTGACAATCCGGCAATTCTTCATTGCCCATTGTACGGAGTGTGTGTAGCCACCAAGGCTCTCTGGTTGCTATGTAGAGGAAGTTGCTCAATCGGTTAAAGTTGTGGTTTGCAGAGAGCGTTTGTCGAGGGAAATTCACAAACGCCAATCTTAAGATAGATCCAGGGCTAAGTCTACAGCCCAAACACTGCGCACGCGCACACACACACACACACATACACTCAAACACGTAGTGCCGGCAAACATTTTCATGCAACGATCAAGAGCCGTTACCGGTCAGGCGTCGGGCGATTGGTTTCGGGCAGAACTGGAGCCACCTCGGCTCCTTACCGTGGCAGCGACTGCCGCTGTTCCTTACCACATTTGGGCAGTGTGTCACCATAGCACGGCTGCGCTTCGCTGAGATCGTCTGGACACAGTATGCCGCCATTTGCTGACGGCACCTTGATCATGCGTGACCGCATCTGCTTGCCGTCGACACCCTCACCGAGGCACGTCAGCGAGCAGTCTGACCACTCTGACCATGGCGTGACCATGCAGTCAACTTGCTCTAAACGAGTTAGACAGCTTACTGGTGCAAGGCGCACAGTAGATGCTTTTTAAAAGTCAGTCGCTGGTTGGAACGCAAAGAATTTGCTTCGGGCCACATTGGGGGCCACTTCAGCAAGCAACGAGACCCCCCCCAAACATTCGATGAGTCGTATCATTAAGAGCCCCTCGTGTTTTACGCTTGCCTTGTACCTCGAGATCCCAAAGGACTGGCAAGCGCAGACGTACTTTCGACGTAAGCACGTGAGCAATGGGACACAAATGCACGCACGCATGCAAGGCCCAGAATGATCGTGCTGGATAGATAGCAGTCGTAGCTGTCGACCATGAATCGCATCGATCGAAAATGCACATCGTCGTCGTGTCGGCTGCTGCCATCACAACATGGCAGATGCAAGAGTGGCATCTCAGTGCTGCTGCCAGCGCTGGCAGCAGCTGCTTCCTTGGTGCTCCACGGCAGCTGGCGTTGACACGCTCAGTTAAACTTGAGTGGCAGCGAGGAGCATGCTCAATGGTCAGACGTGCGCAGAACACAAAGAATGACGACAGGCAAGCAGGCAGGCAGCACTCACCACGGCTGATGGCCTGAGAGCAGCGAGCCTCACAGTCAGTCACGGTGAGGAACTGGTTCTCGTTGCCACGGCAACCACCGAAGTTGAACGGCAGGCATTTCTTCATTCGATAGTCGTAATACCATCGCGGAAATTCGGCTCGACATCGACCTTCGTCCTTCGGCTTGCGACATATAGCTACAGCAGCAGATAAACAAAATGGACTAGCACTAGCTCAAGTCTATCCGCCCCATGCCACAGTCTTCATTCACAAGAAGGCAGTGTAGTGTGCACAAGCTATTCTACTTTGGCCAAAAGCGGACTTGGTTATACAATTTAGGTACAGGACTAATCTTAACAGTTCACAGTTCACAGCAGCATAACCAAACTACAGGAGGGTCGAGAGGAAATGTAGAAAACAGTACAGAAGAATCGGGGCAGAAGTTGCAGCTCCCCCTCCCCCACAAACTTTTAACCGAGTCCTGGTGACTGCTCGAGCCGTGGCACCAACTCACTCAGACTTCACCCACGGGCTTGAATATAGAGGACCCGAATACCGACAGCGGACGGAAAACTTTCAGCACCGACACGATCCGAACGCACAGCTATCAGCCGAGGCCTTCCAAGCTGTGACAAGGGTCGAAACTTAGAGAATGCTTCGATTATGCCTTGTCATAGCAGCTAATCCAGGCTTCGGATGGGCCTAACGGCTTGCTGCATATACACCCTCTAGCTGCCGCAGACCTAGTTTCGAAGTGGAGGCATGGGAGAGATGCACCCGAGTCTACAACCGACAGAAGCAGATCGCTGAAAGACCTACAGAGCAGCAGGTCCTCCAATGGCCGGCTCTACCCTGACGTTGACAGCTAGCCTGGGTGAAGCATTTCTCTCCATGAGAATGGAGAGATGGATCGCTCCATCTCTGTGATCTCCATCTCCATCTCTGTGCTGCCGTGCAAGGATTATGCTGAGCCGAGGCGACTTGGATCTCTTGGTCCTGTGCCCACTATAACTTGCCGGTCTGGGGGGCAAGGCCGGGGCTTGGCGAATTAAAAAAAAACCTTCACAACTCCACGTGGTCTGCTCAACAAAAGAAAGTGCCTCCCAGCCACCTGCGCCTTGTTACAGAAAAGCTGCAGTGGCGCACGTTAAGTGGACACTACGAGAACCCTGGTTGCACTGCTCTGCTGCAAACGAAGCTGCTAAGAACAGCAGCCATCATCGAGTGAGTGCAACATGTGGCTCACAGCGTCGAGCACGGCTGCTCTGCACGGCACTCACATGCCGACATCAAGTGCCTATTGAACAGCAAGTACGGTGAGTCAGGTCAATCTCACTGCAGCAAAAAGCAGCGGCAGCACCACACGGTAGAGGCACCACACGGCCAGAACGACTGGGCATAGCAACAGCAGCAGTTGAGGCAGCAGCAGCCGCATGCAGCAGTAGCCACGGACGCAGGCAGCAGCAGCCACAGTAAAATCGGAAGAGGGAGAGTCGGGGAGGGGGGTCGGTGCTGCTGCTGCAGCTGACCAGCGCTGCTTACCCTCCCAGTCTTTCATCGCCTCAGCCTTGCCGCAGTCAGGCTCACTGGCCGTGCAGCCCTCTGTCTGAACCAGCGTCTTCTTGCATTCCACCGCTGCCGTAGCGTCCTTGTATAGGCGGGTCCTTGTCCTGAGACCCTGACCTGCACCGAGCAGGGGGCCAGTAGTCAGTGATCACCGATGACATGCGCAATAGTAGCCGCGCGTCAAGCGCGGCTACTCTAGCTCGTACACGAAAGCTCTCGGGTTGCAGGTACAGGCAAGGGCATCCAAAACGCACTCACGCGCACACACCCACACACACACACACATACACAGCCGCGCACACACACAATAAGACGGGTCAGATTTGTCAAGGGCACAATAAGCCCAAAGATTACGCTAAAGAGTATCCTCTCCAAGATGAAGAACGGTAAGTGTGAAAAAAAAGAACACAAGAATTAAATGAATGTGCACTGAACGGCTTCAGCTTTATTGCTTTGATTATATCTGTTACTTCTTGTTATATCATCTGCTAACAGCTTATGTGAACTGTTCGTGTCCATTTCTTGTGCTGTATTCACCGTCTTCTTAAGCCACCATTTCACGGCACGGCCTCGACCTTAGAAGATCACAATAAATCAGATTTCAAAGGTCTAGGCAGCCTTTATGAAGGCTGCATGCCGAGTCAGCTCTTGTAATGAATTTCAAGAGTCCCAGGGCTCGGTGAAAAATTTAAACCCCAGTCCTGGCGCAGCTGGTGTCGACAGCTGCTGCAACACACTCTGGAATCTGGGTGACCCAGTCAGCTCGTAGACTTACCTACGAGGCTAGCTACATACAAGTCGTGCCACACCTCTACAAATGATGCTACCTGTGAATTCTCACAGAACTAGTAGCAAGAAGGCCACTTAACTGTTCAAATGGAAATCATGTTACTGATTCCGATGTAGAATCAGCCATCTAAAAAACGA
The DNA here is from genome assembly GCA_009760855.2 of Cristatella mucedo. NCBI lineage: Eukaryota > Metazoa > Bryozoa > Phylactolaemata > Cristatellidae > Cristatella > Cristatella mucedo. The sequence continues at coordinate 2,996,070 of WPIO01000045.1, read as the reverse complement.
CCTAAACCTCTGAATTAGACACCGTCGAGGAAATCGAGGATATTCCTGGCCGGTGTTTGCCAAATCGATAGTCACTGCTTGCCGAGGATAAAACCTTCCTTACCGTGGGAAGCTTAACCTACCTAACCTACCTACCTACCTAACCTACCTAAGAAACTTAAGAAAGCTTAACCTACCTAACCTACCTTAACCTACCTAAGAAACACGGTCGGTTTGCCTTCTGTCTAGGTTCCAACTAGCTTCCGCGGTTCCAACTAACTCAACTCCCAGAGTGGTCATTCAAATATAGCTTTCGTTAGGGAGATAGGAAATGGCTGCAATAGTTCCTGCCCTGTGAATGTAAACCTTTCCCTGATTGCCTGTACCTCCATCCGCCTCACGATCTAATGATTCGCTCGTGAAGAGCTCGTAGTGCTCCCTGAACAGGGACTCTCTCGGAACAAATCGATGATTTCGAAGGTCGAGTCGTCCACTACGCCTTTCAAAGCAATAAAGAAGGTGGTGCCCTTGACGGCGATTACAGATTAATCATTTGCTTGTTTGTGGCTTCAGTAGCTCTTGGCTTCATCTTGACCCCAAGAAGAATCGTTCTCAGCTCCTCGGCATCGCTGGCGATCTTTCTTCGATCGGTCTTGGACTGCTTCCATGCTCCAGGTGACTGAATGCAAGACGAAAGAAGCAAGGCCGACGAAGCACCTCGGAATGGCAAGACGGACCTCGAGGCAAAAGTGGCCTCAGCGTCCGCTCTGGTTTGGTAGATAGGTCGATAAGTATTGGTCTACATTGGTAGAGCCTGCGGAGGCATGGACAGGCCACTATATCCAACCGAACAGCCGAGCCTAGCAGGGTGCAACGTCCACGTGACCAGGTGCACTCGACAGGCGGCAAGAAGCTTTTGCCTAACCACGTGACCAAGAGAAGGACTGCTGACCGGAGGAGCAATGCATGCCTCGCATTGGGCAAGAGAGAAAGAAAACCCGAGCTCTGCAGGTAGACGTGCGCACCGAGGCGGCTCGGTGCTCTAGGCGCTTGGGACGGGCAGGCCAGCTCGTCTTGTTATATCTTTGCATGACGAGTACAGTCTGAAGCTTAGGATGGCGCATCAAAGAAAGAAACGCTAGTCTGGCTTGTCTGTCGTAAGCTGTGCCAGTTGTCACATCGCATCACTTCTCGACGATCTGTACTGGCTCTCAATCAAGCAGCCTACCGACTTCGAGGTTTTGTCACATACTTTTAGGTTCCTTCATTATCTGGCTCCCCAGTCTACCTATTAGAACTACTCCCCACCAGGTCAAGCGTCATACTCAAATTCGAAATCATCCTGCTCTGATTCAAATCGTTTAGCTAAACCTCGTAAATACCTCAAAACCTCTGGAGACGGGTCCATACGTTGTGTCCAGCGGTTAAAGTGCTCGTCCCGACCGAGGTCTAGCTGAGGTTGTGGGCTCGAGCCCCCCCCCCCCGAGGCATATGTGAAGCGCCTGAATTTTTTTGCCTTTAGTTCACATGGTCCCAAGGCCTGAAACTCACTCCCGACTGACGCCACGACGTCCCCTGACGAGCCAACATTTAAGAGAAAGCTTAGCTAAAACACACCTGGTTATTACAGCATTTATTGGGTCGTTGCTATTCGTCCTTTGTCTGCTTATGCGTGCTGACACTGTGCCTGCTGCTACTAACCATATCTGCATGTTGACCCTGTGCATGTCACATCTAACCATGTTATGCTTGATGACAATGCACATGTTACCGCCAATCATGTAGTCATGCTTTCCTGATAGCATATGGAAAATGCCTAGATGGGGATATTAAGTTTTTTTCTGATGGCAATATACAAATGTTTTATTAATAATAATAATAATATTATTATTATTATTGCTATTATTATTATTAAAGAGCCTTTATCATGGACGTACTTGGAATGAGGCCGACCCGGATACAAAGCATTGTGAGACGAGGCGAACCGCTTCGAGCCAATATGAAACGCAAGTTCTACATTCAACGAGTTATTGCAACGAGTCGTGCATTCTTCTTTGCAGGAGTGAGGCACCCTGCCTCGCGTGGTCGCTAGACAGACTGGGCCGGCAGCAACAGCCTGAGCTGCGACGCAGGTGACAAAGTCAAGCCAACAGCCCAGTGCTTGGCCAAAGATGAAAAGCACAGTCACACTAGCCGCTCACGACTACGCTGACACGTCAGAGCCAGAGAGCCGTGAGTGCCCTCGCTCCTGCGGAAGCCTCGTCGAGCGGGGAGGAGTGTGCGCCAGCCCGCCGCTGCTGCTCTTCCGCTTACCGCACGTGACCGAGCATGGCGACCAAACCGAGTAGGGTGTGGTGGCGCACGCAATGGGATCGTGGCTGCCCGTCTCGTCCTCGACGCACTCGTTGACGACGCCGAGGCAGTGCTCCGACTCGCGCAGCATTACGCCGGGCGGGCACATGTGCACGGTGGCCGTGGGGTCCTTGAATGCTCGCTGCCTCGTCTTGATGCCGACGCCGCAGGTGGCGCTGCAGTCGCTGAACTCGCTCCACTCGGTCAGCATGCACTTGGGGTCTGGCGGCGAGGCAAAGCAGAAGAACGGAGGCTGACCCGCGTGCGCATCGCCGGCTTCGGCTGCTGCTGCGGCAGGGCGACAAGCAAAGCGGCGGCGCAAAGCGCTGCCAGAGGTCGCTGCCAGAGTTGGGGAGCACGGAGAGAGCACGGTGGGTGACACAGCCTATGACGAGGAGGTGCAGGTGGGCGTCATTGGCAGGACATTGGCAGGACATTGGCAGGACACGGTAAAGTCATCGGTCGACGTCATGCCAGAGACCGGCTCGGTACGCTTGGCATGACGTAGCATGACGTACGCTGGTGGAAGAAAGTCTCGGTCGGTAACGGGTGACGTCGACATCGAGATGGGCGTGAACAGTAGCAAAGCTAGCACACAGGACATACGTTATGCACAGCGCAGCAAAGAGTTGGGCGGGAGCTCAAAAAAATTAGAGCCGTGCCAACCGAGTGCGCTCGTCTTACTGCCGGAAGCACAGGGTGAGAGAGAGTTCTACAACAGTAAACAGAATTAGAGACCAGTAAAGTATTTAATTACCTCAGCAAGAGTTGCTCCCTCTCTCTTTCTTTCAGCCTGTAATTCTCTGTCTATCTGGCTGTCTCTATGTCTCTCTCTCTCTCTCTCTCTCTCTCTCTCTCTCTCTCTCTCTCTCTCTCTCTCTCTCTCTCTCTCTCTTGCTCTGTCTGTCTCTGTCTGTCTGTTTGTCTCTCTCTTGCAAGTGAAATTCAGCAGAGCAGGTGACTAGAGATGAGAACGCCCATAAAAGGCCGGTCCCCCTGCTTTGCAGAAAGCTTAGCAAAAGGAACATAACGATTAGCTAGTAGCAGTTGCTGCTCATCTTTTGACAAAGAGAGAGAGAGAAAGAGAAGCACAGCTGGGGCTGCATTGATGCTCAATTTAGGACCGCTAGCAGTAGTAGTATTATAGAGAGCTCAGTCCCAGCACAGGCCTAGCCTTCGATGAGTTCATGGTGTAAAAGGCAATGAACTACTACAAGGCGTCGCTGCCCTACGAGGGCAGCAACGAAGCAGAGCACAACGGCGGCTCACTGCCGCGGTCTAGCTCGTGCAATGGGCAGGATGCTGACACTTGCACATTCCTGACATCCTGCCAATACTTCTCTAGCTCAAGTACATGCAGGTCTTCTTGCCTGCGCGCACGCACACGCACACATAGACTCACTCACTGACACACCCACTCAGTCACACGAGCCATGCCGACTGCTACTATGAGCGGGCAGCTTTGGCGCCGTTATGCTGTTATGGCAGCAGCCGCTGCAGGAGCCGAGCTTACCGGAGCCTGAGTCACCTGCTCCGTCGGCACCGCCGCCGTCCGGACTGCCGCTGCCCGGCGAGTCGGCGTCGCACTGTTCCGGCCCGGGCGGTGGCGCGTCCAGCCGCTTGACGACCACGGTTGCGAAGGGCTTCACTGGCGCCGTACCGTGGAACGGCGAAGCCGGGTTGTCTGGTTGAGTGTTGGTGAGAGGCGAGATGAGCTGGCGCGGGTGGGTGGGAGCATTGTCCGACATGTACGTGATGCCGCTGTCCGTGCCCGCGTCCCACGGATAGAGCGGCACGACGGCCTCGGCCTGCCAGCGACAGTCGGGCAGGCAGAGGTCGAGCCCGCTCAGACCAATGCACCAGTCGGGGCTCGGGCCTATCATGGTGATGAGCGACAGCAGGTGGCGCTGCCTGTCGGTGCTGAACCGAGCGCTGCGCGTCTCCTTGCGTATCGCCTCGGCGCCCCAAACGCCGTTCGTCTTGATGACCGTGCGAACGCTGCTGCCCTGGTAACGAGGTCAAACGGTGACAGTAAACCGGCTGGACTCTCTCTCTCTCTTTCTCTCTGTCTGTCTGTCTGTCTGTCTGTCTCTGTCTCTCTCTCTCTCTGTCTCTCGATTGGAAAAACGGCTTCCCTGATGGTTGGTACACCAGACTGAGCAACCGGATTTAACCGCAATATCGGTGTGAAAGTATAAAGCAGGCACAGCATTCTGGTGCACGTAGAGTGAATACACAAAGGAATGCAACATGCCTATGTACAGCCTACGACAATGCTTAACAGCAAACAACATTGGCAAATAACGCTCCTCTAGTGACCGCCAGCAAATAACCAAACCTTTTAGCCTTCAGCTCGGTTGAACCAAAAGACTGAAACTCACTTCCGGCTATGGTCACTAGCTGTGATGACCTTGCATCTTGTAAGTCTCAACTGAAGATGTATCTGTTCTGGTCAGCTTGCCCTTTGCCCTATTGAGCTTGTCTTTTTTGTTTCGGTGTGCTTTGAGTGCCTAACTGTGCATAATTCAGCACATGTTACTGGCGAGAGGTCTTACTAAGGGGTGACCTTAGGTGTGTTCATGTTTGCTTGAACAAGCTGGCCTAAGAACCTTCCTAGCTTTCGCATACTTGACACATGCATGTCACTAACCCATGGGTACTGATTAGCTTGCAGCGAGTTGCAAAGCATCAAGATAGAGACTAACTTCCCTTAGGGTGCCATGCGACCGAACTATTAATATTACTTTCACTTATGAAATAGTACTGCCATTGACGAAACAATTCGACACTGGCAGGATAGCACTAGCAAAATATAGTTCTAGTCAGAGGCCAGAGCAGATAAGCCAGAGCAGAGAGAGAGAGAGAGAGAGAGAGAGAGAGAGAGAGAGAGAGAGAGAGAGAGAGAGAGAGAGAGAGAGAGAGAGAGAGCAGATAAACCTGCAGACATTGTCCAGGGTGGCTTAAACAAACACGTACACCGACCGGATGTATTTGGGTGGCACGAACATGCATAGCTCACTCCCTAACAACTTCCAGCAAGTACTTGACCAAACTCAATGTGACCAACTCGAGTAAACGATGTCTGATGAGCATTAGACGTCGAGTTTCCAATTTTGACGTGTCGTCAAAACGGTTAGTTCATGCATTTGGGACACCCGGCACCAAGGCTGTAACTCAAGCCTCATTGTCTGAGGATGAAGCCACATAACTAGTTATGGGTAAACCAAGTGTTCGACTGTGAATTGAAAAACGTATCCCTCAAAATCAGCTCTGACAGCATATCTCATGTAGCAGCTGAACGAACTCTGGTGTTCCATTTCCAAGCGACCTTCCACTAGATGACCAAATCACCTCCATATTCAAGTCTGCATTATTTCAGCTGCATAACCTTGCTCAAATTCGGGCTTGCTTAGACAGTTAAACTACATCTAAACTGGTCCATGCATTTGTGACACCCCGCCTAGACTTCTGTAACTTGCTGCTTGGTGGTCTACCGGCCTGTCCAACCAGGCGGTTAAAGGTTAGTGCAAAACTCTGCAGCCAGGCTTGCCTGTCATGAGCTTGAAAATTGCCACATTACACCATTCTTGCCAAACTGTGCTGGCTCCCAATCAAGCAGCTTATCGACTTCGATGCACTGTCACTCACTTTTAGGTCCCTTCATTCCTTGGCTCCAGCCAGCCCATCAGATCTACTCCCCCACCAGGCCAGGCGTCGTTCAGCCTGCTTTTCTGAATCTAATCGCTTAGCGACACCTCGGATGAACCTCAAATCCTTTGAGGATCATCCCATTAGCTGGTACTTAGCGAGCCATGATGGCACACTAGGTAATACGGTTGCTTTTCACGAGCTCGGTCCCGATGTCGTGGGTTCGAATCCTGCGGTAGGCGATCCTTTATCGCCACCGCAAGCGGTGGCGATAGCCGTAAAGGCTCTTCTGTCGCTATACAAAACGAGGCTGTTAAATTAGCTAGTATTTTTATCACATCTACTCACTCAATATGTTCAATCTTTCTATTCAGTTTTATCTATTCACTCAATATCTACTCAATATGTTCCCAAAGCCTGGAACTCACTCCCGACTGACGTCACAACATTCTGTCTTACTTGATGACATTTAAAAAGAACTTAAAAACATGCGCGTTTTTAGCAGCACTTGGTAGGACCTTGTGAACAGTCGTACGTGCGTTTGTGCATGCTGATACTGTGCATGGTATCACTAACCATGTTGACATGCTTCCTTAAAAGCATGTGCAAAGTGCCTTGAAAGAGATTTATTTCTCCAAGGGTGCCATACAATTGCATTCTTATTATTATAAAAAGTTTGTTTCACAAACTTGCCCCTGGAAAGCGAACCAGGGCTGCAACATGTACCACTTGTTACTATTAATGCTAACTCATGACAATCCAAATTTCTGGTGAGATTATTTTGTGCCAGACATTAGGAAAGTCAAACTATTCATTTTGAATGCATGTCCTTTACTCACAAGTCCCTTATTTACATCGCGTCCTGTACAGCACCGTGACCCATAAGTAGGTCCCATAAAGGGGGAGGGCCCCCCCCCCTGATGATTAGCAAGCCGGGACAGACCGGTGGGAAGACGATCCAGCACGACTGTAAAACCTAATGGCAAAATGCACTGTCCTATCTAAAAAATAAACTTCATTGGAAAAGGCAAGAGATGAGAAATTATCAAAAGTGAGAATAGCAAACTTTGAAAGCAATGAATCCCGAACAAAGGAAAGCAGAGCTCGTTGAATGTACTCCCCAACTATCTACATAGATTGGTGAGCTGTAATGGCTCACTAGGTAATGCGGTTGATTTTCACGACCTCGGCCCGAGGTCGTGGGTTCGAATCTTGTGGTGGGCGATCCTTTATCGCCACTGCAAGCGGTGGTGATAGCCGTCAAGGCTCTTTGTCGCTATACAAAAAGAGGCTGTTAAATCAGCTAGATATTTATATATATATAATTATATAGACAACAACGAGACAAACCATCAACAGAGAAAGCCACTCAGCTTCATGCTACCAGAGCAAAGCAAAAGCACGATTTTCTTAAAACAACGGCACATATGTTTTTCACTCTAACATTTAAGGATTTTTCTACATAAGGAATAAATTGCACGATTGCCTTTCAGGACGGCGGTCAAAAAGCTAGGTCAGCAGACACTCAAGCCCACCTTCAAAAGTAAAGTTGGAGCTTTCCGTGATTTTCCACCTACACCTGTGCTTCTTTTGTTGTTTCCCTTGATGCCATGGATTTTTTCGGACCAGCACTACATGTTTACGAGCATGAAGACAAGCAGTGCAGGATGGCTCAAACCCCTCCCTAACCACGCCCTCTTCTGCAGTTCTGAGTTTAATGCATGCCTCATGGGCCCGTTGCTACCCTTTGGTAGCTCGTCCATCCATTATCCAGAGGTCATTCCATAGGCAGTACAGCCAAATGCTCCAGGCCAGGCAAACCAATGGTACGACGGCCAGACGAAGCCACGCTACCACGACAAGCTGGCACCAGGCTGCTGGGGTCGGTCGGTGAGCAGAAGTGCAGTGCGCACAGAATGTGGCCAAGGTACACAACTGCGCACACTCGGCAAGCTATCGCGTGCACGTCGAAACGAGATCTTTGTGCTTCGGATGCGACGGCAGCTGGGAGCCGCAGTGGGGACTCACCTTGCTCTTGATCTCCGCCTCCAGAGCCTTTGGCCAGCCGAACTCACACACCTCTTTCACGCCGTTGGTGGCCAGCTCACCGTATGCCCACAGGCTGTACGATTTGCTGTGTGTAGCACCGACGATGTTGGACCAATGCAGGAGACCGGCTGCAAAGCCGACAGAGCATATCATTCGCCGACTCTCATCTCTGCGAGCCGAACCACGCATAGTCCCAAAACGAAACGGCATTCATTCGGTCATTTGCGGGCCAAGGACATCGCCTCACTGTATCGAGCGCCCGGCTCGATGCAGTGACAAATGACAGCAAATGACAATGACAAATGACAGCATCGCACATACAACCTGAAAAGTGCCTTACTATTTTCAGTTTCTCAACCAGTGCTATAGATAATCGGGTGAAATAAAAGTTCAGGGTAAGTGATCGTAGATCCCACCATAAAATGGAACTCAACAATAAGCCAGCACTGTTGATTGATGCAAAATATTTAAACGCGCGTGTCTCCTTAGCTAATGAGCTACGTTGCTTCCCCGGTTGATCAACGGATATGCATGAATAGCAAAATACTTAATCTGACCCAGAAGGCACACACAGCTAACTTGTAAAGCCGTGTCTTGCTTGGCTGGGCTCCTTCATAACTAGCTGGGCTCGTTCCTCTGAATTCTTTCAGCTGCGTAACCTTGCTAAAATTCAGGCTTGCTTAGACAGGAATACTCTATCTACACTGACTGGCCCATGCATTTGTGACATCCTGACTCGACTTCTGTAACTCTCTGCTTGCTGGTCTACCAGCCTGTCCAACAAGGCGCTTACAGCTAAAGCAAAACTCTGCGGCCAGGCTTGTCTGTCGTGAGCTTTGAAGTTACCCCATCACAGAACTTCTCACTGACCATCACAAGCTCCCAATCAAACAAAGCATCGAAGTTCTGTCACTCACTTTTAGGTCCCTTCATTATTTGGCTCCAGCCTCCATATTAGATCTACTCACGCACCAGGCTAAGCATCGTAGCACTCAGCTGTTCCATTCCTCCGCTTAAAGACCGTTGGCGACAGAAGCTTTAGCTCTGCAGGTCCTAGACTGTGGAACTCGCTTCCACAATTCTTACGCAACGATAACTACTCTCCAACTGCCGACTATGGCACATCCTTTTCAGCGGTCCTGAGCTGCTGCTTCTATGCTACTCACTACCTCAACTGCTCTCCTAACTCTGCTATGCTTCCCACTTTCTCTTTGTTGCGTGAGACGAAGTCTGTTGGCTACCGAATGCGTACCGAAAGCCGCTTAGGCTGTGAGTGCGCTAAACAAAACTCTCCTGCGTAACACCCACATGGTCTTTATGACTTTGTGGAGTTACAGACGGAGATACACTCGCTTTTCGGAATCTAATCGTTTAGCTATACTACGTATGAACCTCAAATCCTCTGGAGAACAAGTCTTTAGTTCGTATGTTCCCAAAGCCCGGAACTCACTCGCGACTTCCATCACGACATCCCCTGACTTGACCACGTTTAAAAAGAAACTAAAAATGCATCTATGTATCACAGCATTTAGTGGATCCATGTGATTCGTCCTTGCTATACCAAATGTATTATTATTATTAACACTAGACCAGGAGAAAATCAGCAACTAGCGACTACTCTTGCTACAGCCAGTCCTCTTTATTATAGCCCCTGCGTTCAAGCATGTCGAATTCTCTTTATTCTATTATAGCATAAATATTACAGAAATTTGTGCTTCGATGGCAGATAGTTTTCTAAATCGAATGACGATAAACCAATTTACTAGTCATCAGCAAAACTAGAGTATAATAGTTACTAATACTTATAATAGTTATAGTTACTAATAGTTATAATAGTTATAATAGTTAGTTATAATAGTTAGTTATATATAGTTACTCAGAAATTGGAAAGTCTATGCTTCGAGGTAAGCTCGACCTGAATAACTACTGTACCACCTGCATGCAAACTGGGTGTCCTGTTCCAAAAAGAACTTTCACTTAGATGATCACGTCAGCTCCACAGCCAAATTTGCCTGGACATTTACAGTTAGTGCAAAATTCGGCATCTAGGCTTGCCCGGTGTGAACTTCACACTGCTGTGTTAAATCACTTCTCATCGACATGCACTGGCAACCCATCAAGCAGCATGTCGACTTCAAGATTACTTTGCTCATTTTCACGCCCCTTCATTCTCTTGCTCTGGCATACCTATCCGAAATACTTCCACATTTCGGACTTCCATACTCCCATACTTCCATTGCATCGCAGCACTCATTACTCTGACTCAAGCTGTGTAACAGTGCTTCTAACCAACCTCAACCTTGGAACTCATTATCGACTGATGTCAAAGACATCCCTTACTTAACGACATATAAGAAGAGGCTAAAAACCGAATTGCATACCGTCTTATAAATCTATTTTGGGTCTGACTGGCAGCACTCAGTTTTCGAGTGACAAAAGAAGCCCTGGCTAGTCCTAAGCTTCATGGTGTAGACTCGGACGAAGTCTTTGAAATTCGCTAGATTGTCATCAGACGTCTGCTATCAATACAAATGCTGTGAGAAACACATGTTTCTCACAGCATTTGCTTCATCTGCATGCATTGTCCTTGGTATGCTTATGGATGATGGCCCTGGGCATGTTATCACCAACCAACCGATTCAAGCTTCTTTCCAGCATAAATAGAATGCTTACAACGAGGTTCAGTTCTCTTAGGGTGCTGTAAAAATGGCTAATTATTATTAGATTGGTTTTATAATCCATGCCACTCACTTCAATGACTGCCCAGCTGACTTAGCTACGCTTCTCACTTCCTCTCTTGCTGCAGGAGACTAAGTCTTTCGGCAACTGTATGCTCACCATTTGTCACCTAGACTTTGACTGGGCTAGAAAGAGCTCTCCACCAAAAAAACTCACTTATTTTTTGTAGCCATGCGAGTTTACAGACGAAGATCCACAGCTGTGTAGAATAGGTAGCAGAGTACAAAATCCTTTAGCCGACCGAGGAAGGGTGCGCCTCCACAGCTATTGCGCCTCCACAGCTAGTGCGCCAGCCACAGCTATTGATGGCCAGCCATGGTTTGGCACTCCTAGGCAAGATCCTGGCCGTAATCGCATTTATTTAAAAGTCTAAAAGCTCACTCGCCCGGTTACCGGCAAGAGGTGTCGCTGCACCACAAGAGGCGAGCAAGCTTTCGATTAGACGGAGGCACGTCGGACTATTCTTGGCCTGCGGTAGCCAGGTTGCCTCAGGCATCAAACAGACAGCAAGCTCGTGGGCTGAGATTCTGTCACCCTTGGAGCAGGACATCGAAAGGAGCAGCAGCAAGCTGGCAGCTACGCTCCACACCAGAGCCGAGAAGCTGCCCGAGCACGGCTCTGGACTGGAGCCGGTGCTTAGCCCGCCTACCCCACGTGATTCCCATGAGGCTATGCAACGGCCGAGGTGCTTTGCCGGCTTCCAGCTGAACACGGCTGATATATATATATATATATATATATATATATATATATATATATATATATATATATATATATATATATATATATATATATATATATATATATATATATATATATATATGCACCCAGAGAAGCACTACCTTAAGCAGCATCTTACCGTAAGGACCCGACGGGTAGTCCTTCGGATGTGACTCGGGCGTCCAATTGCCGTAGAAGGTCATCTCGTATTTGGCGCTGCCACAAGCGCAGCATTGCACAGGCGCCGCCGCGGTTCGGGCAGCGCTGTTGCCCCTGCCTGCAATGGCAATGGCAAAAGTGAGAGGCTCACGTCGGCAGCAGCAGCAGCTGTGGCCACAGCCACGGATCGCACACAATACTCGGCGAGGAAAAGAGCCCGAAAATAACTGTGCAAAGGCGCGCCCAAAATTGCTTGAGACAGATGTGAGCCAATTGCTCGCCACCTTTTCCGTATATTCAAAGAAACCGACCAAACAAGCACGGACTTTTTTGCAGCTCAAATAAAAACAACAATTCGAGTCATGGAAAAGAGCGTCGAAGCAGCAGCAGCAGCAACGACCGAGTCGTCTGCACAGCTCGTGCGGTCTCTTGAGCCGGCTCGCGGTGGTGGCTGCTTTGGTGGAGCACGCAGAGGCCTTTTGCAGATCGAGATTTGCTACGACGACGGCGGTGGCAGCAGCACGCGTATTACCGTGCGAAGTAGGAGCAGACGTTGCCGCTGCAGCTGTGGCCGCTCTCGCCACGCCGGCTTGCTTCTCGCACAGCACTCGGGTGAGGCCGCCGACGTCCTTGTACCAGATGTCGGCGTGCTCCACGACGGTAGCCCTACGCAGCAGCAGCCAAGGGCAGGACAGGTGAGTGGCGCACCTCGGATACATGTCCCGTCGGATCACGAAGGTGTGAGCAGAGCAAGAGGAGAGTAAGCGGGCATCTGCGGCCAGTCGTCGATATGCACCAAAAAAAACAAAAAACTCAAGGACTACCGGCGGCATCGAGCCAACTTTTGACGAGGCACAGACGACTTTGGCTACGTTTTAGAATCGCCGCTTGCAGAAAAACAGCATCTCCGGCAGGCCACTCCAGGCAGCCACGCACCTCGCGACAGCTCGGGGATGGCAACGCTACCACCACGACGAGACAAAAGCCGTGTCTTTTTGTGGACCTGGAGCCTGACACACACACACCCGCACACACGCACGCACACGGCCTGCGTCAGAACATCCCTTGACCTGACCACATTTAAAAAGAATTCAAAAACACACCTATTTAGGACAGCATTTAGTGGGTCCCTGTGATTCGTCCTTGATGTGCTTATGCGTGCTGACACTGTGCATGCTGCCACAAACCACATTTGCATGCTGACCCTGTGCATGTCACCCCTAACCATGTTACTCATGTTGTTTGTTTATCAAGCATGGTTTTACTCACCATTCAATTGCATTTCGCTTTGCAGCAAATGTAAAGCACCTAGAGAGAGATTGAGTTCTCTGAGGGCACTTTATCAAGTGCATTATAATTTTATTACTACACACACACACACACACACACACACACACACACACACACACACACACACACACACACACACACACACACACACACACACACACACACGCATGCACACACACACTCACTCTCACATACACACGTACACACCAGCATTCTCCTGACTGGCTACTGCTGGCTAGTTCAGTTCAAGATATGAGCTTCATTGGTTTAATCGCTGCTAAGCCAAAGCTAGCAGATCACCTGAAGTCAATTAGCATGCCGGACTGTTTGCCATCCATGCCTCTCCAGCCCTCTGCCCCTCCATAAGATTGACCACGTCGGGCGACATTAGTGGCTTCCTTTACAGTAAGATAATATAATATATAATTCATTTCTATAGCGCCCAGAGAGGACTTAATCACTTTGCAGCAAATGTAAAGCGCCTAGAAAGAGATTAAGTTCCCTGAGGGCGCTTTATCAAGTGCAATATTATTATTATTATTATTAATCTCTATTCGGGCGGTTCACACATGCCACGGGGCTCGAGCCCACGACCTCGGCCATCAAATACATTCAACTTGACCTAGGTCAGGGTGAGCACCTTAACCACTGGGTCAAACCAGTGCGGCCTTATGGTAACAATTAATAATAAGCCTTATCTATAGCCTACTTAATCTTTATTCAGGAGCTTTACAACTGACAGAAGATAAAAATACTAGCTGATTTAACAGCCTCTTTTGTATGGCCACAGAAGGACCTTTACATGTATTACCACCGCTTGCAGCAGCAATAAAGGATCGCCCGTGGCAGGATTCGAACCTGCAAGGTCGCGAAAAGCAGCTGCCTTACTTAGTGTGCCATCACGGCTGCCACTAAATAGCTGCAATAACTATTGGTAAATGGCAAGCTACATATCCTGCTGCTTAAGCAAGCGTGCAAACCGCATGCTAGCTGAAAACTCGCCTCGCCTGCTGAAAAACGCCAACACGGAGAACAAGATGTGTGGGTCAACTTGCCCAACCCCCTGGATAGAACTTGTGGGTTGTGTCACGTGGCAAGCTGCCCGAGACACCACGCTCAAACTGCCCACGATCGGTTGCCTCTGGCAAAAGGCAAGGTCCGGCCCCCTTCTTGGCTCAATCTTTGCATCGCCCCACGTGCCGACCGCGAGCTAAATAAATAAATAAAATAAAAAATAAATAAATAAATCCTAGCTGATTAAACAGCCTCTTTTTGTATAGCGACAGAAGAGCCTTTACGGCTATCACCACACCTTGCAGTGGCGATAAAGAATCGCCCACCTCAGGAATCGAACCCACGAACTCAGGACCGAGGTCGTGAAAGCAACCGCCTTACCTGGTGTGAGCTCACATCACGGTGCAGCAGCAGGCGACCTGGGCAAGTGGAGGGTGGTGAGGGAGGGCTGGGTGGTTGCTTGGGGCAGGACCTACCTGAACTCGACGCAGCCAGAGCCGGCAGCCGGGGCCACCCACTGGGCACTCGCTCCAAGCTTCTTGAACGATGTGTGGAAGACAGCACTGGTCACGATGTGCTCACAGTGGTCGTCTGCCTTGATCAGCCGGGCGGGCCCGCTGGCCAGCTGCAGAGAGACCGGCACAATGGCTGGCGCTTTCAGGTAGCAGCAGAGAGGGAGAAAGAGAGAGAGAGAGGGAGAGAGACAGACAGAAAGACAGAGACAGACAGAGACAGAGAGACAGACAGAGAGACAGCGAGAGAGACAAGACAGAGAGGGAGAGACAGACAGACAGAGAGGGAGAGAGAGACAGAGAGAGAGACAGAGAGACAACGATAGACAGAGAGAGAGAGAGAGACAGACAGAGAGGAAGAGAGAGACAGAGAGACAGACAGTGAGACAGAGAGATAGACAGAGAGACAAAGATAGACAGAGAGACAGACAGACAGAGAGGGAGAGACAGAGAGAGATGGCAAGAGAGAAAGAGAGAGTGAGAGAGAGAGGGGCGCAGAAGCGGCAGCAGCCGTCGGAGGTGGCTGCGACAGCAGCCACAAGGCGGCAGGCCACGAGGCGCGTGTATCACTCTTATCTATCTAGTTCACCAGGTCAGTAAAAGAAAAGCAACACCAGAATAATAATAGTAATAAAAATACTTTTGTATCGCCCTCAGAGCATGCAGTGCACGCAAAACATAGCACAGCACCTAGCAGCACGGGTTTAAAAAAATAGTCAAGTTCATTCTGGCAGCGCGCCGGAAAAACTCGGCATGAATTCATAATTCAAATGACAACCCTCTTCATTGGTTTGCGATACAAGAAGGTGCGAAACACGCGCGACTGAGCTCACGCCACTAGCAGTCACTCTGAAGTGAGGATATGGCACACGGAAGCATGTCAACATATGTACTGTGTACGCCCTTTCAGGCGTCACACGTCCAGTAAAAACTACAAGGAAATGAAAGCAGAAGAAACGGTGCAAGCCTCCAGAATTCGAACACTGAGTGCGACAGCGCCGGGCTGAACTAGGAGTAAGCATGTACATGACGTCGCCACTTTCAAACAGACCTCAATCCAGATTGCGCAGGCCATTTGGCCACTACTAAAGTACGCAGGCATACGAGGAACACGGGCACAGAGTAGTATGCCTACACTAGGGCCCATCTGCTAGCCTCGAGCAAGTCAGACCAGGCGCAAGGCAGGCCTATTCATTGCACTGCACACGAGACCTGCATAGCACCTTCAAGCAAGCCTGTACCGTTTTCAGCTGATGCCAAACTCTTCCTGAACTTTGGCAGGTGAGAGCAGCTCTTACGAAACCGGCTTCCACTGGGGCAGCGAATTTTGACTTCAAGGCATTTCTCGCTTTTTATGAAGGTAGCATGTGTCAGCTCCGCTTGCCTTGATTCAAGACTGCTGAGGCATCACGACCGTGAGAGTCCAATAGCCTAGCTGTCCCCACCAGCTGCCTCAAGGCAGAGCGAGAGTGATAGGTAGTGATCTCCCCCCCCCCCCGTCAGGCTGCTACGCTTCGGAATTCATTGCATATTACATTCGGAACTCTTAGTACACGGGGCTCATGGGGCGTCCCGGTCTTCAATGGGCCCAGCGAGTGCTAAACAGTCGAAAAACCAGACCAGTCTGTTTCAGGTGGTAGGAAGACGGGCCCAGCGAGTGCTGGCCAATGGGGCAGATGCACACGGATCAGCAGTCTTTGTAGTGCCCCTGATTACAAGCAATCGTCGCGACATCAACGAGACAGCGCGACGAGAGAGCTGTAGCAGCAAGTGCGGTCTTTACGCAGTGCGGATGGATCGACGCGAAGCAGCGCAGAGCCGAGTGCAGGAGGAGAGCACAATGGCAAGTACCTTCCAGCTGCCAAGAGTTCTTCTCTCGTCTAGCGCTCCCCTGGGAACTGCGACCAGCATGAAGTCCAAGAACGCCTGGTTCAGGTAGCTGCTGTTCACACTGACTGAAACCACAAGTGCGTGCAAAAAAAGCACGTCACTAACTGGCGCCGAAAGCCAATGCCGCCCCCGCACAACACAAGCAGCAAAAGCTTGGCCGCGCGCATGAGCACGCACACACATACACACACGCTCACACACACACACACACACACACACACACACACACACACACACACACACACACACTCACACACCATTGCTTGAACAGGGCGGCATACTGCGGCAGTGCAGACGACGTGGCACAGGTAAAGAATGGGCCGTGATCGCCCCCCCCCCGAGGTAAGGCTCTCTCTTCACGACCAAGCTTGAGGGTTCGAATCCTGCACTGCGAGATTCTTCTTTGTTGCCAACTGCAAGCCGTGGTGCTCTCCTGCTGCTATGCAAATGAGGCTGTTACATCGGCTAAGGTTTTTTTTAAAGGCACACGAGCAACATCACCGGATGATTGCTTGGGGTGGGGCAGCACACCAGCAGCACTATGCGGGCCGTTGACGTGCTATCGTGCACAGAAAGAAAAAGCACACGAAAACGATCAAATATTAATATCAAATAATAATAATAATATAATAATAATGATACACGATAAAGCGCCCTCAGAGAACTCAATCTCTTCCTAGGCGCTTTATATTTGCTGCAAACCTAAAGGGCAAGATCGTCCGTGCTCGAGCTACAGCTGACCGGTAAGAGCTTGGCTGGCACCCGGCACACAGCAGGCATGCTATCGAAGGCCATCGGGTCGACAGCCATAGCACCGGCCAGTTCAGCCAGGGAGCCATCAGGTCATGCTATTTCCATATTGCCTGGCACGTGAATTTGATTACTGATGTAACCTGCCTACATGTATATATGTGCCCCTTGTCCCAAAAAGCCACTTTTTGACAGGTCATTCTCATCATACTAGTTAAAATAATCAGCATTATAAAGAATTGTATAGCTCTAATAGAACAAAATCTATTTCTAGGCACTTTACAAAGGCTGGAGAAGAAGCATTATAATTGCTTAATGGTTACAATTTCAGAAAGCATAACCATACAAAGGACAATTCACATGGATGGAACAAATGCAGAGATGAACAAGTACATGTTTAGCGAACTGGTTTGGTCCAGCGGTTAAGGTGCTCGCCCCGACCAAGGTCTGGCTGAGGTCGTGGGCTCGAGCCCCGAGGCATATGTGAAGCGTCTGAATAGAGATTAAGTTCTCTTGGGTCGCTATATAAATAAATCGTATTTTATATGTTTTTAGATGCCAGTCAGTGGATGTCTTGATGACAGCTGGTAGCGAGTTCCAGGCTTTGGAAGAGTGCAGAATGAAGGCACGGTATTAGAACGATATGATGCCGGTTAGAAGCATGGCTATAAGATTTGAGTCAGAACAGCGGATAGAACGATGTCAAGCATGATTAGAAAGTAGTTCGGATACTTAGGCCTAAGCAAGAGACTGAAGAGGCCTAAAAATATATCGTATGCGTCTTTATATCACTTTTATGCTGATGATACTCAGCTTTGTTTGTCATTCAAATTGTCGATATCTGCTGCAGCAACTGATAAACTGAATGCTTGCCTTGCCGACATTCGATCCTGGATGTCGGAGAACTTCTTGAAACTAAATGATGATAAAACCAAACTGCTGCTCATAGGACACCCTAAGCATGTGGCTGTACTAAAAGGCTTTGCTCTTCTAATAGGTGATGCTAGTGTGCGACCATAACCACGTGCTCGAAATTTAGGTGTCGTTTTCGACAGCTGCCTCAATTTTAGAAGCTTCATTCAGAAGACTGCTTCTACAGCTAGCCATCCCGTCCAATCCCTAACTAAAATTAGGAGCTGTCTCCCACAGTGGCTTGCAAAACATTTAACTAGCTCCTTAGTTCTATCTCGACTTGATTATTGTAATTCTTTTTTTGCTGGGCTACCAAAGAAAACCGACCTGCCTCAGAACATCCACTGACCTGAACACATTTAAAAAGAATTCAAAAACATACCTATTTAGGACAGCATTTAGTGGGTCCCTGTGATTCGTCCTTGATGTGCTTATGCGTGCTGACACTGCATGCTGCCACTAACCACATTTGCATGCTGACCCTGTGCATGTCACCCTTAACCATGTTATTCATTTTGTTTGTTTATCAAGCATGGTTTTACTCACCATTCAATTGCATTTCCCTTTGCAGCAAATGTAAAGCGCCTAGAGAGAGATTGAGTTCTCTGAGGGCGCTTTATCAAGTGCCTTATTATTATTATTAAAACAACTAGGCCCCTGCAGCTGGCTATGAATATGGCTGCAAGGCTAGTCTTCAAGTCCCAGAGGTTTGACCGTGTGTCTCCTTTCCTAAAAGAGCTAGGACGGATGCCGTTTGATCGACAGATTCAGGGTAAAGTTCTTACGCTGACCCACAAGGCCCGCCAGTGCATGGCTCCTCCATTCCATAGCTGAACTGCTGCATCAGTTTTAGCTTCTTCTTCGTGCCCTCAGGTCCTATATGGACAATGAATTAGCTGTTCAATTCTTGCGCTGAAAGACCGTTGGCGACAGAAGCTTTAGCTCTGCAAGTCCTAGACTGTGGAACTTGCTTCCACAATTCTTATGCAACGACAACTACTCTCCTGCTGCCGACTATGGCTCATCCTTTCCAACGGTCCTGAGCTGCTACATCCATGCTACTCACTACCTCAACTGCTCTCCTGACTCTGCTATGCTTCCCACTTTCTCTTTGTTGCGTGAGATGAAGTCTGTTGGCTACCGAATGTGTAGCGAAAGCCGCTTAGGCTGTGAGTTCGCTATACAAAACTCTCCTGCGTAACACCCACATAGTATTTATGGCTTTGTGGAGTTACAGACGGAGATACATTACATTTCATTACACGGGGAGCCATTGTAGGTCACTGGGAAGCTGTATAATGTGACGGTTACGACTTTCACGACAGATAGGTCCTTTGGAGGTGCTTCTAGACAGGTTTGCTATATCTTCAATGGCTGCTTGTACTCCTTGGTACAGTTAACTTCTTCTGAGGAGAGCGTATCTCAGCCCAATGTGGGCAAAACAATGATGAATAAGATAAAATAAAAAACAATAAGAAAACATCTACATAGCATGCTGATCGAACTAAATCTATTTCAAGACACTTTACATATGCTATAAAGAAAATGTTGGGATGCTATGCTAGAGTTGTCTACAGTACACGCGATGCCGAAGCAGACTTCGGTGCACTAACCATAATCCTTCATTGCACACGACAAAGATAAAGTTGTGATAATAATAATAATAATAATATAGCATCTATATAACCCCTCGGAGAACTAAATCTGACTTACTCTTCTTAGGTACTTCATAGACACTATAAACAGCACACATTAACAGATTTGGGATTATTGCAACCACAATTGCAGCATGCATAAACACCACATAAAAGTTGATTCACGAAGATAAAGCATGTACCACGAGGAACGGGTGATAAATATACCGGAATGGGGAGGACAATTGAGCACGTCAAGTTGAATTTGGATAGCAGCAAAGAATGGCAGCAGTAGACTCGGGAGGTGAGCCGTGATGGCACATTAGGTAAGGCGATTGCTTTCACGACCTCGGTCCCGAGGTCGTGGGTTCGATTCCTGTGGTGGGCGATTCTTTATCGCCACTGCAAGTGGTGGTGATAGCCGTAAAGGCTCTTCTGTCGCTATACAAAAAGAGGCTGTTTAGTCAGCTAGGATTTTTTATTTTAGTTCATGAATCAGCACCCGAGGGGAAGGCATCGCATGGCATCGCGGTCGCATAAAAATTGTTGAAGCGAGTCCTATACACTTAGGAATTGCATAACAAACGCATTCTGAAAGCAGTGGCGGACCTGGGGAGAGGGGGCAGGAGGCATTTCATCCCTACTTGGGGAGGGGGAGGCAGTGAGCTGGCTATTCCCTACACCATCATGCTTTAATTCCACTCCATAAGCAACCGATGACTTATAACAACAATAATAATAATAATGATAATAATAATAATGCACTTGATAAAGCACCCTCAGAGAATTCAATCTCCTTCTAGGCGCTTTACATTTGCTGCAAGGGAAGTACGATTGAATGGACTTCGTGTCGGATAAATACTGATGTTAGGCTATCATTTCTTCATTAATTATGGGTCTGGCCCCACCAATTTGAAAATCTTACGGATCTTGAACTTACATGAAAAATTTGCTGGTGCTGCCCCAGATGAAAATCCTGGCTTTGCGACTGTCTGTAAGCAACTGCTTTAAAATCTTTTTTTCTTTGGGATTTACTAAACGTGACAGGAAAGTTGAGGAAACAGCACCAGAAGATAATGCAATGTCGTTGCAAAAAAATTCTTGAAGCGTGTCAATTCTATTAAGACTTGCACACCAAAAACATCTGTCACTACCTGCTTATAAATATTTTTTGAGAAGTCAGTGACCTCGAAAGCCAATAGGCTTCCTTGAGGTACCTATATGTTCACTAACAGCAGCTTACTTAGAACTAAGCATTTGCTTCACATAAGAAAGCACGAAAGTCTGTGAAGGTACTTTTCAAGACTCGGCCACATCCAGAATACGGGCAGACTGAGGATGTCTCAACCAACTAGTAATTATCAACTGACACCGATAAAATAAGTTTACACAATCATGAATGCAATTTGGGCAGTGCTTCCCGATAGAGCTCTATATAGGGAGGATCAAGAAGGCAGAGCTCCGTCCATCGTCCTCAAAAAAGCAGCAGCAGACGGCTCTTCACCGACAAGCCATTGGGCTGCTGAGTTTGCAAAAACGAGCTCTAGTCGAAAAGCCGGTGCTATTGGAGAATTGACGACTGGGCGACTTGGTAGGAGTCTTGCCTTTGGTCTAAAAGGTCATGGACCCCAGTGCCTATGCTGAGACAAAATATTCTGCCTTTCCAGCAGAGTGAATAATAATAATAATAATGCACTTGATAAGGCGCCCTCAGAGAGCCCAATCTCTCTCTAGGCGCTTTACATTTGCTGCAAAGTGAAATGCAATTGAATGGTAAGTAAAATCATGCTTGAAAAACAAACAAAATGAATAATATGGTTAGCGGTGACATGCACAGGGTCAGCATGCAAATGTGGTTAGTGGCAGCATGCACAGTGTCAGCACGCATTAGCACATCAGGGAGTGAATCCCCCCACCTTCTCGTTAAATGTCTGACAGTTGTGGCTGTCTGGCTTACAATTCAGCTAATAAGTACATATTTGCAATGATAAAAAGCAATAGGTTCTCTGCGATGTTTGTACAGCTCGTCCAGACTGCACTTTGCCTAATCTCTGCCATGCTTTAACTTAATGTGAGTAGTGTCAAAGTATAGTAAAAACAAAAACATTCCACTCATTTCGAGCATGGTTCACATTATCGATTACCTGCTGTCTTGCTACACGAATTCGTAGCTGCGAGCAGGGAGATTACGTTAGATTCAAGAGGCAGCCACGATATGCGTTGGGCTATTTGCCATGACAAGTGGTTTTTCTAAGAAGTCATTAGGAGGCTTAACCTTAACCTTGTCCAAACCAGCCAATCCAAGTGGGGGGGGGGCATATCCTTTCCACCTGGCCTAACGTTAGGCTACAGCTAGCTGGCCAGCTTTGCCAGTCCCGGACACGAAGTACAGCGGACATCCTGAAAACCGGACGTCCGAATACCTGCCTCCTCCACTAGCTGGACGACAACTCATTGCCCACCCGGCAATGGATGCAATCCTCTTGCAAACCGTTGCAATGGTCCGAGCCGACACACCAGGACAGACAGAGCAAGCTTGTATGAAGGCGTTCGGCATCGAACGCCTTCGGTCACAGCAGCTGCAGCTTGCTCCTTGACTGGCCTGCCTGGCCGAGCAGCCTTCTTAGGCATCACATCTCCTCCGGATATAGCTGCCTGTCAATCTTCGTGTTTACGATGTTTTATTGACACAGAAGATGCAGGGCCATCGAAGGCTGTTCACGCATGAGTTGCTCGAGTAGTTCTATTTAGGCTTCGTGCTTTCATGAATAGCCGGGCCTAATGCTTGCTGTGTGTACTCAGCGGGGCGAGTGTCATCTATTCATCGAGCAGCTGCACAACAGCTCGGTTACAGTACCAGTGCACAGCAGGACCAAGGCTGCCACGCTCCACACAGATGCAGCATCACCGTGTGAGCTGTGGCTTCCCAAGTAAGAATTGCACGCAAGTGCCAAGACATCCCATCAGCATCTGCATAGCTGTTCACGCTAAGCGAAGTATCGTGCCAGTACCAGAAATTAAGGAAATAATTGAGGGTGGGAAACGGTTGCAAACGTCACAGCAGAATAGAAGCCCTGTTGTCTATCAAAATGGAAAAATCAGTAGACTCCTGCATTTGGTTTCAGCGATCGTACGTTCAAATCCCCAAAGATGACACCACTTATACTGCATGCCCAGTGAGACAATATACACAATCGTACAGCATTTTACAGTAATCGTGCGCGGGTAGCACCATGATTAGGAGCAAAGATGGGCAGTTTATACGACGCAGAGTTGAGCTTGCAATCTCATACCACCTCACCAATTTCGACAGACACTTCTGAGAGCCATCTGGCTGGCCAGTGTCCGGCAATGCCGAGCTCTTGGCGATCAAAAAACCAGACACGACCTTGGCGCTTAGCGACAACTGCGCAAGTTAGTTTGCACAAGTTAGTTTGAAACTCTGCACAAGTTAGTTTGAAACTCTGATCGAGCACCGTCTGAGCCAGCGAGCGAGTGTGGTCCTCTGCGCATCCAAAGCAGGCAGCAGTGGCTGAGCATTGTGCAGCAGCAGGCCATCGGTATTTCCTGACAGCCAAACTGTGGCTCCAAGGTCGACCGGTGTGCAGTTACATAAGGATACGCATCCGAAAAGAGAGTTCTGAGGGGTAGCAGCCCCTCTGCCATTCCTTCACCCCCCCCCCTTGAGTCTGCATGCCCACCATGCAGGCTACTCGGATCACCTAAATACGGCTGTGTCGTCGTTTGTTCATGCAGCATTGTCAGATCTGCTATGGGCAGAGTGCTGGCTATTCAGCATGGTCACCAGCGTATGTTTATATTAACATTAATTAAATAAATGCGTTTTAATGATCTTTTTTGGCTTATGGTTAAGGATTGTAGGCTGAGTAGTTCATGGTTGTATGTTTTGGAGTGTACGGCATTTACTGGTTAAGTTTTGTACTTTTTGGTTGGATTTTTGGGTTTGGAGACCAGGCCTGAGGGCTTCGGCTTGAGTATTCAGGTATTAAAAGAGAAACTCTAAATAAAAAAAAAACTGAAAACGTTTATTCAATAGTGTGAATATAAACATATGCTGGCAACCATAGTGAACTGCTTGTTATGAGCACTGTGCCCATAGTAGATCTTACATTGCTGCACAAACAAATGACGCCGTATTAGCTGCTTGGGTTGGCCCAGCTTGATGGGGGGAGACGCAGCAGCTGCCAACTGCTTGCTCGCAGCTTTTGGCTGCTCACATGGAGCAACAACCTGATTGGGATGGGCGAGGGAGGTATGGGAGTACAAAAGCGATAGGTGAAGCAGGTGGTCGTACTTCCGTAGTTAATTAAGAGTGAGCTGGAAGGAAATACTTTCCAGCAAATGAATTAGCAGGACTTTGGTGGGATACACCCAGCATGCAGATCGCGTGTGCTAGGAAGGAAGTAGCCTGCTACCACAGTCGGTCCTCTCTCCCACTATCTTTCTTGATGTCTGTGCCCGTGCCCGTTTCGTGATTGCAGTCAACCCATGGTCGGAGCAGGCACTAGATGCTCAGCGGAAATGTGGCCAAGCGGGCGACCTAACAAAAGAGCTAAGCTGACCTTCGACGACCTCATACCATCCAGCCAGCTCAGGCAATTGTAAATAAGATGCAGAGATGGCCCTCCGAATTGTTGAAGCTCAGAAAGCAACAAAAAACCGTTGAACACTAGATTCATCCCAAACAATAGGTAAGTGAAATGACCGAAAGATACCCAGTAAACGCACACAACGCACACAACCTGGCAGGCACGATTTTGCTTTTCGTCATAGGCTTGCTTTGCTCCTTCAGGTTTCTTGTCGTGCGTTCGGGACTTAAGGACTTCAGGGACTTGTGATGCCTTGGTGGCAGTCCCTGGAAGTAGCACGGCAACAGCACGGGCTGCATCCCCCCCAGCACAACTGCTCAGTCAGGAATTAAAAAATCTGGGCAGCCTTCCCTGCAGCTTCCTTCCAAGCCACCGTCCTTCGATCCCCAAAGTTGACTCTGCCGATGCTGCGTTCTCCTAATGAGATTTCGTCGATTCTCGATCTCTCGAAATCAGGCCGGATGAAAAGTAGGAATCCAGCGGCGGCGAGCAAGCGGCGGCTCCACCCCCTACCATGGCTATCGAGGCTTGTCGAAACGTGCGCGAGATCGTGAGGACCTTGACTAAGGCTGACGACGGAGTCGGCCGTTACTGCCGCAGGCGACAAGTCAGTCAACAGCTGCCGCCGGCGCACGTGCGACCGTGCATTGCGGTCACGGGCGAGCGAGAGCGCGACAAAGTGGCAGCCGCCGGCGGTCGGCGAACCGGGCACTCCTGCTCAACGGGGATGAGTGGCAACTTTCATTGCCGGGCGACAACCCGGTGGTAGGGAGGGAATGAACAGAAACTGCCCTCGGTCGGACCTACGCGAGTCTCGGCTCGCCAGCTACTGCAGCAGGCCACGCGATCGCTCGAGCGAGCGAGCGAACAATCGGTCGCCCATCGGAGGGAGGCGGTTCGTGCAAGCGCTGTCCCCTTGCTGACCCCCATGCCCACGCTTTGGAGCACTCGGAGCACTCTCTGCCTTGCAAATCGGTGAACACCGAGGCAGAAGACAGAGCTCGGGATGGGGAACTAATCGGCGACTGACAGGCGGGCGGGCAGCGGCCACAGTCGACCCAGCTCGGTCGTCCCTAACCGTGTAGATGGCGGCCGGGCAACTAAGGAGACGGCGGCGGAGCCACACAAAGAGGAGCGGGCAGCGGCGGTCGCAGCGGCGGTCGTCCTCACTTGTGTACACCTTCCCAGGCTCGTAACGTTCGACCGGAGGGTCTCCGATTATCTTTACGGCGAATCCGTTGTCACCCGCGGTCCTACTAGCCGCCGTGCTGGTAGGGACGCGAGCGCAGGTCGCTCGATCGACACGCTGACCGACCAGTCGACAGCGCGATATCAAAGCCAGCGCCACCACGAAGCGGAGCGAATCTCGACAGAACGCTCCACGGCAAAGCGCCATTTCTCCTCGGTACGACCAGAGGCGGGCCGGCGCCACAAACTTCAGGCTAAATGACTCGACGCCACCGAAGCGGCGAATGGCTCCGAAGACGAGGACCGACCGAGGCACCACACCGGTGCCCTAGGTGGGCGGGCCGTGTCTGTGGTCACGTGATCAGCGTTCAGCCCGCCTACGGATCTGTTGGTGCACCGAAATCCGCTAGCAGACGTCCGTGCACTCGAGGGGGAGCACGTCGCCACAAGCCGAGTTCGCTCCCAGTCAGTTACTGTGAAACGGTGTCTTTGAGACGAACTAGATGGTCGATTGAAAATTCTAGACCGGAGGACGGCTGCCCAATGCCTGCCGGCCGGCCTGGCGAGCTACCGGAATCCGGCCGTCGCTACACCGGCTTTGGGGCGGGTCTTGAGTTGCGGCTGCCAACGCTGCCCGACCAGTGTCCAATTTCAGACTGGGGCGCCCGGGGCTCGCCATGTCCGTGGGTCTGCTTTAGCAGCCCGCTCCTAAGCTAAAGGAGGCCAGCTAAACTTAAAAACCACGAGTTAAGATTACTGAGCAAAGAGTTGCCCTTCAGACAACTTACCTAACCCGTTTACATTTATTTAGGCTCTTAAGTTGACCAAATTTATCGATTTTCGCTGAAAATTTACTTGAGACAGAGGTTCTGACTTGTGCGGACTTATGCTGGGTAAGACCTCGTCACTTGAATGAAACCTTGAGATGGCTCGTTGTCATTGGTCCTGTGCTTTAAATGCAATCCTCGAGAATCCAGCGTGGGCTTGCGAGATCTTAGATTTGTAGTGCCTTGCTGGCCTTGCTTAATTTTAGGGGGAACAAGAGCTTTTCGGCGGCGGGCAGGAACTCCTTTGTCCTGGAGCAGTGAGCCAGAGAGGAGCGTCAGTGCGGTTAGAGGGCAAGAGCTTAAGAGCGAGCGAGGAAGCTCCGAGACCAGCGGTGGCGATTCGGCCTTTAAAATCGGTTCCAATACCCGCGGGAGCTGTAGATTGATGTTGGCTGGCCTGTCAACCTCGGCCGTAACTCTGTCCGAAAAGAATCGCCAGGAACCTATTCGGCATTCAAGCCGAACAGGGGTGCCCTTCCATTGGCCTAGTGACGGTATTAATTCCTTACCGTAATGGGCAACGGTGTCGGGCCCAATACCACTAGGCTCTTGCCCCATTGTCTCAGCTAGGTATTTAAGAGTCGAGCGACGCTCGCTCTTGGTCTTTTGTTCGGCTCCTCTCTTCGGCCTCGCTTCGACGCCGTCGAACTCGTTTCTCTGAAAGCGAGGGAGTAGGGCGGGCTGTTCGCCGGCGATTGACGGGACAGGACGAGACAGCGCTAGGAGGATTCGGCTGACTCCGCCGAATACGGTCGTATCGCGCCCGAGCTAGCATTTTGTGTTTTTTGTGTGTGCGCGCTCGCACGTGGTCTCGGCATAAGGATATGCCGGTGCGAGCTAGACGTAGTTGGTGTGGTGGGTGAGACATTCCGTTGGTTCGGGCTCCTTCGTCTATTTGGGTCATTCCCCACAATAGACGTAAGTAGCCTAAGTGTGGAGGCGTGTGTCCTCCGCAAGAGTGCTTGGTGTAGTGCATGGGTTATTCCTGCCGCAAGGTGGAAGCGGAGCCCTAGTTCTCCAGTCAGGGTCTAGGCTCGGGTTCGGGCTCCTCGTCTCATTCGGGTCGTTCCCCACAATAGACTTAGGTAGCCTAAGTGCGGGGACGTATTCCCTCCGAAAGAGTGTTTGTGCTGTTGAGAGCGTGCGAGAAGTGTGGAGATAACACTGAGCTAGACGCACAGCGAGTTTGTGCGCTTGCGAATAAAGCTCAGTAAAATCCCCAATTTGTGTGTCTCGCCTTCCAATTCACGCCGCGGACTCAAGACCCCCTTTAGTATCGATAAGTAGGTCAGCGCCAGAAACGCTCGTTTCGTGGCGGCCTGCTTATTTCTCGCAGACGTGAACCGAACGGCATTAGGCGCTAGGTTACGCCGCTAGGTAAGCGGCAGGTTAAGCCTACTCCGCCGAACCTTCGGCGTTAAAGATTGAACTATAGAAGGGTGCTCATAAACAAGACGACCTCTCCATTAAACCACGTCAACTACCTAAAGAGTTCGTGCTAACGTCTGATCTTTTTGGCGAACATGCTACAAACGGTACGTTCAAAAGATTGGTCTGTATACCGAATGCGCAATAAAGTCGTTTAAAATGATTTGTAGACCTGCTATACGGCACCATAATGATCAGAACTTTTAAATACCACAGATCATCCTCACTAAATTGATGCCGGAGTAAGCCTACAAGAATGTCTTGCGATCGCTTTCAGCTACGTGATCTGGCAAATTGCATCTCCTGCCTAGTGCTCCAGTGTTAGGTTTCTACTGACGATACCTGAAAGATAGGTTCCAGTCAAAGACGTCACCACCAGGTCCTAGTGTCAGCACCCTGCGTTCTCGCCAGCGAGTACTGCCACAAACGTTGCTTTGGCCCTTACGAGCTAACAGATCGTTCGAGTTTAGCACAATCCATCTATGCAATCCGCATCGGCCATCGACGGTAAGAAACGAAATCACGCCCATGCGACCCAACTCATTTGTTTGTTCGTGGCGAGAAGCTTAGTTGGACCTGTTGGCGCCGATTTGCACTAGTTCAACCAAAGACGACACGTTCGCTGCAGCGCTACAATCATGTCACTTAAGTGTGGCCGGCATTTAAGCCAACTATAGTCGTGCATGTGATTAGGCTCCTGAGGTCCAATTGCGCTTCCCATTCAGAGCGTTTATCGTTATGCATGCACCTGCTTACACTGTGTCTACTGGTTGCTGATATTACCACCAATTAGTCAAGGGCGTTTATTGACTTGTTGTTCCCACTACGGCCAGTTTATGACCTAGGGATGAGCCGTGACGGCACACTAGGTCAGGCGGTTGCTTTCACGACCTCAGTCCCGAGGTCGTGGGTTCGATTCCTGCGGTGGGCGATCCTTTATCGCCACTGCCTGCGGCGGTGATAGCCGTAAAGGCTCTTCTGTCGCTATAAAAAAGAGAGGCTGCTTAATCAACTAGGATTTCTTTTTTTTAGAGTTATTTACGGCCCAGCAGAGATTACGGCGCTGCAGTCGGTTTGTGGGCCGTTGCGATACGGCAGCGAGTGCTAAGTGACGGGCTGGCAGAGGCCAGGCAGTTACGACTAGGGCGCCGGTCAGGGCGGTCGCGCACTGACTCGCTGCGGCGTCCGCGCGAATGCGCGCGTCTCCTCCTGACCCCCGCTTCGGGCTCTGCGCGACGCCGCCTACCTGCGGTTTGGAGACTATCGAACTACAACCGCGTCTCGCTCGGCCATCTTTGGACTGACCGCGACCGGCTGAGCAGTACCCCGACGGAGGACAACAAAGACACGCTGCCCAATGCCCAGCTTTTTCGGGTTGGAGGTGTTTTTGTTTTACGCATCTCGGCGGCGCGCCGCGCCGCCGCCTAGTCCGAGTGCCGGCTCCGTGCGCTCGGCGCTCAACGAGAAGGTCGCGTCGCCCACAGCGCTTCCGGCGCTGCGCTGCGCATCCTACTCGTCGCTGCCGAGGGGTCGCGCGCGAGTCTGTCGGCGTGAGCTGCACTGAAATGCCAAGCACATGTTGAGGGATATTTTCTGAACTCCGTTCGCAAGCGCGAAATGTCTGCGTGTCTAGCTCGCTCTCTTATACGCATTGACGCACAATCGCTCGCCGCCCCCGTCAAATACTCATAGCTCGCCCTATACACCGGACGCTAGCTACTACAAGGGGAACGCGCCGCCTTTACGTTGAGGCACCTCCAACTAGCCAGGCGTTAAAAAAAATAATCCTAGCTGATTAAACAGCCTCTTTTTGTGTAGCGACAGACGGCTATCACCAACGCTTGCATTGGCGATACAGAACCGCCCACCGCAGGAATCGAACCCACGACCTCGGGACCGAGGTCGTGAAAGCAACCGCCTTACCTAGAGCGCGCCATTGCGGCCCACCAAGCGTAAGCTGCAGCAGACCAAGGGCTCCAATGCCAAAGGTCACCAATTGACTAGCTGCACCTGCTCGGGCTGTCAGTGACGTAAGCAGAAACTTCCAGCGCTCTGCTCTAGCGAGAGCCCGCTCTCCCGCCGCGCGCGCGCGAAAAGAAAAGGCTTCTTCTTCCGCCTGCTAACTGGGAGCAGGAAAAACCGACCGCGCACGAGTAACCACCGGCCGCAAGCCGTAAGCTTTCTCGCCGACCAGCCGACTTAGTAAGTGGCGCGGCCGCCGTCCGTCGTCAAGACTCGACCGGAGGGCGGCTGCCGCGCGCCGCTCGGCTCGGCCTGGCCGCCGGCCAGAGTCGGCCGTCGCGCCGCCGGCTTTGCGGCGGGAGGTTGGAATGCGCTCGGCTCGGACGGTCGGCGCTGGCGGTCTCGCGAGCTTTCGGCTGCTGCGGCTGCCGCGCGCAGCCGCTGCTCGCGGTGCGCATCAGCGTAGACCAGCGCCTGCCCGAGCTCGAGCACTTCGACGCGAACGTCTCTCATGCGCAACGCAAGATTCTAGGAAATGCCGTCCTCGCGCTTGACCAGCTCCTTGTACGAAGCTTTTGCGACGAGCAATTACCGCAACGACAGCACGGCGTTTGCATTTCGATAGCCAGTTTCCGGCGGCCCTACGACTGACTTCAAATGGAAACTGTGCTTCAATGGAGCTGAGCGAATCAAGCAGAAATCGCCGGTTTAGAGGAGCGCACCGCAGCGTCCGCCAGCCCGCCGGTAAATGTATTCGTTCGATCTTTTCTAGGACACCCGCGGCGAAATAGTCGCCTAGCCCATCCGGTTGGCAAATTCGCCATTTGGGCGCACACTTGGGCGCGGCCTCAGTTTGACACCTTTCCAGCATATGTAAAGTGCACAAGAGCTCTGAGTGCGACGCGAGCGGCTCATTATTATTAGCATCTGCTGGAGCGGCTGCGGCGCGTTCTGAACGCGACAGGTTCCTGCAGCGTGAAAGCCGTCCGGGGCCGCCGCGGGAAGGCCGCAGCTCAGAAGGCCAGCCAGACGGCTCTGAGAGAGGAGGGGCCACCGACCCGTCTCTCCAGGATCGTACCGTCAATCGGCACGCGGAGGATAGGCGTACGGGTGAACCGACTCGCCGGCGGGCGCTACCTCGGGCCGACGTCGATGCCGCTCACTTTCTCACAACGTTAAGCCTCGCGCGTCGGCGGCTGCCTCGCCTTACCCGTCGAGGCCGCTGCCTGCATCCGCTAGCCGCCGGCCGGTCACGTGACCAACAATGGTATATGCTCCGGACTTGATGCCGGTCCGTCGCGACTCTATCCCTCACTTACCCCCCCCCCCCTCCCTCTCTCTCCCCCCCTCCCTCTCTCTCCTGTCTCTTTTCTTTTTCTTCATCCAAGTGGAGGTGGCTACTCGACAACAGGGCGACAACTCGGCGAGCACGTTCACTGCTGGTACACTCTACCTATACAGTCGATTTGACGTGCGCTGCCAATGCGACGTCCGCACAACTATCGTGGCCGGCCCCTACCAGGCGCGACCGGCTCCCTAGCCCCCCCCCAGTGCAATAAAACATTTTTAAAGGACCGCACGAGAAATAGTTTTCTTTCTACACACTTTATGTGTGACGAAAAGGAAGCTTGCTATGCCATTCCCTTTGCAGCAAACGTGTAAAGCGATTGAAAGAGATTGAGCTCTTTATTACATTTATCAAGTGCATTATTGTTATTATTGTTATTGCTATGCCATGGGCTATTACTTTGACGTGCTTGTAGTGCGGCAGCGAATGCGTCGTCTTTGGTAGAACTAGTACAAATCGGCGAAAACAGGTCCAACCAACGTTCTCGCGACGAACTAACGAATAAGTTGGGTCTCGTGGGCGGGATTTTGTTTGTTACCATTGATGGCCGACGCGGATTGCAGAGATGGATTGGGCTTAACTCAAAGAATCTGTTAGCTCGTAAGGGCCAAAGCAACTTTTGTGTCTGTACCCACAGGTGAGGACGCAGGGTGCTGACACTGTGACCTGGTAATGGCATCTTTGGCTGGAACCTGTCTTTCAGGTATCGCCTGTAGAAACCGAACACTGGAGCACCAGGCCGGTTCGGCAGCACGCCAGAGGCGCAGCTAAATGGCTCCGAGTTCGAGGATCACGTGGTGCGATGAGTAGGTAAGCCGAGCAGTAAGTATTTCACAGGGGGGCGCCGTGCCAAGAGAATGAAGTGACCTAAACGTGATCGACACTCCGCAATCCAGACTCGCTTTAATTTCACATGAGTGCACGGACAGTAGTCCTAAAGCTGGGTTTAGACGGTGCGGCGACGTTCTTCTTGTTTTTACACTTTTTCTTTCGTGTAGGTTTCAGGTCGTTGAAGCGAGCTGTTTACAGGGCTCGTTACCTTCTTCTTTCAAGCTCCGGCCGGAAGTGGCATCAGGTTAAGCGTGCTCTGATTTCCTCACTGATATATGTTTACGTCGCGAGTTACTATACATGGCAGGCGCCTGCCGCGCTTTCAATTGCGATTGCAGGATAGTCCAAGATTGGTCGTCAGGTTATTGCTAATGTAGCTGTCTGCGAAAAATTTGACGCGCATTCCACCGCTTCCGACACGCTTCTCAGCAAGGAGAGGGCCCCCATCCCGACGACGGAGACAGCCAACTAAGCAGTTCCCTAAGAAAGAAATAAGAATATATCGAGATGGGCTAAACGGGTCTTCTAGCTAGAGCTTGGTCCCTGTTCGTCAACATTGTTGTACCTGAATTTTTGGCGGCGGTTGTGGGGTCAATTCAATACAAGTAAAAGGTAGCGGATTCAATAGCCACATTTATTTACTGGAAGAAGAGACTTTTAGGCTCTCATCGAGCACGAGCTGAAGGATATACATGATTTCCTTCTGAAGAAAATAAGCATGCGATCTGGATCGTGAAGTTAGGGCACCTAACCACTGTGCAAAGACCGTAATGCGGAGCAGCAGGCATTCAATCTTGTTATATATTGAGAAGATCAGAACGAAATATATGTCCAAACCTGTAGACTTTTCTAAAAGAGAATTTATATATATATATATATATATATATATATATATATATATATATATATTATAATTGTTTCTCTTTTAGAAAACTCTACCACCATCTACCACTATACCATATACTATACTATACCACATACTACCATCAAATAATGCTCTATGCTATATATATATATATATATATATATATATATATGTATATATATATATATATATATATATATATATATATATGTATATATATATATATATATATATATATATATAACGTCAGAAGTTGGCGTTCCCTGCGACGATAATCTGTGAGTGCCCAGAATAGAACTGTCTGACTGTCATGCGATTGAGTTTTCGAGGTCGCCGCGCTCGGAATTGTACGGCCATCGTTGGAACTCAACGATGGAGTGGAAGTGGTGTATCGGAAGCCACTTTGACAGGTGGCTAACTCCGGTGGCCGCCTGTGTGTGTCCAGACCTCGGGGCTCCCTGGCAGAGTCTGGGGATATTTCCGAGTCCAGCTAGCTATTATACTCGCATAATTTTAAAGAGAGCAGCCACATATTCAAAGTCACGGCAGTTCAGGCACAGCAGTCGCGCACTGCAAAGCACAAAGAGATGACATAGGAGGTTCAGCCATAGGAGATCGTATCGACAGCAACGCTGCAGTCCACTGCCCCAAGCCGCCCGCTTCAACTTCAATATTTAAATTAGCGTGGTTTAAAGCCCGAGCGCTAATGGAGTCTCCAAGTTAATAGCACGGCTAACTGAACATCGATTAAACCCTTCAGACGGCTCACACATTTTAAAAGTGCTTTCAGGCTACCGATCGTTAGCTGTCGACGAAATTAGGCGCTTGTGATCGATGCGAACTCGCAAGTGCCCAGCAAATCCCGCGGACTCGGCAATCGCCGACCTGGTAACATATTCAGTATCAGTTCGGCTTCAGTCGACTATGCTCGGCGTGACACTTTCTCTGATCTGCTTTCTCTTTCATCCAACAAGTTTCACTCCTGGAGCAAAAATGTCAGATGCTCAGCGTCGGAATGGTGGGACCAAGGACTCGGATCTGATTAGGTTTTTAGAGAGATTTTAACTCTAGTTTGGGAAGTATGGCTTTCTCCGTGTGCATGCTGCTACTAACCGTATATGCAAGATGACCTAGTGCATGTCACCTCTAACTATATTATGCTTCCTATGTTTCTCTCCGTTTCTCTGCTCCCACCGTGTTTTCATTGAGCATGCTATCACTAACCATGCGACCATGCTTCCATTGCAGCCGATGTAAAGTGCATAGAAAGAGATTAGGTTATCTTCGACCGGCACTATACAAATTTATTATTATTAATATTTATCTCCTCAGCTGCTTCTGTGAAATTGTAATCTGGATCTGCAATATCATCTCACTTTATGACTTGCTGATCTCTCCTAACGATGTCCAATCTGTCTCCGGAGGGGTGGAGACGAGGCCCTCAGGGCAGTGCTTTTTTACTAAGGCGATGAATCGCTAGTGCTTTACTGGGGCGGTGCTTGCCTAATTCTTGCAAGCAAACTTGATAGCAATCTTAATGGCACTCGCCTTGGTCCCATGGCCAAACCAGTGCTGCATTCTACGAGCTATTTATCCTTGCCAACTGTCGTCTGAGGGTGGCAATGAGGATCGCATGTCTGACGTCAGTGACACGAGCTCGAGACTCTATCCGACTGAGAGACTGGTGGTCTGCTACGACGTCGGACGGCAGTGGGCAACGCTTCTCGCTAATGACCATTTGCACGGGACACAGCGCGTCTGTTATTCCGCGAGCTTTGCTTGTGAGTGCAATCGTTTGCTGGTCTATGACGATAGCCGGATCTTCAGTAAGCTAGAGCAGAGCTCTGCCGCCTTGGACCAAGCACGTTGCATCCAAGAGGGCATGACTCGAACTTACCTCCTGCTTTAAAAGAGTGAGTCTGCGAGGCCACAAGAATTGCCCGGGATAGGAGCGAAGCCAGATTTGCTACCCAAAGCCTGGTTTAGACGGCTAGTCTTGCTTCCTACCTGCTTTCTACCTACTTGAATCCTATTTGGGTTTTCAGGTGGTTTGTATGAGGTTTAGAAGGCAGTCTTGCTCCGAGTCTTGCCTCCTGCTCGCTTCGCCCACTTTGCGTTCATGGGATAGCTGCTGCAGCATTTCTCTGCAGCAACGCTTCGCTAAAGCAATTACCGGTAGAATGAAATCTGTCCACTATAACCTTTACCGCTCGCTGCCTCAAAATCTGATTTTCGAACTCCAAGCTCGGAGTGTCCCATTAACAGAGACTCGCGTAGAACGCATTGATGAGTTCACCGGTCAAGTCACACCCCCGCCACTCCTTTCAAAGAAAATGCATTAGACGTGGCCTGAACGGCGTCTATAATATAAATGGTTAAATATAAGTGGTTAAAAAATAAAATAAAAAATAATAGCTGATTTAACAGCCTCTTTTGTATAGCGACAGAAGACCCTTTACGGCTATCACCGCAGCTTGCAGTGGCGATAAAGGATTGCCCACCACAGGATTCGAACTCACAACATCGTGTGCGAGGTCGTGAAAAGAAACCGCCTTACCCAGTGTGCCATCACGATGGACTGTTGTTCGCAATTACGAGATTGTGCGACGATTTGTCGCTGAGGCCGTATAAAGGCCAGCGCCGAGAGATAGGGGACAGAGAGGATTCGACAGTCGGGCATTGGCATTGAAGCTGATGAGAGCTCTAGGCCACATTGTCGTCGGTGTGCGTCGTGGCCGCCGTTGAGCGGCTGTAACCGTCCGCTGGTGTAAAATAGACTCGTCTGCATTTTGGATACGGACTGGATATGCTAAGGTATGAGCACTCGTTGTCGCTACCGTGTTTCTGCTACTGTCGGCGTACCTTCGTGCATTAGCGCAGCACTTACAGGTTACTAGCCGTCCTACTAGGTTCGGGCGTTTCCGGTAGTCGTCGCGCGTCGGCTGAGACTAGCACCGTTACGAGCTCTTTTTGCGGCCTAGTTCTGACCGGACGTGGAAAAGCTGCGTTTACACGGCAGACTTTCCCTCAGATATTGGAAAGATTTTCCACAGATTTGTGCTACTACGTCATCATGCGTCGCAATAAATGTAAAGCGCCTAGAAAGAGATTGAGTTTTCTGAGGGCGCTTTATCACGTGCATTACTATTATTAATATTAACATTTTAGAGAGGTGGAGCCAAGTCTGCAGACTCATCAGAGGGAGAGTCTGTCTCAATTTTTTGGCTTCTCTTTGGTCCAGCCGACCATTTCCAAACCTCGTGATTCGTCGCATACACCCCGAGGCCAAAATAAAAATGGCTGACGTTCGTAGGTTCGAGTATATTGAGGCAGTCGGGGAAATTCCTTGAATATGGGATGCGTGTGCTTTGTAATTAATTCTTCAGCCTTTTATATGTATAAGATCCTGTGCGTATGTTTATAAAATCCACCAACAAACCGTAACAACACGCATTACTTGGTACTGCTCTTACATAGCAGCCTCCCAGATTAGAGCAAGGGCTTTGAGCGAGACTTAGTCGGCCATTAAATCTGTCATCTATCGGGAGCGGGACTAAGTCTGTCTTTTAAACGTCCTAACCAGGAGGAAATTCGGCGTCTGTCCGGAGGAAAACCTACCGTGCAAACGCAGTGCGAACGAGCGAACGAGTTTTGCAGTTGGATTATTGCGTGTGCCGCTGCTACGGCCTCCAGCTCTTTTGAGTCAGACCGCAATACTGGCTCGGCTTGAATCTACGTATAGGTTGATTGCACCAGCTGCAGCGCGAGATTCAGGCGACACTATGCAAGCCAGTCTCGGTAAGCGTTTTTTCGTTCCCTTTTTTGGAATGCAACCGTTCGTTCGTACAGAAAGCCTGTTTGGAACCGTATGTAGGGGATCCTGAAAAGGTGGCAACCAACTTAAGTTGACTTCCAAAAAGGCCAA
Organism: Cristatella mucedo; assembly: GCA_009760855.2. NCBI lineage: Eukaryota > Metazoa > Bryozoa > Phylactolaemata > Cristatellidae > Cristatella > Cristatella mucedo. The sequence goes on along the minus strand of WPIO01000045.1, from coordinate 2,959,438 downwards.
TCTAATTCGGGTAATTTGAAGATGCGAACTTGCCAAAAACCAAGCGTCTTTAGGCTGTTGAAGCTTCCGATTGAACCGCAGCCCCTCCTGCTGAATAATAGTAATGCGTTTGATAAAGCGCCTTAAGAGAACTCAGCCTCTTTCAATGCGCTTTACATTTGCTGCAAAGGGAGCACGGTCGAATAGTCAGCGGTAGGTCATACTCAAAAAGCATCAAGAATAACATGGTTAGGGGTGACATGCACAGGGTCAGCATGCAAGTGCGGTTAGTGGCAGCATGCAGCAGTGTCAGCACGCATAAGCACATGAAGAACGAATCACAGGAAACCACTAAATGCTATGATAAATAGGTGCGTTTTTAGTTTCTTTTCAAATGTGGTCAAGTCACCGGATGTCGAGACACAAGTCGGGAGTAAGTTCCGGGCTTTGGGAGCATACGAACTAAAGGCACGGTCTGTAAAGGATTTGAGATTTATACGAAGCATGGGTATAAACAGTTCGATTCCGATGAGCCGGTGGTACGAAGCTTAGCCTGGTGGGTGAGTACTATCTGGTGGGCGATCGTGCATCGTGTCAGGCGGGCAATTTCTCTATTTCGCTGTCCCAGAATGATAGCGGTAGATATGCTGTAGAAAAGCTGCATTCCTATCCCTTGCCATCCAATCCATGCTGCTTTAGGGCAGTGGCCTAGCCAAGGGTGGGCAAACGGGGTGGCAACTGCAGCAAACCCCCGTCACCAGAGCGGGGGGGGGGCCTGAGCGACCTGAGAAGCACCCTAAATCGTACCGTGGCCGATGCTGGAGCAGGGGCACTCTGGTAGACACGTGGGCTTGGCTTTTTTGCCGGTTCATTTGAAAAACCTCGTTTCCTAAAGCTGCCGATTTCCGGAATAACCGAGCGCCGTGCAGCCTCGGCGGGGGGGGGGACCTAATACCTAAATAAATAAATCCTAGCTGATTAAACAGCCTCTTTTTGTATAGCGACAGAAGAGCCTTCATGGCTATCGCCACCGCTTGCAGTGGCGATAAAGAATCGCCCACCGCAGGAATTGAACCCACGACCTCGGGACCGAGGTCGTGAAAGCAACCGCCTTACCTAGTGTGCCATGATAAGGGCATGGGTTTGGTTGGGCATCCTACACAGGCCACCTGCCATCAGTCATGGCAGAGACTTGAAAGTAACTTAAACAAATTATTCCACCGTTGCATGTAGCCCCTCGAGCTGGATACGTGCACGTTATGCAGTGACACCCTAGATCGGCGATCCGAGCCGGCAACAATGTTTCTTGATGCAGCCGCCAATTTGAGGCAGCGACCGATTCGTCGCTCAATAAGCGAGACTCGCTGCTGGGGAATTCAATTTTCCTGCTGTGATCCTTCAATGGAGTAGAAGCAGAGTGATGAAATTTCGAAAATACTGGTGATTAGCAGGTTTGATCTGATTGGGCAGACACGATTCTTCTCGAAAAATGATGATAATGCTCCAGCCAACATTGCAACATTCCTTTGACAGCAAAAATATGCTTAGCCATGTCTTAATCCTTAAATCCTTAGCCATTGTTGGAACTATGCCAGGATAGACGTCCATGCTTAAATCACTCGCCAATGCATGATGACGATGATAAACAGGGTGACACATGCTAACGCATTGTGGGGGAGGCTAAGACGTGATTCGAGCAACACAAAGCTGCCAACAGCTTTGTCGATATTAAAATCGGCGTATTTCGTGAATAACTTGTCGACTTGAAGTATGTGACGGGGCACACGGGTTTCTACTCTTAGAGACCACGATCGCGGGTGGATTTGCATTTAGGTCAGGGCCGTCGGATTGATAATGGCCAAGTCGTTAGACTTCTACGACTGAGTGAGTCTGCAAGGTGCGAAGGCTTATTAACACGTGTCTATTTTCCCGTGAAGATGGGCTCCGATTATCTCAACGACTCCGTTTCGTTGTATGCCGATATGCAAATGGCTTCAAAAGCCACCAAAGAAGATAGTCCTGGAAGATAGTACGCCCTAGTTCTAGTCGATGAGCAACCGCCGAGTGCGAGTCGAACACATTTCTACATCGCGAGTACAATAACTTTTCATTGTTGACGGTCTTTCCCCACCTGCACGAAATTCCCGGCTTCTACAGTGCTCTCGAGTAAATGAGCAAGTCTCCCATCCATAAGCACGCAGCGAGCGCCTGTCCTCCTCCAGTCGATGGTTATTGCTTGGAATGGTCTTCTAAGCACTTTGAACATTAACCTAGTCTTAACTTGTCTTAAAGTGCTTCTCCACAGCCCACCCGTATTAGAAAATATCGTTGTCAATGCTATAGCTCTTGGGATACCATTATAGCGTAGCCGAGATCCAGGGGTCAGAGGCTAATTCCCGCCAAGCTCCGCCACGCTCCGGCCACGCCGCCGCTCGCCGCGCCGCTGAACTAGGATAAGACGAGCCGCCGTCAGGGTAGACCTCTTTATATAATATCGCGTGCGCCAACAACAAAAGGGGAACTAAACAAGTCTACAGGGAGGATACTACACAAAGTAAACGATAGATGACGCGAGATTACGCCGAAAGCGCGAACAAACGTGTCAGCTGTTCAGTCGGCTTCTGCAGTCCAGCCGTTGTACCGACTCCGTTCCAATAGTACAAGCATATGCCGTCAAAGATCCCGCTAGCGAGTAACTGCTCGGATAGTCGGAGTCGACGTCTACCACAGTCGAGAGCTTCCGCCGAAAAACGCCAGTACACGGGGGAAGGCACGAACACGCTACAGTGAGAACGCGGTATACACAAGCCGTAACAACGAGCCTGCTATCTGGCTCCGCTCGGGCCTTGGGCACTCGTAGCCTTGCGTGCGTGGCCGCATCGCCGGAGCACGCCTGCACCCATCCAGGTACATAAGTCGGCGATACCGGGAGCCTCATACACCACGACTTACTCTGCCAACTTTAGCTCCCCAAGAGCCCCGGTGACCTCTCGTCGCCGCACATCCGGCCATGACCAGGGTCAGACCCCGGCCCAGCCGGCGACCCCTATCAAAGCACAGCCGTCCCATCCCAGCCAACCAAACCCAGCCCGGGTACAATTGAAAGTTAGCATTACTTCCAAGCTCCTCTACTGTATCGGTACACGTACTTCGGTCAGTCCGGTGACTCATGGAGTTGGTAGGCAATAATAATAATAATAAAATTTGAAGATACACTGAGAAATGACGCTTTTAATTCAATTATATGCAGAGTACAAGTTTCCCGGTAGCTTTCATGGTGGTGTTTCTTAATGCGGGTGAGAATTTCCCTCCTACTTTCATTTGCTTGCTGCTGGTACCGGCTTCGTTTCCGTACAATTTAATGTGCTCTTTGCTAGTAGCTACCTCGATTCCCGCCCTAATTAAGTTACGCTGACCTTCTTCCGAATTCGTACCAACATTCTCGCTTAATATAACTGTGATGCATGCATATATTTTGGACATACGCAGATATGTTGTAACCCAAGGACATTATCGTGTCCTATCATATAAGTGGATTCCGTGATTAATAGGCTGCTAAAAGTTTCGCCGCTCAGACGAATTGGCCGAAATCATTTTGGAATTATACTTTAATTTGTTATCAATCTGCGTCCTTGGTCTAACAATTAAAATACAGATACTTGTTCTTTCAACAGCAGTGATTTTTTTTAGGTGATTTTAAATGAAAAATTATTTTGTAGATCTGTCGTACGGATGACTTGAGAAGGAACCTAGGTTTTTTCAATAATTAAATCGATTGCAAAGCAATATCAAAGATTGTGTCAGGATGATTTTCCGCGGTTCACACTATGTTTTTCCATGGCTCACACTATTGCATCAATGAACGCAATTTCCGGGTAATAAGGAGACAATTTAAGACATACGGCAACTGCTTCAGCATCAGCTGGGATAGTTTTATTAAATGAAGCATTCAAAATCAAGACTAGTCTCATCCATTCTTGCCGTCTAATCACCTGTATTTCGTCAAGAATATTCCCTGAGCCGTTTTCTAAAGATATCTGACAATGTCTTTACTTTGGGCGTATGTACGCTGGAACCTTGTATTAACCCATATTTATGCCGAAATGCTGTTCAATTAGCGTCCTGATTCTCTTACTCTATCAAAGTTCATTGAAAACAACTTTAAAGCTTCTTCCTCTCCTGCGTGATTTGCTACTCGCTTGATTCATCGAACTTCGGGCCACTTCAAGATAAGGACACTATTCAGCTGTATTCGAGTTTAACATGATTTGCTCACCCATGACTCCCGAGGGTAAATCGGGAATTTAGGACCCCGAGAAGTATACAATGTACCTAAAGCTGCAATCGGACTTCAATGTCTCTGCGTTTCAGGCACGATCTCAAGCTCATAGAAAAAGGGAAAAACTATGATCCTTTTGGATTTTTCAAATGCTTTAAATTTAATAGAACGACATAAGGTTCGGATACTTATTAAACTGCTTAAACTTGTCCATCAGCAAGTCCCTCGTCGGTAAGGACTAATAAAGAATTGCATTAGCAAGCAGACCGACTCAGGGTTCCCGCAAAAGTTCGCAAAAAAGCATCAATACAAAAACCGTACGTGTGCTTGACGGAAATTTATTAGCACAAGCGGCCGCAAAAGAATTATCTAGCAAACTGCCGACACCGAGAAAATAAGTTGCAGTGTGCTCATTAACTTGGCATGGGCAGCATAATTTTTTTATTTTATCTCAATTTAAACTCCCTGGTCACATAAAGTAAGGGATGTTTTACTCAGATTAAACAAAAACCGATTATAAAACATGCAGGCATGTAAAGGATTACAAGCTGCAAGAGCGAAACAAATGCCTTTGCCGCTAAAAGCCATTTAGACCAGCAGATCCCCTTTAATGTCCAAACTGTGCCAAATTTCTCTCAGGTTTAGATATTTTACACCAAGCCTTTGCCCCTCGCTCAAAAATACTGACACGTACTTAGGTGAGAACACCAGAGCAAGCAAAGCAAAACAAATGCACATACAAGAGCACTTCGTAGAGCTAGCCTACTAACTTATGTGTACAACTACCGCAGCAACTACCGTTCACGAGCAAGAAAGGCTGCATCTAGTAGCCGAGCTGGTACTTTAGGACGACGGTGCAAATCATTCTGCTTCATTCTATGCTTACCATAATGGCAGTGCACACTGTCAAGCAAATATGCAAGGCGAAGAGAAGTTAACAACAGATCAATTGACTTAGGGCCATCTTTATAGCACCGGCGATCTGACAAGAGAGGGTACAGCGCAGTCAGGTGGCTTTAAATTAGCTCCTCTCAGGCGAAGCAGCTGGCGACTGAAGCAGCTGGCAGTACGAGCAGCTGCACCCTTGGCGGACGCCGTGGGCGGCATTGCGTTGCAGCCTTCGATGAGGGGCCTGATGATGCTGCTGGTATTGCAGGTCGGGTAAGTTGTGCTGCCGCTGCAGCATTATATCCTCGGAGGCATCTCGGATCGATTGTTCGACAGCGACAGGGCCTGCTCCTGCTCCTAGATCGACAGCCTGCTCCTCGAGAAGCAGCCCAGCTAGATCGTCGGCAACAGAAGCAGCCGTCGTCTGCTGCGGCTTGCTCCGCACACACTGGAAGTCGACATGGCGACTTCGGCTCTCCTCTTTCTGCCAAGAGACGTGCACGAACGGTCGCTGCACATAACTGTATATCACTTCCGGGGGCTGCCCGGGCTGCCGGCTGTGCTTCACCTTCTCTTTATGCGTTGGATAACCTGAAATCAAACACGAAACCACTGAAAGACCGAGAATCTGATGCAAGGTGCCGAGCTGGTTTGGTCCAGCGATTAAGGTGCTCGCCCCGACTAAGGTCTGGCTGAGGTCGTGGGCTAGAGCACTGAGGCATATGTGAAGCGCCTGAATAGAGATTTAGTTCTCTTGGGGCGCTATACAAATGAATTACATTTTTTAAGGTCTAAAAAGGAGTTGTAAGTTAGAACGTTACATGTAAATGCAAATATGATCGACCAAAAAAGACAGGAAACAGCTGCACTAGGCCCCATAGAATAGACTATACTACAATAGCACATTTCCTTTACAAAAGTGGGAATACGTATGGACACTAATGAAGGTTGAATTCGGGGGTCTCGTAGCTCAGCAATCGTCTGGGTAGGTGTCTGATTCAGACATTCGATGATCCGATGATCAATAAGCTACTCTCTCCACTGCAACTTGGGTAAAGCTCACTTTATGTTTAAGTTGATCCACCCTCAGGGTACCTTCCCATCCTTATGTATAAGGAGGGTTAAGAGAAATGAACTTGCAAAAGAAGGTCAGAGTACACTTCGGCTGATTCAATAGCCTCACTCACGCAGCTGAAGAACAAACTTGGCAGTTTCACTTTGCATGCAGCAGGCAGTTGAGATTGCTTGCTTGAGGACACGAACCTATGATTTGATATGATTGCCCGTGGAACATGAAAAACAAATCCCTTCCCCGGCTAAGACGTGTACATGCCATTTCACTTTGAGCAGCAACAGAACAGGAATTACAAGTGGCTCAGGCATTTGCCTGTTCCGCGAGAGTCCCTATTGAATATACGACCACCGACAAGATCCATTCGATTGGGGTTGGGCTGCCCTGCCTTTTCCGTAAGAAATAGGGTTGAAGTCACAAACCGAGGCCGACCACCACCGTCCCGGTTTAAAACCCAACTACAACGGATTGCATCATCAGGCACACGCACAGCCAGCTGCCCCCTTCAGCTGCCTGTTGGGCAGTTGACGAGTAAGCAGTTTCAGTGTGTGCTCACTATTACCACCAGGTCAACTGTTGGCTAGCAGCTCCAAGCCGGCAGAGCTCTGTTACCGAATTTAAATTGAACCTTAAAAACGTGCTCACATTGGGAGGATAATAATTAGGTTTGCACTCAGCTCTATTTGCACACTCCAAGCTCACACGCACGCACGAGCGTGCACACACACACACTCACTCACACATAATCTATGGACTATTACACACTTTGTAAAGAGCTTTTTTACCTCCCAAACAAGGTCAACGATGAGCACAAGCCTGGCGATATTTTAGCTTGGACTTGAGTGCTCATTCCACCGTGACGCAGCGATGGGAAATTACAAATCCCTAGGTACGCGATCGGCGGTTACTTGTCCTGTGAGCAGACGATTGCAGGCTGTCCTTCCCTTATATCTTCCCTCTACCACTCCCACTCCCACTCCTAATAATAATTATGATAACAAATTTATATAGCCCCCAAGCAAACCAGATCTCTTTCTAGGCACTAATCATATCCTGAAAAGAAAGCATTTCCAAGTTTGGTCCTAATCAAGTTCAATTTTCGAGTTCACAGGCACACAATGGACACTGTACTCAGACGGAGTAATGGCAACGAGGAGCTGGTAGGTAGTAGCTTAGTTTCTGAATGACGTCCAATCTGGTGATGACATTGTGTCGGTCGATGGTTAGGTTTAGGCTTTGGCAGCATAGTAACTGAGAGCACGGTCGTTCACGACAGACAAGCCTAGCTGCTGAGTTTTGCACAAGCTATACTATTACTGAACAGGCTGGAAGACCTACAAGTAGGGAGTCATGGAAGTCTAGAGGGGTGGTCACGAATGCAAGGGCCCTGATGCTTGGCTTCGATGTTCCTATCTCAGCTAGCAAGCTCCCTGTCTCTCTTGGCTCTTTCTTCACAGTCAAATTAGTAGCTGAGAACCTACCTGTTCTATACCACCTTCGCATTGTCCAAGGAAATTGTCCTTTTATGCGGATGTGCATAATAAAACTGTGCATGTCCCGACTAAGGATAGAAATGAATAGCATCCACAGGTCCTGTCCTTTTTCTTGTGTGTTTTGCCTACCTGCGCAGACTTGATTGAGTGCTACTAACTGCGGTACCAACTAACCGGGGTCCAAGTAACCAGTGGCCACGAGTCTCCAGTGCATGCTGGTCTTAGCATGATGCAGTAACTGTGCTTATAACTTATAACTGTGCTTGTGCACTCTTGCCCAGGTAAGATACCTTGCTTTTCAATCAACTTGCCTTACTACTTCGACAAAGATGTTGTTCAAAATTTGCTTTGTCACGAATTTTACTGCTATGCAGCCAAATACAAGCGAAAGCCCGATTTGGCATTTTCAAGCCTACCGATTATTGAAATACTAGCCAAGCAACTTTGGTTGCTGAATCTCGCACGACAGGAAAACTACATCATCGGCAGCTGCTGTTTCAGTTTCACGATGCTTATGTGTTAAACGAGTGCTCCTTATCATTCTTTCAAATTGAGGATGAGAGCTTCACTGGAATATCAAGACTGCAGCACTCATTAGCCTTAGCTTTCGATGACCTTTAATCCCACTGCAATCGGCTGGTGCTACAATTGATTCACACGTCCACCTGCCATAGGGTTAGGGTTATCGTTCCCTGCTCAAGGCATGATTTTACTTACTATTCTATTGCGTATCACTTTGCAGCAAATGTAAAGCGCCTAGAAAGAGATTAAGTTCTCTGAGGGCGCTTTATCAAGTGCAATATTATTATTATTATTATAAGGCGAAATTCATTTTTGGCACTCAAGCACAGCCTCCCTCAGGAATCTCTACGTTTTCAAATTGCTGCACTAAGCATGTCTACGGTGTTGCTATACAATTTCGGCACAGGCATATCCTCGCAGCTTTCGGATGTGACAACACTGCCGAAGCAAACAGTCAAACCGTGATCAAGCCCTGTGTAGCCCTCATCCTAATGCGTGAACTGCGTACGCCGATCAGCCGTGCATAAGAAGCTAAGCAGTGTGGAACCCAACAGAAATTATCATAGAAAATAACGAATGGGGTCATTTTTAGGGCAGCCTAGAGAACTTGACCTCTATCTAGGCGCTTTGAGACTCGCCGCAGTCGAATCAATACTCAGAGGTTAGCGTGTCCCACATCGCATCAAGTGCAAAAGCAAACAGGTATCGTGCTGTGGCTGGCATGATAAAGCAAACGTGAAGACACTCATGGTTAGTAAGACCTGCGCCGAGCAAAATGCACCGAAGCAGGCACAAACACTCAAAAAGCAAACGGAACAAAAAAGGACAAGCTTACTTGGGCGACGTGAAAGCTGACCAGAACACGCGGGTTTTTAGCTGAGCCTTAAAAGATGCAACGTCATTGCAGGTAGAGAGACCAAAGCAGGAAATAAGATCTATAGACATTCGGTACATGCGACCTGAAGGCTCAATTATTTAAGAATATGAGTTTAGTGCGAGAGGCAGCGAGATAACTAGCTGCTAAAGAGCAGCTGGTGCTAAAGCACACCGGAGGAGCAATGAGGTAGTATTGGTAGGCGGGTGAGAGTGGCGTGAACTGTAAGCTAGACTGAGTAGCTTAAAACCGATTCCACGTTCGACAGGGATTCAATGAAGCTCAGACATAAACGACACAATTTGGCTGCTACTTCGTTGACGACAGACCAGATGAGGTGCTGAGTTTCGTACTAGTGGCAGCCGATTAAGGACATCAGCCGGGAGTTCTAATCAGAGGGAATCGCAATAATCTATTGACACTATGTCACAAACACATGAACCAGTTTGGCAGTTGACCTCGAATAAGCAATCCCCGATTTTAGCAATGTTCCTTAGCTGAAAGTAGGCCTACTTGACAGTGAGAAAATGTGCTCATTTAATGACGTTGTTTTGGAATAGGGCACCTAGAATATGGGCAGACATCTCGGAAGTGGTGCTAGCTGAACCAAACCTAAGGGTTTAGGTCTTCTAACTTTCCGGTGATCCTAACTTTGCCCATGACTATTAGGTTGGTCTCGAGTCATTAAGCTTCAGGATGTTAGCAGCCATCCAAACGCGAATGCCGTCGATGGAGGCTGCATAGGAATGAAGTGAGTCTGATGACAAACAAGGCTACAAAGGATCGATAGTATGGTACCGATGGGTGTCCTCAATGTAAAATGAAAGCCAAGATGTGCTTTGCGATGGCATTGGCCAGAGAGAAAGTAAAAATAGTACAAAAAGGCAGGCCTAAGACCAAACATGGAGGCACGATACTAGATGACCAACAGCTGTTTACATCTACATTCTGACATTTCTCACGGAGGTAGGGCCTAACCCGGTATAGAACAGTACCAATGATAATAATAATAATAATAATAATGTACTCGATAAAGCGCCCTCAGAGAACTTAATCTCTTTCTAGGCGCTTTACATTTGCTGCAAAGGGAGATTACAGTATATCTACACCACTAGCTGTACCGATCATACCCAGTATGGCAGTGGTTTATGTACGATTAGCTTATTATACCGTACAAGCTCAGCCGACACGTATATAACCAAACTGCTAGTTAGGCTAGCACTGCACAAGGTGACAATTATGTATAGGTATACAGGTGATTGCAGTTGAGCAGTCCGTGTCCCCAGAGCACTGGCCAGTCTCCCCCCCAGCAGCAGCTGGATTTCGACAAACCTAACTGTACGACCACAACATAGCAAGTCACCGAGAAAGATGTCGCAAGTCTTTTATTGGAGCCGTCTGCATTATAGTCACACTAACCAAGACTCTTCATGCTCTAAAAATGTGCCAGCATAGCAGCACACCCCAGCCAAACCCGTATCCAGGCAGGCTCTGACAGGCTGCTCCCTCACTGGCCGGCTGTGTAGAACACATCGAACAACCGTCAAGAAGTAGATAGAGCAGCCCCCCCCAATCTCCTGACCATGGCCCAGAGCAAGCTGATTGGCCACCGAGCATCTCCCCTTAACGGCCTTAACTGATGACCCGGTCGCCAGTTCGGGAGGCTGCGCCCGCCCGCCGCACGCCTGCCAGCATACAGGCAGCTTTGGTGCACAAAACTACGTTAACTATAAACGCTAAGATCATTAAAGCCGGCTGCTTTTACCGTGGCATATCAATAGGGAAAGCTTAAGCCGATCCAGGATTGGCCTGGGCACCATTATCCATGGCTGGGGGCTGATTCAATTTCGACAGCAGCAGCTGCCAGCCGAGCCTTACATGAAGGCAATGCATGGGTGAGGATGGGTCCGGGCTTTTTCGACATATCAAGTGTGCGGCTGAGTGCTGTGCACTGCCTTCTCGCCATCCTAACGATCATTCAGTGCCAGAAAATTTACATTACAATACGCATGGTGTCATTTTTTTCCCAATATACAATGGCGGTCCGACAGATGCCCGGGCTCTGCAGACCAGGATCTACAAATAATGCAAGCTACGATGACCGGGGCTCTCACTGCCTAGCCGGCTTCTCCAGATCGCGGTCTTTCCTATACGGCCCGTCCTTTGCTACTCACGCCTTCCACTGGTGTACTGCTAATGATATGCCTCTCCCTTCGCTCGGTCTGCAGGAACTGCTTGCCGATGGCCTGGCAGAGGGCATTGGCAGTAGCCCCTTACGATATGACCTCGCTACAACAGCAGGCGTATATCCTAATGCCGATAAGCCGGTATTAAGTGAAAAGTGACAACGAATGCTGCAAAGTTCTAGCGTATGCTTGTTGTCATTTAGCATATTACCACCGACCATCCGAACACGCTTCCTTTGTAGCAAACGTAAAGTGCCTAGAAAGAGATTGAGTTCTCTGAGGGCACCATAACAAATGTATTATTTTTTGTTCTTATTATTATTCATCAACTGCAGGAATAACGCTGCATCGGGATGACAGCGGTATGTTGTGCAAGCCTCGACAGAGAAAAATAAAAGCCCACGTCAGAATAAATTGTATGTCGTATGGCAATTTCCCAGATTGCAAAGCCGGACTGCAAGCACGAGCTGCAAGCACACAGCTGCTCCGAGGTGAGTGCTCCGTGCTGATTTCCACCGGCCTCCCTGGCAATTTTTCGAAGAGCAAATGTAGTTCTGACTAGGTGCTCGGCATCGAGCTTACCTTTTAAATGCCTCAATTTGCTCTTCTTACAGCATACGCAGTGAACATAAACAGGGACTAAGTCCTGCGAGGGCGCTAAAAAATATATATAATTATAATTCCTTTATATAGCGCCCCGAGAGAACTCAATCTCTATTCAGGCGCTTCACATATGCCTCGGGGCTCGAGCCCACGACCTCAGTCAGACCTTGGTCGGGGCGAGCACCTTAACCACTAGACCAAACCAGCTCGGCAAGCAAATGTTTGAGCATTAAGTCAAAACTAGAGCAGCTATTATTAACCGGGCAGCCAGCGCTGACTTTACAAGATGGCCACGTGCTCCAGCCATTTTCCCGTGGTTTTCAGGTGGCATGCACGCTTTGCAAGGCCCGCCAAGCACGATGACTGCCGGACACGATGCACGATGCGACGACACTGACCTTCAATGCCCAGACGGATTTTCTTTAGCCCTCGCTCCTTGAGCAACCTTTTGGCCACGTCACGGCTCTCGGCGTACTTGAAGAACTTGCAAAGTTCCGTGCTGAAAACGGCTGAAAACGTGTTTGAGATCAGTAAGAAATGCAGTCGCACACCGGACGTCGCTGGACCACGTGGTAGCCCTCTCCCCGTGTGCATACCCTCTCCTTGTGTGCATGCTCCCAAAGCCTGGCACTCCCTCCCGACTTGCATCAGAACATCCCTTGACTTGACTACATTTAAAAAGAACTTAAAAACATACCCATTTAGGACAGCATTTAGTGGGTCCCTGTGATTCGTCCTTGATGTGCTCATGCGTGCTGACACTGTGCATGCTGCCACTAACCACATTTGCATGCTGACCCTATGCATGTCACCCTAACCATGTTATTCGTGTTTATCAAGCATGATATTACTCACCATTCAATCTTGCTTCACTTTGCAGCAAATGTAAAGCGCCTAGAAAGAGATTGAGTTCTCTCAGGGCGCTTTATCAAGTGCATTATTATTATTCTTATAGACCGGACACTAATATTTTAAGCACATGCTAAAAACACTAACGTTCCCTGGTGAGCTGACACCATAACCGGCTTGGTGCCGACAGTGCATTGTAGAAAAAATAATTCTGCAAATTGGGCTCTGGTAGGCACTAGCAAAGTGGAGCACAAGTTTTACAAGTAAAACTAGCAAAACGGCATACCAGATGAGGGTGGTAATTGGAATTGGCTCTAGTAGCTGGAGAACGGCAAGTAATACAGACGAGCTGAACCCACAAATCTTAACAGATCGGCAATGATTTTTTCTTAGATGTGGCGTTCCACAAACTAGCATAACACCAACTTGCATCTATCTGCATACTTACTAATTTTTTGCATTGTTTATTATTGCACTAAACACGCTGGATGGATATACGGTCGCACACATTAGGCACACTGTACAAATAATCAATCAGTGCACATACATTTTCTTTAACAGACCAGCTCCTACCAAATTCACTGCACTGCCTGTTCTTGTGCATTTATGCACAGATTTTTGGTAGAAGTAGACCACATACAAGTCCCCCCGTGGTTCTCGTATTTAAGATTTCCGGAAGTAGACCATATACAGATCCCCGTGGTTCCCCGTAATTAAAAGGTTTCCGGATGACCGTTGTGCATTGACATCAATGCTCAGAAATCCTCCACTGACGTAGGATCTAAACCTTTGCAGTGCAGTGCCAGTGGTGCACAGGAAAGAAGATAGGACTTGGTGGGCAAAGATCTGCTGCTGCCTCTATATTTTTACTAAAAAAAATAGGAGTGAGATGTATGGACATTAGCCGATAGCGGAATATGTCCACAGCTGTACCCATGCTTTGATCACTCTGTCTTCTAGCATGTCAAACTCTCTTAACTCCCTTGCAGCATGTATTGCTGATATTTGCACTACGATGGCAGAAACATTTCTCAAATTGAATGACCAACTTTCTAGTCGCGGGCACACCTATTATTACTTAAAAATTGAAAAACCTAACCTTAATAACAGGCTCGGCCGGCATATCTCATGCAGCATCTATATGCCATCTGAATGTACTGTTCCAAATTTACTTTTCACTACGTGATCGATGTAGCTTTACAATCAAGTCTACATTCTTTCAGCAAGGTAACTTTAAAATAAATGTGGACCTACTTAGACAGGGATAACACATCCAAGCTGGTCCATGCATTTGTGAAATCCTATCTTGACTTCTGTAACATACTACTCGTAGGGCTTCCAGCTGTGCAAGACAGCTCGTGCAAACCTCAGAAGCTAGGCTTGTTTGTTGTGAACGTTGCACTGACCTGCACTGGCTTCCCATCAAGCAGCACATCGACTTAATCATTTTGTCATTCACTTTTAGGTCTCTTTATTTTCTTGCTCCATGCTTCTACCAATCCGAACTACAACACAATTATGCAATCCCGCCTCTTCCTACGCGTTTTACATATGCTAGAACTGTTGCACAGCCTATGAGAACATGCATGCATCCACCGACCCGTTTATAGTTTAACATAATACCAAATAAACTAAAATAAACAATCTGTGATCATCTCATTTTTAGCAAGATCTATCGTAATTTGAGTCCAATCCTTTTTCTGCCTTGTATTTGACGGTACCCAATGGAGTGCTCACGTGCCATTTAATGAAACAGGATAGTTTCGCACACGTTATACACTTAGCTTGCCCGATATTTCTGGATTTTTATCTATTCTCTGAAGTGAAAATGATGGAAGTCTACAAAAATCTTCAGAGCCACAATGTCCACACATCTTGGAAAACATCAAACTGTGGCAATTTTTCAAACTCTCCAGCCAGCCTGCGGAGAATGTAAATGCTTGCCATTTTAAGTCACACGATCTCACGCTTGTCTCAATACCGAGGGTGAGTGGGCATCAGATATTTCTTGCTTTCCATCTGACATTGCACCTTGATTTGACCAATTGTCTGATCCAGAGATATTTTTGCTGACTGGATATATAGTTCCTTTCTCTGCTTACTGATAAGTAGCACTATGAGCTTGGCTGCAGGAGTTATTTGTAAAAGCGCAAAATGTATCGACTGTATCGAAATGGGCCTTTTTTTGCATAAATAGCTGCCTGCATGCACATACTCCCACATCAGCCTCACATTGACAGCCCTACTGCCAGATACTGACAATTTTAAGTAGGTCACTGTAGGCAGGAATTAGCATATACAGTTGCATATACTAGCATTAAATATTGCAGGATTTACAGCTAGCTTTTAATATATGTAGCTCTCCATGAGCCATGGCACCAAATCAGGTCCATCCAGCTGATCTTAATATGCAAAGAGTGGCACCAGAGAGGTGACTATAGGAAGGAAATTGAACAAATGGCACACTTAGATTACAACAGCTAATCAATCCAGCTATTAGAGGGCGCATCTACAAGCACAAAAATACATGCTTGCATTCATTGTGCTGCGGGTGTGTGGATCCTCGAGTTGTGCATCACAATCCTGGTTTACGCATCAAGAATCGCTGCATAGCCATACAGCCTTGTTCTTGTAAGAAGAATGGAACAAGCTACGGTCAGTTCAAGTTTGACTGTCTTACTCCTCCTACACGACGAATCATCTATCTCAGAAACAGAACCAAAACCACGATAGTGGAACAGAACTGAAAACATCTTACTGCAGTGATTTTTCACAGCTGCCCAGCATCTAGCTCGTCTGTCTAGCCCATATGACTCTAGAAGCCAGCCATGCCATCGTTGCCAAAATAGTAAAAGAATCGAGTAGCGTACTCTGGGTGTGCTCAGTTCCGACAGGAGGAGGATAGTGGCTGTCCCAGTCGATCGCGTCCTCCTCAGCGAGAATGACCACGTGACACTCTCGGTCGCCAAGCCGCGCACTTTCAGCCATCTTCGGAAGCAAGAGGGAGTCGAGGAAGTATTCAAAGCGCTTTTGGGCTCCGTCGTTCGACAGCTGATGCAGCAGGTCGCCTGCACGAAGAAGAAACGAACGTTGCAAGAACGAGCACATCAGGTGGAGCAACGAAACAACAAAACAAAGAGCTGCAGATACTGCAATAAGAACCGTCCAGAATGCATCGGTAGATCCGTGTGACGACAGCTCCTTTCATATGAAAACATTGGCATGCTACATCAGCCAGCTTATTTACAGCTACCCAGATATCCCCCGCCTTCTGCCCCCCCCCACGGGGGAAGGCATTTCTCGCGTCTTTCCCTTTGCAGCAAATGTAAAGCGCCTAGAAAGAGATTGAGTTCTCTGAGGGCGCTTTATCAAGTGCATTATTACTATTATTATTATTATTATTATTATTATATTATCTGCGGTTTCCGAGCTATAATAATCAGACACGGGTTACTTGAAAATCTATGGTCACAATTTGTGGTTAGGAGGCATACAAAGCCCAATTCGTGTAATATTCAGACACGAGCGATGGCAAAAGCTGAGGTAGATGAGTCGAGCAGTGCTAAGCTGCGCAGAACCAACGACAAAACGCTCAAGACCAACTCAAATGGCGGCATCTCTGTTAAGCTGTGCTTATATGACTTGACATTGTTGCTTCACGGAACTTCTGGGCTTCGAGCCAGTGAGTTGCCCACTGTGGCTGGTGCCGTACAATCCCACTCCTCTGTGGCTATGAAACAGACTGGTCTGCGTTAACACGAATATTAAGGCTTTATACGTGCTCTTTATTGCTTTATTGCTGCCATGCTCTAACACTGCAGGCACACACCTGCATCATGGGTACTTGTCACGTGTCGTCAAGGAGCGCCACGTTTGAGGCAAAGGACTTAAGTTCACAAGCTTTCAAAGTGCGCCTCAAACAATGTTTAACAATATAACAGAAGAAGATTAATCAAGACTTAAAAAAGTCATTCCGCCAGCTACCGGGCAGTTTAAAAGGAAAAACGGTACCTTCCTTACAGCAAATGAGCCACAGTTGTTAAAACAAAAACACAGCGTTCTGCCTGGCTAGATAGACGATTGGCAGCAGGAACTCTCTAGAAGAGCCTCTCTCCAACCCCTGCCCCCTCTCTCGAACTTTGCAAGTTCTCGCCGAGCACTCATCGCAGCCTCTTACGTGCTGCCAGCAGTTTGCTCGATCGAATAACCTTTTGAAAATCGTTTGAAAATCATAAGCCTACTTTGATCAACCCTTCCAAACACGTTCCCCCATTTGTATTGAATATCGAAATTAAATATTCGATATTGAAATTAAGAGTACCTGGAGCTCTTCTGACACTTTGAGATTTAGTATAGTCTTTTTTACAGTAAGACTTTATATGGGCTGATAATCAGTCCGGCCAGTCGGAATCTTCAGGAGGAAGGGACACAATATGCAAGGATTCTTTGCAGAAATGTACACAATCATCTCAAACAAGTTGCGAAATCGGCCCAAAATCGTCTCGAGGCTTGCACATTGAAATGCGCAGCTACCGAGCAAGAGGTCATTCTACAAGTACTAAATAAAATCTCTCAATATCAACACTGATTCAAGGCTTAAGCATACAACTGAGCACTAAACAGGGTCAGCAGGAGTGGTGTCGAGGATCTCTTAATGCACTCCATCGACCTCAATTAATCGATACTTTTTATTTCACGGGGGGGGGGGCAGGTCATTTGGCCATTTCACATATTGTGCATAGCCCGGGGTCAAAGTTATCTTTATCGTACTCTCCCTGGCCATTGTGCAGCAGTGACTATTTATTGCCTCGGGCCCAGAATGGACAAGTCCTAAAACGCAGCACTGCGTGAGGTGAGCTTGCAAGTTTTTCCTTCGACTCGCTTGAGAAAGTGAAAAGCATGAAGCAAGTGACCCCGCTTAAACACACACGAAGTATGCCTCTGATCGAGTAGCTCTTCTGCTCCAGTTTTAAATACAAGAGCTGATGTGCCACACACGACTAGCGAACGACCCAATCTCTAGCTACGCATCGCAACATTCCTTTGCGTATGTGTGCTGACTACAAATCGAGTACGATCTAATGAGGCATACGTGCCGTCTCAAAACGACTTTCGGAGTTTTCCGTGACTCTGCCTCGCCGGTCCAAATTCTGGAAATTTCTCGAGGAAACCTGCTGCTGGCCAAACTAAACGCAGCTTCATGTTAAGGCAGCACTGCTTGCAGTCTCGAGTTACATGTGCGGTTCACGAAGTCACGTGACGACTGCCTTCGGTGGATTTTGGGGGTATTTTTGAAGATCCTCTTTACATGGCACACAAGCTGGTCCAACCTCAGCATTGAAGAGGGGTAGATTTCCAGCGCAAACTTGCAACAAGCAACAGCGCCAAGAAAGTTGCATTCACCGTGAACAGAATGCCACCATGAGTCTTGCGATAAAGCCACGGTGCATGCAGTGTTTAGTGAGCTATGTGCTACCAACATGATAGTACAAGATATTATTCGTATTACGAAGGCGAATAGTCTATGCCATCAATTATGGTGTTAGCAATGAGCAAGAAGAAAAAAGAAGATGGTTCAATGCCCCTCTATTGAGTGCAAAGATTCGCTAAGCATGTACGAGATTGCAATTAAGAAGAAAGCATTTCAAGTATTGGCCAGGACCCTCCTTAAGCCAGATTCAAAAAATTTCAACGGTGCACGCTGAAAGATTTTTCCGTGTATGTTACTCTAGAGGTTACAAAAGCAAGCTGGTACTATTAATAGTTTTTTCTCCATACCTACAAATTTCAGAGGACTCGGGACGTCTACACGCCACTGACATGACGGTGGACGCCTGATTCTGTTAGAAAGGCGATTGCGCTAGCGAGACGTCAGGTACAACAAAGACGAATGAACACACATCGCACTGTCATGAATCGGGTAGATGCAGCATGGGATGTTACTTAAACCGGTCAGCTGTGTTGACACTGTATACGTGGTAGCTGCCCTAACTGTAACAAATTACTGCCATGCTAGCAAAGCACAAGGATGCCCAGAGAGTAAGGCTATTGGAACTTTTTGCGGGTCAACAAAACAAGGGGAGAGTTTTTCTCTCCGCTCAGATCAGAGAAGCCTTGCTTCGGACCAAAATTCGCAACGACGGGATTTTAGAGCATACTTGGATTCCGGCTGGCCCTAACAAACCCTGGGCCCACTGATGGGCAGCTTTGCTGGTAACCGTATGCTAAAGCTTGTCTTGAGGTGCAGGCTGTTGACTCAGCAGCTGCTAACAGTTGCTGCTGAAGATAATTGGAATGCAAATGGAGAAAAGTGCATGAGCAGCAAGCCGGAGCACCCAGCCCCAGACACCAACAATCATCGGTTTGCTTTGCTAGAGCACTGGAATGGGGGGAGAGGAGAGGTCACCATGCTTTGCTTGCTTTCCACATAGTGCAAGGCCATACCGTATCGAGCACAGCTTGCTAAGATTTACTATCATAAAGTGGTCTGAAGGCAGCCATGGTAGTGAAAGAGTCATTCTTATTTCGCTAACGTCAAGCAGCAGGAACGATTTGCCAATTCCTATTTTTGGAGCCGAGTCGCATCGTGAATGCATAGAATGCAACGGCAACAACAACAAAAAAACAGAAGACAGTGCAGTGCAGTAGTCAGTGGGAATAAGGCTTGCAAAGATGAAAGCCATGTGCCTTCTCTTAGCCGATGATGGTAAGGGGGTAAAAAAAACGGAGATCACATTAACACTTGATTATTCAATGTACTACTAACACATTTATGATATCAAGTGACAATGTATGTGTGCTTTCAGTAAAGTTTGCTGTTTCTGAAAGCGGCAGCAAGTCTCACGGATGAGCTATCTGCCAAATGGCTGACAGGCAGGCTATGTTACTGTATAAACTTCTACGACAGAGTTACAACCGAAGTAATCAATGAATGCCATTGATGGTTGGCTCATTCAACAGCCTCATATCCACAGCAGCACAAGAGCATTAGCAGCGTTCACTATAGTCACTCAACTTGCATTGGGCAATTGTGGATTGCTGCCTGCATGACTCAGAATCTATGACATCTTGGCCTCATTTGTATAGCAGCAGAAGAGCTTTATCGACTATCACCACTGCTTGTAGTTGGCAATAAAGAATCATCCAACTGCAAGATTCGAACCCACGACCGTGGTCGTGAGGAGTGAGCACCTTATCTCGTAGGCAATCACGGCCCGGTGACATGACGTAAGTGCAAGCACTTGATGGAATCTTTTCTCACACAAACATAAGAAATTATTTTTGTATTTGCAGGTTTATGCAAATTAGTTTGCATAAATA
This sequence comes from Cristatella mucedo, assembly GCA_009760855.2. Classification (NCBI taxonomy): domain Eukaryota; kingdom Metazoa; phylum Bryozoa; class Phylactolaemata; family Cristatellidae; genus Cristatella; species Cristatella mucedo. The sequence goes on along the minus strand of WPIO01000045.1, from coordinate 2,939,373 downwards.
GGCACGCGAAATGATGTGATAACAGAAAAAATTAAAAAGGAAAGACTTATAACCTCGTTATGACCGGGGAGGAGGTGGACGACCTCGGCCAAGGCTTGGACGGTCACTGCCGAGGAAGAGGTGCCCGTGGACGACGACAGGTTGAAATATAAGAAAAGCATGGAGGACATGGCTGCCTCAAGCATCGAATTGAATACAACTGAAGTACACTGAACAAGTTTGTTGAAACACAAAACAACTGCAACAGAAACTGAGTAACTCATCGAACATACAGGCACAGTTCGTGTAATTACCATATGGGATCACTGCAGTGGCAGCAGGTTTTGTGCAACACTCCTCGTCCGTTCAGTTATCATCCATCTCACTGGACTAGTCAGTTCATCGGTGGCCAAAAGCCATCGCGACATACATGGCAGCAACCACAACAAAGTCCAGCGACTTCCCACAACAAACGCTAGGACGAACAGGCTACGAGCACGCATATCCCCTCCCCTCTAGTCGGGGCACTTGGCACACAGCTTACGAAGATTCGGAGTCCTTATTGTAGATGCACCGAACGGAATCAGTAAATAGTCGCACGCTTCACGCACTTCTTCGAGTGGAACGTCGACGGGAATGCGTATGATGCCAGTGCTATAATAACCCTACAAGGACGGAATCACGACGCGTCCTCTGCACGCTGGACCCTCTAGTGAGAGCAAAGCAGCAAGCAGCCCGACCACGGGGAGGCAGGCGGTCGGGTCAACTCACGGGCACCCAGCTGCACACAGCCGGACGGCCGCAGGACACACAGCGAGCTTTGGGAGGCAGCCGTGCATCATCGTGCATCGTGCAAGCAACAAGGCTGCTCTGGGGCAACAGCGCTCACCAGGACGGCTTCAAACACAGCGGCTGACACACCGTCGAGAATCTTGTGCTCTCCTTTCTCATTCGGATGCGAGTAGGCAGCACCGTCTGCAAACATCCTGCAACGAACCGCGGAATCGTGGCAAACTGTGCCTCTCCCCTGGCAAAACGGCCACGACTGCACCTCGTGTAGCCCCTCCGAAGCTCGGCAAAGCAGCAGCACCAGCACCGGCATACGAGTTTTGTGGCTGGCTGAGAAGCTGCAGTCCCGACGACTCTGCAGCAGCAGCAGCGAAAGCTACGGTGCTAGCAATGTATAGCTCCAACCGTGCTTCGGTGCTAGGCAGCAAACTGCTTGCACTACACCCAAGCGTATCGGTGCAGAGTATGTAACTGCTGTTGCCCACTATCGTCGCGTCAAGCGGACCGATGCTGCACAAGGCTGCACGAGAGCTGCTTTCCGGGCGTCTGACGGGAGACAGCAACTGGGGAGTCGTGTACTGGCAAGTCTTGCGGCCCGACCAAGCAGCCACTCCCTCTGGCTACCAGCTTCCAGCGGTGGCCATGACTGCAGCAGATTGCAGTCCAAAGTAGTCCAGTTGGCTGGCGGCTCCACTGGGCATGCACGGGCTGGTAAAAAGTAAAGGGCTGTGATGGCCACGCTACGGTCGATCTCAAACCACCGGGCCGCAGCTTGTACAAGGCACAGCAGCCCAAGCTCAGACCGAAGGACGACAGAGCTAGGCTGATTGCAGCACAACAGTTTGACAAGCAAAAGGCTTGCCAAGATGTTTGAGAATCTTTTTAATCTTTAATCTCTCTTGACAGAGTCCTGGGGGTTACTTCATCCATGGTGAATTTAAAGACACCACAAGCTAGTGCATGACAACCGATCAGGCTAAACCCAATGATAATAATAATAATAATAATAATAATAATAAAGCAATGGTATAGCACCCCTAAGAGAATTAAGTCTCTTTCTAGGCACTTTATATTTGCTACAAAGGGACTTGAAGTATCTAAATGCTTTTAAAGATTAAGTAGTCATTACCAATGATGGTAAAGTCATTCCATGGTCCTACTCGATCTGTCGGCAGCCATCAACACTTTCGATCAAAAGATTTTGCTTAAGCAATTAAGAGCAACGATCGATTCGGCTGAAGAAGTGCTGGCATAGTTCGAATTCGAAGTGCAGCCGTCCAATTGATGTTATGTAGCTGTCAGGTCTAATATAGAAAACTCGTCACCAGTTGAGTTGTATAGGTGCACAGGGTATAGAGCTGTTCTTGGGACATTGCTGCTTTCCATTGATACAGTAAATCTGGAGAAGATAATTCATGCCCACGGCATCGGCCATCACTTGTACGCCTAGGGGCCAGGATAGCCCAGGAGGCAATGTGCTCGCTCTTCACGGCCGAGGTCGTAGTTTCGAATCCTGCAGTTGGCGATCCTTTATTGCCAACTCCAAGCGATGGTGATAGCCATTAAGGCTCTTGTGCCGGTATACACATAAGGCTGGTAAATCAGATAATATTCTTTTTTATGCCGACGACACTTATTAGCACTTGTAATGCATGCCCTCTGAATTAGATGCATCGATCAGTCACCCTTTCCGAATTCTGATCGTGGATGTCGACTAACTGTAAACGAAAGGCTGGAATAAGTGATTGGGCTATTCCACTTGGAGGCGATATAGAGCAACCAACGTTGAATGCTGGTAATTTCAATAACCCCCTAGATAACTGCTCGACGTTTAAAGTTTAAGCGGGAACACTGCCTCCAAAGCTCGCCTTCATGTTAGATTCTTGTCTATGGCAAGGCACTATTTACCATTGTGGCTGGCTAAGGATCTTACTAGCACTCTGGTTCTTTCTTCACTAGACAACTAAACCTCAATACTGACAGGGCTGCGGAAAAATGGCCATTAAACGCCGCAGTTGGTATTACAAATGGCCGCTAGGTTGGGCTTTCAATCGGAGAAATGTAGTCACGAGCCCCCTTTGCTATAAGAGCTACGATGGCTCCTGCTGAACCAACAAATATCAAGCAAAGTTCTTACTTTGACCCAAAAGGGATGTCACAGCTTGACTCTCCTTACACGGAGGTACCAGTTTTGCCTTCCTTGTTCCCTAGGAATTTTTGAACCTAGGCCTTAGCCCAGGGGAAAGGTGCTCGCTCTTCACGACCCAGGCCTTATGTTTAGGACCTTCCGTGGGCAATCCTTTGTAGCCCACTGAAAAGGAGGAAAGAAAGAAAGAAAGAGATACACATATATAAAATATGCTATAATGCAACACACAATCCCAAACTGCATGAAAGTGAATAACCCACCCTTTCAAAGGCTTTTTGGCCCTTGAAAGTCACAACGACAACTACTCTCCTGCTGCCGACTATGGCTCATCCTTTTTCAGCAGTTCTGAGCTGCTACTTCCATGCTACTCACTAACTCAACTGCTCTCCTGACTCTGCTAGGATTGCCACTTTCTCTTCGTTGCGTGAGACGAAGTCTGTTGGCTACCGAATGCGTACCGAAAGCCGCTTAGGCTGTGAGTGTGCTATACAAAACTCTCCTGCGTAACACGCACATTGTCTTTATAGCTTTGTGGAGTTACAGACGGAGATACATACACACATATACCAAAAGGCTCGGAAGGCACTAGATGCATCACCATTTTGTAAGCAGCGTTTATTCTTATCATTTACTTGCAGATTCTGCTGTTTACACAAAAGCTGTTTGCGGCCACTATCGGGTGGCTGCTGTAACCTCAGTCACTTGCGACATACAATTGTAGATAGGCTTGTTGTCATTGAGCATGCTACCATTAACCATCCGATCGTCCTTCGTTTGCAGCGATTATAACGTGCCTAGAAACAGATTGAGTAACCTGGGGCGCTACATCAAATGTATTATTATTATCATTATGCTGACTCGTTTGTCATGCTGCCTGTCCGAGATCAAGACTCGGTACCATAGGCTCGGAGATTTATGTGATTAAATTTATGATGAGATTTATTTTGATTTATGTGCATTTAATGTATTAATTCCAGTAGCCATGCTGCATGCATTCCATTACTTACATAACTTTACACACCTATAATTTCAGAAAATAAAAGCTATCATTCAATAGGCGAGCACCATTTGCCGACTTTGATCGGCATAGGGGAGGGTGTCATCACGAGGCTATCTAAAAACGGCTATGATGGCATGGTCCAGGCTCAGCACGTCCTCTAGTGAGAACGTTCAGGGCAGAATCCCCAGCCATCCAAACGGCATAGGTCTGTCTGCTGGTTACCTCCATGCACGGGGAGAGAGAGAGAGAGAGAGAGAGAGAGGAGAGAGAGAGAGAGAGAGTGAGAGAGAGAGAGAGAGAGAGAGAGAGAGAGAGAGAAGGCAGTGTGGCAGGTTTGAGAAACTCGAGAGGAGCCTGTCCTGAATGCATGCTCGTGAGCGCCGACGAAAGAGGAGCTGCCGTGCGGCTGCGTGTGTGTCACGGACTGCCGATAAGAGCAGCGCCCCCACCCCACCCCACCCCCCCCGATCGAGGCAGCACATACCTGCCCAGCATGGTGTCGGGCTTGGAGCGTAGAAGCTCGAGGTCCAGGCTGAAGCGGACATTATCGACGACGATCGACGCATGGCCGGTGCTGGCAGCTGTCACGATTGCGCTCCACTGTGCAGGCTGCTGTTGCATTCGGCCGGAACCGGATGGGCTCAGTGCTGCACCTGCAGCTGATGGCGAGACGACTTTGCTTCCTGTCGTACCTGCACACGTTGTAACCACACCGGATGCTTAAACTTCGAGCAGCAGCACAGGGCCTGGCAGCTACCGGGCAGGCAGCCCAATCAGGCAGTGGAAACCTGATGCAGAGAAGCAGGCAGACAAGGCTTTGCAAATTGAACAAAAAGAATCATTAATGAAAGTACTTGCATGGATCGTGACACAGCAGAGCAAAAGAGGCCTAGGTCTGCCAGCAGCCCCATTAACCGGTCAGAATAATGGCCCTAACAACATCACCGGCCTGGCAAGTAAGATCTTAAGAAGCATGAGCTCCTACAATCGACCGAGCCGATTGGTTGTTGAACCAGCCATCTCTCCAGCACATCTGTGCCGATCATTCCAACAAAGCTGCTGGTTCACTAAGCATTGTCAGGAGCTGGACTGGCATGACGTGAGTAATGTAATGTATCTCCGTCAGTAACTCCACAAAGTCAAAAAGACCATGTGGGTGTTACGCAGGAGAGTTTTGTATAGCGCACTCACAGCCTAAGCGGCTTTCGGTACGCATTCGGTGGCCAACAGACTTCGTCTCACGCAACAAAGAGAAAGTGGGAAGCATAGCAGAGTTAGGAGAGCAGTTGAGGTAGTGAGTAGCATAGAAGTAGCAGTTCAGGACCGCTGAAAAAGATGTGCCATAGTCGGCAGTTGGAGAGTAGATGTCGTTGCGTAAGAATTGTGGAAGCGAGTTCCACAGTCTAGGACCTGCAGAGCTAAAGCTTCTGTCGCCAACTGTCTTTAAGTGGAGGAATGGAACAGCTGGGTCGCATAAGCGCAAGCTCGATAATCTCTCTCTCTCTCTCTCTCTCTCTCTCTCTCTCTCTCTCTCTCTCTCTCTCTCTCTCTCTCTCTCTATCTCAGTCGCTCTGTCTCTCTACGAGTCTCTCTTTTTCTCTCTCTGTCTCTCTCGCTCTCTCTGTCTCTCTCGCTCTCTCTGTCTCTCTCGCCCTCTTCCAGGCCTTGATGGTGTAAGCTAGGTAGGCCGAGATACCTTGATGCTGCCCCCCCCCCAGTACTTGCCGTACTGGTTGGAACCAGTGGTTAAGGTGCTTGCCTCGACAAAGGTCAAGGTGAATGTATTTGATGAGCGAGGTCGTGGGTTCGACCCAGTGACATTTGTGAAGCGCTTGAATACGGATCGAGTTCTCTCATGGAGCTACACAAATGAATTGTATTATTGACCAAGGTTGGGCACGTCGTGCGCTCCGGTGCCATGTCTTTTCATTCACCCCAGCAGCTAATACTACATTTACGACAAACTATAAGGATGAAGAAGTTTGAATTACTGCTTGCCAACTACGACCGAATAGAGAGCTCATGATGATGGGATCGTGACATCATGAGCTAGTATGCATCCATCAGGGATGACCACGCCGAAAAGCCGTAAGGTGCTCCAGCGATTAAGGTGCTCGCCCCGACCAAGGCCTGGCTAAGGCTCGAGCCCCGAGGCAAAGTTCTCCTGGGGTGCTATACAAATGAATTATATTTTTTTTAATTATATAAAAGAATGAGAGGGAGTAAAGCGAGCTTTCGTTGTCGGCATTGATTCGCTATCTGCTATGCGGAAACCGCACTGCCGGGCGGAAGACATTTTCTTGATTGAATATGTACAAGTCAGGCGAGTCAGGATAACGTTGTTACATATCACCAGCGGAATCGAATTGAGACCAGCAATTCCAGGGCACATAGAATAAAAGTAGGTTAGACAAAAGACTTTGAAGAAAAGTGAGGGCAGCCCAATGCATTGGGAGAGAGAGAGAGAGAGAGAGAGAGAGAGAGAGAGAGAGAGAGAGAGATAGAGCTAACCCGAGGGTAGTATGAGGAATCTGGCAGAGGCAGTCTAGTGAACTGCACAGCTAGGTACAAACAGCAAGTAACCAGCCAGTCAGTGGCCGGTGGCGATGCATTTTGAAAGCACTCCGACGTGCAATTAAAAACAAGAGGGCTCACACGATCACAATAAATGCATGGCACGAAGGTACTAGGATGTGTCAACTTGGTTGCAGGGATTGAACCACGGCAGTAAAAACTGAAAGCAAAGGCCGGTCAACAACGTCGACACGCAAAGGGAAGACAAGCAGTGACACCTGAGCACATCTTCACACTGGGCAGCCACTAGCGGAATTGCACAGAACTTTTTTATCTGAAGCAGAGGGAGAGAGAAAAGCAGAAGGCCAGACAATGAGAGCAGACACGGCGTTTTAAAGGAGTGCACTGCAGGGTTTCATGCTACACAGTATAAAGGCTTACTAGACCTTTAGTTCCTACCACCGAGCTGGTTTGGTCCAGCGGTTAATGTACTCGTCCCGACCGAGTTCGTGGGCTCGAGCCCCGAAGCATATGTAAAGCGCCTGCATAGAGATTAAGCTCTCTCTTACAGCGCTATACAAATTAATTATATTTAATGTTTAACCACGAATTGCACATCATGCATGTCCATCGATAGTGTCAGAGTTATCCAGTGTTAAGAATTGGCTACTGATCTGCACTGGAACACGCTAGGAAGGTGACAACAGCACGAGCACAGCACACACCTACACATGTCAGCGTGCGTGCACGCGCGCGCACACGCACACACGAGCGCACACACACACACACACACGAGCACACGAGCACACGTGCTCGTGTGCGTCGATGCTCACTTACTAGTTTCCTGTGCATCCTGTGATGCTGCCAGCCGGCTGCTGGCCAAGTCTGGATGAACGAATGACTCAGACGATTCCAAAGAAGCAGCCGAGCTACAAAACATGCACGTCCAGTAAGCTGTGGCACGAGAGAAAATCCCATTGGCAACTGGCCAAACCCAAGCTGCTCGAAATCAGACAGACAGCCAAGTCCACGTGACATGAAAAACCTGATCCTAATGGCCCAGCCCTTCAGGATAATAAATGCGGAGAGCTCATGCTGCTGACATTCAGGGATTTTAACATCGCCACGTTATATCCAGACGAGAATAGCAACGTCTTCAAGCGCTCGTCGTCGGATCTTTTGGAAGAATCCAAGTGTCGCCGCTTGCTTACAATTTCGCAGCATCGATCCTACGCAACTGCCCAGTCTAAGTAAAACGTTCTTGAAGGGATGGGTTCACCCGTAAACTCTCACCACCCTTGGAGTAGCTACTCGCCGTCTCCATTAAAACACCTCGCTCAATCTTCATCGGTTCCGCGCGATCCTAGGCGCATATGCCGGGACAAAAGGCCGGCTTCGACGGCACGAGTCACGAGACGCGTTGCAAGCCCAATCTCGGCACCATTTCGGTTAATGGCGCGCGTTCACTCACTACGCGACGAATCCCGTGGCCTAAGTGCCGTCGTCGGTCCATTCATTGCACAAACCGTTAGCTGCTCACCCGCCGGCGAGCTGCGCGTCTCCCGCCGGCCGTACTCACTCAGTGCTCCGAGGGCTCACAGCTCGACCTCCGTGCGCGCTCTCCATGTCGTTCCGCGCCTGCCCGCGCGAACGCGAGCTGCGGCGCTTTAAAAGACGATCCGGGCACCGCGAGATTCGAGCCACAGGCGGTCAGCTCTCGTCGGCCATCGATCGACCAGACCAAAGGTGGCTAATGACCAGCAGCTGCGCGGCCGCCTGACTCCGCGAGCTCATGGTTCGCCAAGCTGGCCGCACCCCAGCGAGTGTTTCCTACTCTTTTTTACATGGATAGCACTCGACCGTCGGCGGTAAGCGCCGCCGGACGACAACAAAGCACACGATTTGAAATGGAGCAGCTGTGCCGGTATTGTGAACGACCCGATGACGACGACGACGCGCTCACCGTTCCGTCTCCAAATTGTTCGCGCACGCTCCTGGTGGCGTGGCGAGCACGAACCCGAGAATGGGTAGTCACAACTCAAACGAGACGGAGACTTTTTGATGGGTACCACAAACAGACTGGGATTCTCCCGTCATTAATTTGTTCACGAAAATCTCGAAACTTTAAGTATACTTAATATCGCAGAGCGGCTGATTTTGATGCGTTTGCGCCTTACCCTCACTCTCTTTTTTATTATACGGAGAAGCTCACATACATGTCATGTGCTTACGAGGAATCACTGAGCTTAATCATCGCCTGAATCGAAATTTAGCGAAGGCAAAAAGGACACTGAACTAGCATCTACCCAGCAAAATGCCATGTGCTTGCTGTTATGTGATTATGGCAAAATACCGCTTGGTAGTAACTTTTGATGAGAGGAACAGAGCGCGAAGCAGTAGCTCTGCTTAACATGTGTGCGTCTGTCGTAGGACGGCCGGCCTTTCACATCGGCCTTTTTGACATCCTGCCTTTGGTAATCCGAGTAATCTTGAGTGCGCCGGGGCGGCCGCTGCTGATTCGCAGTAGTACCGGGCGCGGTTGGTAAGTTTGGGTTACGCCCAAAGGCTTCGAGAGCCACCACATATCTCTGTGCGGTTGCTTGAACCGCAACACTTGAGCCGTGATGGCACACTAGGTAAGGCGGTTGCTTTTCACGACGTCGGGACCGAGTTTGCCAAGTGGGATGGATTTCGAGACGACTAACAGAAGGTACGAATATACACATATATATATATGTGTGTGTGTGTGTGTGTGTGTGTGTGTGTGTGTGTGTGTGTGTGTGTGTGTGTGTGTGTGTGTGTGTGTGTGTGTGTGTGTGTGTGTGTATATACATATATGTATAGAGAGAGAGAGAGAGAGAGATTTAGGGTAGAGTGTATTACAACTAAACGGTGGAGTGCTTGCGGTTTAGATTTAGCTGGATATGGCTTCACAAATGCGGTGATGGTATGTCTACAGTTTAGGCTCATTGCAGGGTGAATGATAGTTTAAAAAAAGCGGTTAGTCAGGTTTATGGTTTGCTGTTATTGCTGAGTTATTTATGGCTTCGCAGGTAAGTGTGGGTGGCCTGCTCGTGAACGTTTTACGCGTCGGCCAGGCAGCGAGCGCTTGTAGCCAAAGCCACATGAAGAGGCGAAGCTTGAGCGACGGCAGAGTCTGCAGTGGGAAACGGAAGCCAGGAGGACCTGTGTCAGCGAAAGGTGCTGGCAAAGCGTCCCGGAATCCAATGGCTAGTCAGAATGATTCGCGGAAGTCTCGGCGGCGCCAGACAGCAAGTCGGCCAGCCAGCGACCGACCAGGTTTGAGCCTTGGCCAAGCAGAGGGGCAGACACGCTCACCACCTATCTATCAGCGACGGCAGGAGTTGCGGCGTCGGGTGTTCGGCGCGAGGCTCGAGAAGCGGACGGCGGACGACGTCAGAAATGTATGCGGTCGGTTGCTCTCCAGCTCCGAATTAAGGGACGGAGCGAGGAGCAGCTTCTGCGCTTCGCGGGCGAATTTTCGTTATCGCCGCTTTTGGAGCACTGGGGACTTGTGCAGAGGCAGCAGCGGGAGCACAATTCAGCGCTGCTAGCTGCTATTGCCATTGCAGCAGCACCCAGTACCCAGGACTAGGTCCGTGCATTAGTCTTGGCCACTGCCAGCGATGAGTAAGAGGAAGAAGCACTGAACTAGGCGCGCAGCAGCATTTTTCGCTTGCGAATAAATTACGGTAAAATCTCCTATTTTCGCTGTTCATCCAAGTCCTATACCTGCCAATGAACTCGCAACTCCTTACTAACGGTAAGTAGGGAGCAAACGCTGCCGGCGAAGTGACTTTCTTAGTGCGCAATCGGCGAAAAAGCAGCACCCGGCAGTTCGCTACGCCGGTTGGAAAGGGGCACAATACGCCACCTCCACCGAGCATTTGGCATCGCGCGTTCACTAAGTTGCAGCGTCAACGGAACCATCGCTGGAGAATCCCAAGCAGACATTGAGATAAGCAGAATAAGGCGCCTCCCAAGTAGCCAAAAACACGAACAAGAGTCGCTGGTTTGCTAATAGCAAAAGCAAACGGCAGCAATAGATGGCGCTCGTACCTTAAGATTAAAACGTCGTATTCACAGTGAAGAGAATTATATTTGACAGCGACGGATGGCTGCAGGCGCTTGGCATCAGCCACGACGTGCAAAAACAGCTGTCACGGCACCCGAACCACCACCGAACTGTCGACTGGCTCAATGCCTCGTGTACAACTCCTACCCGGGAAGGACTTCTAGAGGTCCACTGACCAACGGATACGTGACTAATTTGGTAGCTAGGCTTTGTAATTCAGGGACCATGTAAAAAAAAGTTCAGGCAACCATAATCTAGCTGATGCAGTACGCCGCCAGTTCAGCGCGCATCGACTAGTATGATCCTCGCTCGTACTGAACATACGGAACGGCTTCGGTTCCGTTCATGGAGACATTTTTAGAGCCTAGATGTCAACAGCCGACGGTCATCGGATGAGCTTCTAAAGTGTGGAGTGCCGCATGGAATTATTATAGGTCCACCTATTTTAACCATTTATATTATCTCCTCGCTCAACAAGTTTTTGAGCAAATTTGGCTAGTAGCACGAGAACGGTCATGTCCATCGTGCGTTGAATAAATCGTAAGAAGTGCGAGCGACACACGACACAAACTAAAGGAGGATCGGCCAGGAACTTCATAGAAATTCTCCTCAGCTGCCCTTCCCTGCCCGCTGTCAGTAGAGTAAGCCAATATCTCCTACACCAGCACTTCCTCGCCCCCAGCAGCTGACCCGATGCAGACTGTCTTCGCAAGCTTTCCGATGGTCGTAGCCCTAATCATGATTTGTGAGCAACCGCACACTTCCACATATAATACAAATTATTTAATACTTATTAAAGTTAACATTGGCTTGAAGATCCTCTTTTCCCAAGGAACAGGACAGATAAAAAAGATGAGGCCTTGTATTTTATTTAAAGATTGCGACGACTTATACATATATACCTATTTATTATATAATTCATTTGTATAGTGCCATAAGATAACTTAATAACTATTCAGGTGCTTCAAATATGCCTCGGGGCTCGAGCCCGCGACCTCAGCCAGGCCTTGGTCGGGGCGAGCACCTTAACCGCTGGACCAAACCAGCTCGGCGTTTATCCGTCCATCACTGTTCCGTGCAATAGATTACATAGCTCGCGATGGAGTAGATGGCTATTATACAATATTAATGAAAAACAATACTCGACGGATCTTCAAAGGATTATGTACTTAAAAGAGGTCTATTGAATGAGTGAGTTCATACTAAGATTTGAATTGAGAAAGTCAAAATTTATATTAGAGTTCATTCAAATGACACTGGCCATTGCTTATCATTTTGGACAAGCGGGAAGCGCTCAGAAAACCAGTTAAGGGGCGTAGACAAAGTTAAGAGAACCACCGACTTTGACCTTACAAGAGCCAGCCAATCATTAGACGGTTGGCGGGAGCAGCGCTCGACCCCCTTTTGTTCGCTTACGTTACCAGCGGTATGTCTTACCGTCCGCCACTTTTCAAAAGAGGCGCACCAGATGACAGGGGAACATGAAGACACTAGCCAACGACGTCGTGAGCAGCAGACTCCGTTTCTGTGACCACTATTTTAATGGCGACAGGCGCTAGTCTATTATGTTACAAAACGCTTGAGTAAGTGGTCGTTATGAATAATTGATAGGCATATACGGACAGTTTTGATGTAATTTAGTGCTGCATACAAGAAATGATACAAACAACAATAGGTCTTGTGCATGCTGCCCCTAACCACACTTGCATGCTGACCCTGAGTATGTCACGCCTACGCGTGTTTATTCTCGTTGCTCATAGAGCATGCCTCCACTAAGCGTCCGATCGTGTTTCCTTTTCAGCAAATGCAAAGCGTCTAGAAAGAGATTAAGTTATGCGCGGGCGCTTTGTCAAGTGCATCATTGTTGTTATTATTACTATTTTGTATAGCACCCTAAGAGAACAAAATCTCAATCCAGCCACTTTTCAACTCGGCACAGAGAAAAGCAAGAAGACTGGCCGACGGATGACAATTAAGGTCACGTGCAAAGACGTGCAAGCAAAAAGACACGTTGTGGCAATCGTAACCGGTGGTTAGCGGCAGCAGCTCTGATTAGTATTGTGAACTGAATCGGACAAGATAAGCCTCAATGCATGCCGGTAAAAGGACGAGTTCACCCCACCCCCCCCCCGCCCAGGGAAAGCTGAGTGGAACAGATGTCCTTGGTCTTAGCCCAGCGGTTAGGTGCTCGCTCTTCACGACGTGGGTTTGAGTCCTGCAGTGAGCTATTCTTTACTGACCACTGCAAGCGGTGGTGATTGCCGTAGAGGCTCTTCTGCCGTTATTTAAATGAGGCCTTTAAAGCCATGTGCAAGTATGTACCTGAGATTTAATCGAGACAAAGTCAATGAACATGGTGACAGAAGCCAGACGCAAGTTCCTAACTTTTGTTTGACCGAACTGTAGGCTATCGCCAAAACATTTCCATTTAATGCAAGAAACGGTGATGTGATTAGACGCTGAGGAGCGTTTGGTGCGAAAGCAGGTTGGAGAACTTAACAGCTCCGCCAGATAGGCTTTCCCAGTCGAGTGAAGCAACCTATAGACCAGAGAGAGAATCTTAAACTCAAATCGACGCATGGTAAGGAGCTATACAACATAAGGCAGAAATGGCGTGATGCGGTAGTTAGGCCTCTGATGGCACTTCGGACGAGCTGCTGAGCTGTTCACCAGTTGCAGATGATTATAGGCGCACCATTTGTTAAGTGAGAGAGATCAGTTAGATGGGGATATTGTGGACGGGGCATCGCTTATCTTGTTGTTCACGCCCCAGCAGGACTCGTACGCTCCGCTCCTCGTCGTACCCCATGAGCGCACTGCCTGCGCCCACTGAGCCCACAATCGGGGCGCTGTAATGTGAGTACATCAAAAATAAGGCGCACGCCCACCTCAATCATAAAATCACTCCGAGATACTCATGCACGCACGCACAGAGAAAGTAACACCCAGGCATGCGAATACTGCTGTTTTGGCTGTTTAGCCAACGAGCCACATCCGCCATCACGTTTTGCCCTTCTTATAGATCTGGTAAAATTATATCTTATCCATCGTATGACGAGATTCGTTTCGCTAGTTTTGCTCTCCGCGAGATGGCTTGACTTCACTTAAGCTGCACGTTGGTGGTTGAGCACTATAGCAAATGGACCCACCACTATCACTCAGCTACGAATCGCTATTAGAAGAGGCCAAATGTTCTGGAGAAAATAAAGCGAACGGCAACTCTACCGGTCAATACATTGCAAATTTGTGTATGCAAACACGTCATAAACTCATTTGGTATGCTGCGGACCATCTATTTCCACCTAATCGGCCAACAGAAGAGGGCTAACACAAAAAAGGCATTGAAAAAGCCCACAGTGTTCTATACAGTTGGTATTTTCATGCTAACGCAGCCATCCTCTTGTTTGCTTGTAGATCTATACCGAACGCATCGCACTTCCATCGCTACAGAATTGTAAACTGCAATGCATGTACCCCATCCCCAGGCAGGACTACATAGGGCGTTTGGTGGGCCCCTTTTCTCTGAACAATCTACTTCGCTGCCATTTGGTAGGTTTTATCTGCCCTTTGGGAAGCTTTTAGCATGCAGATGGTCTCGAATTATGGACCTATTCCATTCCCGGACTGGGTTACTAACCCGGGTCGTCTGTATTCCAGATCGCAATTTCTCATCAAGTATTATGGAACTATTTTTAATTCGTTCCGAGCCCGGTGAAAAATCGCGAAAATTGTTTCGATATTAAAAAACCAAAAAACAGCTCAGTATTCACCTTTTTCAAACAGCCGAAACAAATACAATTAAAAACCAAAGGAACATAAAATACACTAAAAGCGTAATTGTATACACAACACATGCACAGCAAAAAAATGCTCAAAAGACACAAAGACAACACACTAACAAAGCACAAGAACACAACAGGCTACTCTTCCACCTTTTTGTTAGCCTAATAACAAGAAGCAGCCATGTGCACGCTACCGTATTTGATATTTCTTGAGCAAGCGAATGCTCGCAAAAGAATGCTGCTTTACTCGCTCAGAAGGAATGTCCGGCCTCTGCAACTTTGCTTGCTCGTCAGCGGCCGTATCTCAAGATATTGCCGAGGAATGAAGGTGGATATTCCTTCTCTGAGGTGGTCACCAAACAAATGGATGGGGATTCGTGAGTTTTCTTCAGACATGGCTGAGGTTTCACCTCACCCTCGGCCGACCCTTGCGGAGTAATGGAGCCTTGTTAGCACAAGCAATGCTAATGTCAGCGCTCAATAAATTGGTGAGTTATTTTGCCTTTCAGTGCCTTTATTTGAAAACCTGTGACAGCTGATCCACTCCAAGCTTTATTAAGTCTGTGCGTATTTGTGAAGCTCCTACAAGCCTATCGGGTTCTGTCGGGAACCCGAGTTATGTTTAGCCAAACCCAGGTGTTCGAAATCCGGATTGTTCGTAATCCGAAGCGTTCGTAACCCGGGATCCCACAATACCGTTTTCGGACCGTCGCCTGCGGTCTATTCACAACGTCGCAATTACAGCACCTCGACGGTTCCTTGGACAGCGAGTTTGGCCGTCTAAATTCGGTTCGGTTGATGTGCCGATATTGCAAAGGACAACAGCTGAGAGGCGCTTTGACAACACGTTACACGCCCTAAAGCAGCTAGTCCAGTTCTTACACATGACAACAACGAGCCTGTTTAACATGTCACAATACACTTAAGCAGGACCCTAATTTTTTCTTTGCACAGCGTTCGCACCTGTACCGGAACAAGTCATTAGCAAGAAATATTCACCAGCCTTCATTAGCCAAATAGAGCTAGTAAGCTCTATTTGGCAAATAGAGCTAGTAAGCTGTCTATTTATTGCCTGCTTTTTGTTTGTGGCTATTGCACTTGATTCTAATGAAGGCTCCATTCAAAATTGATAATAGGTCAGATATGAAGTCACTTAAAAAAAGCACAGCTTTCAAGCTTAATTTTCTAGTCCTGCCTGGTGTTCTATAGATATAGTCTACTCCGGTAAGACCGGCTCGGCTGACGTCTCGTTTCAGTTTCGTTCCTGCCGCCGCCGAGGCAGCAACTTGTTACCGAAATGCTGGGTTATAATAGTAATAATGATAACACATTTGATAAAGCGACCTTAACGAACTCAATCTCTTTCTAGGCGCTTTAGCTAGCAGCCGGTTTGTCAGCGAAATGCTGGGTTAGCTAACAGCCGGTTTGTCAACGAAATGCTGGGTTAGCTACCAGCTGGCTGAGGTTAACATCTGATTTTGGCCAGTCTTCAGGAAGCTAAGCAACACTATGTGACAGCCCTTAGAACGAAGTAGCAGTAACAGTACCTAAACCAGCTTTTCACATGCTGATTAATTAGATTTAGCTGCACAGCCTTCTGTTTTAACAGCTCCTGACTAGCCAGGGTGCCACTCTCGAACTCAAGCCTTTTCGAGAAGATCTCTGATGGCTGGTCACAAGCTCAGCTATAGTTATGGCATTGCTGGTGTGAAGCAGAACTACGAGTGGTTACACGGCTGGCTACATCGGTGTCATTTTGGCACCATAGCTTCCTATATTAATGGAATTATATTCGGCTACCTTGCTACGGTAGACAGTTAATTTCCAAACTTTGACTGATTTCTTGAGTCGTCCTCCCAGATCTCCGCGGACAAGACTATGCTCACTGGCAGACCAATGGCAGGCATGTAATGACCAGTCGATACACATCAACCAAAGAGCAACAACTCTCTAAACGATAGGCGTTTTATTTGCAAAAACAATACCTAAGCTACACATTCTCATGAAATTATACTTGAGGCTTTTTATACAAACTGGGGTAGACGAGCGAGCGAACGGTGGCCCCCCAGCGAGTTCGTGAGTGAAGGATGCCTGACAAGAGCAAATAGGTGTGGCCACTGAACGAAGCCGACGGTCAAGAGAGCTTAAAGCTGTAGTCGTTGGCAATCTTTGCGGCATGATTTTGCGCACGAATCGCCACCAGTGCCTTTGCTATCTGCTTGATGCTCTCTCTAAAACGTGGGAGATAAAGCAACAGGTTCACTCTTCCGGCAGAAACAAGTGAGCATTATTGCTTAGCCTGCCAGATGATGGCGGCACGGCTGCATTAGCAGCCACCGCCGACTAATCTGCACACTGCCGACTGCTAATAGCAGCATTGCTAAGCACCCAAACGAGGCTCTGCAGTCAACGGCATGAGACCGATGAGAGCTCTGCCCCAGGAACAGTTTGCATTTCCATCAGGCGAACGAGGCAGGGGAAGAGAGGGAGGGAGGAAAGGACGAAGGAGAGGGTGGGAGGGAGGGCATACCTTATTATTTTTGTATCTCGGCTCGGGTCAAGAGAAGCCTTGTACTGAGTGCTCGCAGAGGCATTGAGAAACCGGCAGAAGTTCTCCAGCTGCGGCAGGGTGCTATCCCCAGGAAGCGACTTGAACCAGTGCTTCGGCAGCACATCCACAAGCTGCAAAGCGACACCTCCCCTGAGCTCGCACGAACGGCCTGCATGCGCCCGCACAGATGCCCAAGTGTTTTGCAAAGCGAGAAGCCGCGTCCGTGGCGGCAAGACTATTGCTGTGGCACGCGATCGGCATTACGGATGGACCGCCCGGGCAAAAGCATACGGTGACCATACAAATTGAATCCTCCTCATGGTGCCTCCACCGCTGGCCGAGTCGGCCTGAGTCGGAGACGAGTCGAACTGGCTGCAGCACTGCAGGCCGAGCATTATGTATCGGTTGAGCAGGCAGTCGAGACAGAGCTCCATCAGCAGCCGGTCCGAGAGCAGCAGCCCAAAGCTCGCCACGTTCCGCAGCAGCTTGGCAGCCGACCAGAACTGACGCAGCAGATAGTTCCGTGGGGCGGCGTGCTTGTCGAGAAGCCTGCAAAAGCCGAAGGCCACGGCTGCACGGGAGACCCATCATCAGGCACCACGCCGAGATGGGCGAGCGCGCAGCGAGATTGGGACCCGACGAAAAATGTGGGCGCAATCCGTGCTTGGTTGGGATCGTGGCTTTGTCTAGCAGGCACCTGCTGCTTGGATCGCTTCAAGGAGGCCTAGATCCCCCTTCCCTTCCCACTCGGACTGTCTACGTCATGAACCGCTTACCATTTCGGGACTTCGATGGGGCATCAACATAGTAAGAGGCACTATTACTTTTAAACTGAATCACCAAATATAAAGCATGGATTGCAAAGAAAATTAGAAACACATACATGCCCAAAAAAGTATACTACAAAAAAAGAAATCTAAACAAAATAAAGCAACAATGCTACTTTTCCCCAAGCGATTGTCTCAATTTTCAGTATACCAGTGACCGGATAGACACGGCAACAATGATATGCAATAAGTCTGTTACCCTCTATGTTCGGAAGGACACGTGCGACTGCAAACACATGTTGCCACGACAGCACATTAGTTACTAAGGTGCTTTGGTCGAAAACCACTGAGTAATTACTTGACTATATGATTTGATGATTTCCAAATAGTATGCAAGTATTAAAATGATTATGAGAACCCTGTCTAACCCGAAAGTAAAATGGAAGCTAAATATCGACGATTCACAAAGTTACCCATCTCTTCACCATATGCAACTTGTATCCCAACTTGCTGAGCCTTGGCAACTTGAGGTACATGTTTGCAGCTGGCTGAAAGTTACAAGCACGTTAAAGGACACAACGGGCCACGTATTGCTACACTTACCCAACCCACATTTTATGCCAAGGTTCAACAAGTTGAGCCGAAAGCCGCATATACTGCAGAGATCGGCAACTTTGTAATTTGTTGATATGTTGCTTCCGTTTAATATCCGGGTTAGACCAGTTTCCCATAATCATTTTAATGGTTTCATTTAATGTGAATATCCTCAAAACTTCACAGTGCACTTCTAGCGTATGGTTCTTTTGAAAGGCATCCTTCATGACACCGATTACTTGACTATAGTTTCTCAGTGGCTTTCGACCCTCATGCCTTTAACGATTCAAGCAGAAGCTACCAAAGACGGTCGACTTGACCCAGTGGTTAAGGTGCTCGCCCCGACCAAGGTCTGGCCGAGGTCATGGGCTCGAATCAAGAGGCATATGTGAAGCACCTGAATAGAGAAGTTCTCTTAGGCGCTATAAAAATGAATATAATTTCACTCTAGGAGTGGGGTACAGCAATAGCGCCTCAGGGAAGGGCGACAAGGGGCAGACAGGCAGCCGTCTGCTTTGTCGGGTGTGGCAGCGCTGCAACAACAAATCTGGCCTCACTCTTTGGAATACAGCGGCATGAAGACGTCCTCATCCAGCGAGCGGCGAATCCTTGATGTGACTGCACCGAACAGTGCCATCGTATTCTTGCTGTCGGCTGTTAGCGTGGGATAGTCGAGGACGAGATGGCGCAGCAGCGCCGTCAGCCGCGTTGTCTGGGAATGGGAGGTTGGATCCCACGTGGCCTCGACCAAACCTAAAACATGGCCGGTAGAAGCATCATGTGGCAGCAGCTTGGAGGCAGGCTTCTTTGCAAACGTTAGTTGAGCAATAATGCTAATGAAGGGAGTGAGGAGAGGGATAAATAGAAAGAGGAGAGAGAGACGGAGAGAGAGAGAAAGAGAGAGAGAGAGAGAGAGAGAGAGAGAGAGAGAGAGAGAGAGAGAGAGAGAGAGAGAGAGAGAGAGAGAGAGAGAGAGAGAGAGAGAGAGAGAGAGAGAGAGAGAGAGAGACAGAGACAGAGAGAGAGAGAGAGAGAGACAGAGAGAGTGAGTGAGATGAAATGCAATACTGACCGTCCATACTCAGCCTGCAGCACACCACTGATTGACTGATCGACAGCCCACATAAAAAGCTTATGCAAAGCCGTCACACAACACTTTCTTTCCTTGCTTAATGAGCACGGATTACTTTACTCCAAGTCCGGTCGACTAAAGAGCGACAGCAAAAGCTAGAGGCATTTGACCAACCACCCGTTGTTGACGAATTATTCCATACACATATGGAAGGTGCACATAGATGAAAACATTTTGGTGTCACACCCATAGCTGACGAGGTTCTCTACTTACACAGAGCGTGTTACCTCAAAATAGTAACACGGACAATATATGCAGACTCTAGTTTGAAAACATTTAGCAGAAAGACCCTAAAGATGGTCCCGATAGATTACACAGCTAATGCACGAAAATATTAACACAAATAATGCACACACAAATACATACTAATGCACATACACGCAAAAATGAACATATAAGCCAAAACAAACAAACAAACAATCACACAATTCATGTACAACCCCACAGGGTCATACAGCCTCACATTGGCTGATAAGGTTGAAGATTTTAGAGGGAGGAGGAGGAGGAGGAGGAGGAGGAGGAGGAGGAGGAGGAGGAGGAGGAGGAGGAGGAGGAGGAGGAGGAGGAGGAGGAGGAGGAGGAGGAGGAGGGAAGAGGAGGAGGAGGAGGAGAGGAGGGGATGCTGCAGGAGGAACGAGCCAGTGCACGGGGAGGAGGAGGAGGAGGAGAGGAGGAGGATGTTCTGCAATAGGCTACCCTTAATTGCATGCAGCAAGTGGTGATGGCTGCTAAGCTGGTTCTACTGAGATACACATATAAACGAATTGGTTGAATCAACCGACCATAACTTCTTTAAAATACTGTAGACAGTACGAACAGCCATTAAAAACAGCTTTGATGTGGCATGCACACGCATCAAGCCTATATAAACCCAAACATGTGTCATTCATGCCACTACAGTCTACAGGTTAGGGTTGGAAAGAGCACTGTGCATGCAAGCATTAGGCATCAAAGGACAGGTTAAATATCTACCATCTATTGTGTTCTGTCTACTGTAGAAGGTTATGTAGAACAATGGTTCACTAAGAGACTGGAAAGCAGGATGACAACTTCAGCTGCTACTACGTTTACATCTACACCGTATGATAGAGAAAGCAGCAATGAATCGCTTGAACTACAACTTATAAGAGAAGACAAATGACATTCCATAAATTGCAGCTGTCTGATAACGATCACATACTGCCGCACTCTGATAGCGATCACCTTTTTGTGTTCACTAGCACCATTAAAAACCATTAGCAGAAAAGCACACGGTGGGAAAAATAGAGAAACAACCAGGCGATGCCATACCCTGAAAATCTATCAATCAACTCCAAGTGATTATAGCTAACTGCACTGAAGCACCAGTCAGCTGGAAGGTAAAGCATGAGGGGCTGAATAAAACGGTGGATTTTCCAATGCACAAACGGCATCCAGCCTGGTGCTAAGGATTCCTTCCTAGTTTTGGCTATTCTTTCTGGATCACTACGAGGCATGTAACTAAAGTCATACCTGTTAACTTCGGAATTAATACCTTTTCCACTATACTTGCAAGCAGTTTTGCATCACCGTCATCGTCGTCATCAGGAAGACCACGGCCATCTGAACTACTTGAGCCATAGAATAGCAGTGATCGAAACCAATCCATCTGCTCCAACGATGTAGTGTTAGCCTAAAAACAGATGCAGCATTTGGCAGAACACTTTTGAATAATTACCCAAGCCATACTCGGCATTTACTCCAGCGATAAAGTATGGCACGAGTCTCTCTCTCTCTCTCTCTCTCTCTCTCTCTCTCTCTCTCTCTCTCTCTCTCTCTCTCTCTCTCTCTCTCTTTCTCTCTCTCAAACCACACACCAAAGCTGAAGAACCAGGAAATGGGCCAATTTCGGTATTACACCAACACACAGTTTAGGAGGCACAGGTTCCACGACCGGACTGGGCATTTGCAACAAGTGTCTGCTCTTCGAACAGGGGCGATATGACCTGCGGCTGTACGAGGGAGGCTTCACGAGCAAGTCGCAGGCCTCGACACGAGCACTGACCAGAAGCGGGTTCCAGTCGATGAGCTGCAGTTTGATTAGAGGGGTGAATATCTTGGGCAGGCAGAGCGAAATGTAAGCTTCCCGGTACGAGTCTCCGTAGCGCGCCTTCCACTGCTCAAATCGAGCCTTTATGGGCTCGAAGTGACAAAAATCGTCCACGACGTCGACAAACAGAAGCTGAGCGTCTCGCATGATTTTCTCTACATTCACGAAGCCAACGACGAGTCAGCTGGCAGATACGTGCACACATAGGGGCACGGCAATCAGAGCGAGCGAGAGAGAGCAAGAGAGCTTGAAGGCATGCTTGCCAAGGCTTCGGGCGAAAACATGCAGCACATGCATCGGGCAAGCTGACCCCTTTCTGCTGTCAGCCTGGCCAAATCCGACTGGTTCTCCTCGTCGTCCGACGACATGCCGTCGTTGTGGTCACGAAGGTCACGGTCGAGTCGAGCACGGCGTCGCCGAGCACGCCTTGCCTCACGCTCGGCGACTCGTCGTTGCCGGGCCTCGTCTTGGCGAGTGCTGTCCACTGCCACGCCTACCTTGCCGACTAAGGTCAAACGGTTCAAGACAAACAATGAGTGAGCGATAGAACCCGCCGTATGGAACTGATTAGCTAAGCAGAATCTATCGACATAACAGCAGGACCCATCGACATAATTCGGCCAAGCGGGAGAGCAAACTGACAGCATGGGAAGCACCACCCGATTGGCTGAGAAATGCCCGGTTCTCTTAGACTGTTCAGAGTACCGCCTTTGCCCTATCCTGCATGTTGGCGTGCCATATGTTGGAGTGCCAGTGTGGCTCATCGGAGTTGCCATTGCTTCATTCGTCAGTGCAATACCGTATTTCAAGAAACCACCGCCCCCCAGGAAGAATAGAGTAGCAAATCGGCTATTTGAAACAGCAGTAACCTACGGCATAAGGACTTCTTTTCAAAATGTTCTATTCGGATTTTGAATACTTTCTCGAGTTTTACATTTGCCACAATCTCTTGCAGCGCAACGCCCCCAGGAAGAATAGAGTAGCAAATCGGCTATTTGAAACAGCAGTAACCTACGGCATAAGGACTTCTTTTCAAAATGTTCTATTCGGATTTTGAATACTTTCTCGAGTTTTACATTTGCCACAATCTCTTGCAGCGCAAGTTCCGGCGAGGCGAGCACGGTTGCCATGCACACGAAAGCAAGACCAGATCGGAGCAGACCACGAACGGATCACGAGATCCTGCACCCGACGAGCATCACACGACTGGGGGAGAGGAGAGGAACAAGATTCGAGCGATGGGCACGCTGCTGGCCGAGACGTGCTGGCCACAGCAGGGCATTTCCGTGTGGCACTGTCGGACGCGCGAGTGTGCACGCGTGAGGGCCGGCGACGAGCGATGGGTAAGCCCTACTTGCACTGCATTCATTTGCCTGATCCCGTATGTCGTCTTGGCGCCGCTTGACCAGCTTCTCGGCACGCAACCGGGCCAGAGACAGCATAGCCAAGTCGAGCTCGCTGATCCTCTGGAACTGAGAGAGAGAGAGAGAGCATGAGGACGGCGTGCTGGAGCGGCAGGCGTGGCTCGCCTGCTTCTGTGGCAGCAGCGTGCAGAGGACCAATCAAACTACCTTCTCGTTGAAGCAGTCGCAGAAGTCGCGCACGAAGCCTCGCATCTCCTGGAAGAACTTGTAGCGCTCTTCAAGCCGGACGACGATGCTGTCCTCCGAGCGGCTCTCGAGGGAGTCAACCGTCTCCTGGCTGGAGAGCAGGCCCTGGGCGACGTTGGCCAGCTCCTGGGTGTGCACCCGGTGCACCTCGTCCAGCGAATCCAGCCTGCCACGAACGAGCGCGCCACATCGGGGTCAGCCCACGAAAGGCGAACTCGTTGCACCTCGGCTGCCACTCAATTCGATGCGCGTGCCAATGGCAGGGACACGGTACCTTTCTTTGAGAAGACGCCTTAACTGCTCTGCCGTGACGTTCTCGGATGGCAGCCTCGGTGGCAGCCGCTGCATAGCGACGTAGGTTGCAGAATGAGCTCCAGGGGCTCCAGCATAGTAAGCTGCAGTCGATGCATAGGCACCGGCAAAATAGTTGCCACTTCCAGCCGTGGGTGCACCAGCACTGGTCTGGTATGCAGTCGGCGGATAAGGCACATTGTAGCTTGCAGTCTGCTGCGGCACAGTGGTAGCCTGTATTTTAAGAAAAAACATCAGTACGACTAATAACAATAATAATAATAATAATAATAATATTACAATTGATATAGCACGTTCAGAAAACATAATCTCTTTCTAGGCACTACATCTGCTGCAAAGGAATGCCACTGTGTGACAGATAGTGTCATTCACGCAGCTTCAGTGTTATTTCGAACAAGTAGTGACAGTAGAGGCCACAGCCCCACCCAATTTTCCACGAGCCATCCCATGTTTTAGTGCAAGTCCGAGCTGACTTCTGATGTCAGCTCACCCAGGGCTTGTTTGAAAGCTTCGATGAAGCCCAAACACCACCCAGCATACAGGAACTGGGCCAAGGGAAAACCTGAGCACAACCAGTCGACAAAGATATGCAGCTAAAATGAGGCAGATGTGAAAGTTGTGCAACTGGCGGCATGTTCTGGTTGTGTACTAAGCTTCAATATGGCATGGCAGAGCCCTACACGTCAATGAGCCATCAGGGCACCTTAGCTCATCATTGGCCGAGGCATCGTCCATGACGAAACTTGCCAAGAATATGTGAGAGTGGAAGGCCTCTTGGAGGGGTGGAGCAGTCACATGACCACACCTCCAAATCTGTTTACACGAGAGCCACTGACTCATTAACCGGCAAATGGAGTCACTCACTAAGCCAAATGCAGCAAAGTGTGAACAAGGTCAATATTGTATTTGACAGATGGTCACAGTTCAAGAATGTAAGGACTTACTCAACTAAGGGCATTAGATTGACACACAAATTTAATATTTAAGTATTATTAATACCCGAGGCATCTCGACCTACTTTTTCAACAAACTATTTGCAGGTCTTCCTGACTGTGCAATGGAACCATTACTGTCCGTAGGAATCTCTGCAGCCATGCTTGCCCCTGGGTCTTAGCCAAGGGTCAAGGTGCTTGCTCTCCACGAACCACGTCGAAGGTTCGAGTCCTGCTGCAGTGGGCGATCCTTCATTGCCAATTGCAAGCGGTGGTGACAGCCGTTAAGACTCTCCTGGCACTATATACATGCGATTGTTAAATCTGCTAACATTTTCTTTGTTTCATGAGCAACAACCATACTCGGATCGGTGGACAAGACACATAACAACTTTTGGGGGGCAGTGCTTAATGAACTTTGGGCCAGGAATAAGCATGCCACACGTCTGGTCTCGTGTTGTGGAGCTCTATTTAAGGAAATGATGCATAACCACACTACCAGTAAAGCCCAAAAAACACGAAAGGACCGATGTGTTAGCTGGTTGATTCCGAGGTCACTTAGGCTCATCATTTTATTTTTGGATGATGCTTCTGAACGACTTTATTCCATCACAGTGCACTAAGATTCATTCGTTATGCCAAGGTTAATGAGATAAATATATTTCGATGACTGACTAAACAAGTTCTTAATCAACTGCCAAGGTGTGAAAACAGCTGATTTTGTGCAGGCATCACCCTGGAGAGGTCAAGGGTCAAATGAATGCACGATATCCATGCAGTGGATTAAAAAAATCATTCGACTGAGATGGCGAACATAATTTGCATAGTATTATTATTAAAGGATTGCTATAACACACCAACACACCTAAATATTTTTAAAAGGTACTTCACATGCGCTGAAAAGACGACAGGGCAAAATTTTGAAACCCTTAGGCAAGTCAAGCCTTGGAAGTCTCCATGAGAAATATTCAGCACAAGACCAACAATACAACTCATAATCTTCACCCTCACTTTTAACCTAGTTTATGAATAGTTTCGGATTATAACCAAATTTAAAAAAAGATCCGATTAAAATCGGCTTTAACCAGTACACATAAAGGGTCGACTACATGATTGCCAGAAAAAACAATACAATCGACCACACTCGATGTCTAAGGTCTCTATACCATGCCGAGGCTCTATCAACCACCTAATGCCCTTGCATGGTCACATATCAATGTTTTTTTTTATTATTAAGAATGTGCTACGAGCATAAGTCAGCCTGCACTTTTTGCTCGACAATTATTTCGTTTCAAATATTTTAATCGGCACATTGTTGTGCCCATAGGCCACAGGAAATGATTCTTTGAAGGTTCCTCAATTAATTTTTTTATAATCAAACAGATATATTTTCTACCAGGGTAATGGATAGCACATATAATTTCGAACAGTGCTTAGCCTAGAGCTTCGCATGCCCAAAATGATCGGTTTTTAGACCTAGACAATGGCTGAAGAGCTGCATACAGCAATAAAAATCGTACTGCACAATGATTGGACGAAGTTACCCAAATCCAAAAACGGCATCAAAAACCAAGTGACCATAAAAACCACCCAAGATACCATTTGAAGTGTTTCGGGCCCACTGCAATTACAATCAAAGTAATGGCATGCACAATTTTCTGCAGATTGCGCTCTAAGGTACACTTCCATATGGGTAGCCAAAAATAGCTACACTGTGCTATACCTGGTTAGGTAAAGCTGGTCTCCAGGCACAATGCTTTACTTCCCATTGAGATTAGCTGTCAGTCAAAGGAAATTGACAAACAATGTACGAAATCTCCTCGATGTAGAAACATGTTTTCGCGAGGCTAAGGCATGAGAGAAAGTTTAAGCGTTCTTTCGAATGTGCTGAGTGAGAGGCTTGCCAGCACGGTATGAGGATAGGGATGCTAGCTGATTGCCCTGCCCAACCAGAGAGTCCAAGCTGATAAGTGAACCCCAAGGGCACCACCATGGTGCTGACAGTCTAATCCTTGAGCCAAGCACGACCAAGCCGGCTATTCTATCAATTAAAAACATTTCACACCTCACCATTTCTTCTCGATAAGAGACCGAACACTCGCCGTGGGAACCCGATAGCAACAAAGAACCCGAATGAGCACTACCGCAGCAGATAACAAAGCATGGCTACCTCCCCCCCCCCAATCCAGCGCACGAAACAACCAAAAGCCAGCTTTGCTGAGCAAGCACTGAGTGTCAGAGGGCAGTGAGCGAGTGGCAAACGACATGCAGCGCAGGCTCATCGAAGCTGCCAGACGTGCCTCCATTTCGCGTGCGCGCCAAGCCCCCTCCCCCTCGGAAGTCGGGCTGGAATACCTGCTGCTGCTGCTGCTGAGGACCGACGGCTTTGCGAATCTGCTGCTCTTCCCACTCCCGCTCGTGCTCGCTCTCCGTGTCCGATCCGTGCTCGGCTGCGAGGAACGAGTCCTTCATCTTCTGCCGCTCTCTGGCGGCAATGTTCACCGAGAAGTCGATGCGCTCGTCTTCGTCGTCGGTGCCGTCATTCTCGTCTTCCCTAGCACCAAAGGGATCGACGACACAGTGCTACACAGCAGGGGCCCCTTTTTTTTGCGCGGTTCCGCATTAACCACCACAGCAGCTTAACAATGATGACGGGCACACCTGACTCCGCTCGGAAAGCCTAGCTGAAAGAGCTTAGGCCGGCTTAGGTCCCATGTAGCCTCTCTGCACGGAATCGGGCCCGTCACTTTCGACAGTAAATTTCACTAGACGACTACATCGGCTCTCCAGCCCAGTCTGCTTACTTTCACATGTGCATCATTAAAAAAAAATCTATGCTTCCTCAGGTAAGTATCCAAAAGCTAAGCTAATCCATGCAATTGTGACATCTCGTCTTGTCTACAGTGGCCAACTGCTAGCATGCTTTCCTGCCTGCGCACTTAGTCACGAAGTTGTTGTAAAACTAATCAGCCCACTTTTAGTTCCCTTCGTTATCTTACTCTGGCATACCTATTTGAAATCTAGCCTAATCAGGCTTCCCACACACAGTCTGGAATGCTATCCGGATTCAAATGGCAGTCTGAAGTTCGTCTTAGTCCAAAGCTAAGCTACTCGATTCGGAAGAGAAGGTGCTGTAATATGCAGCCTGAGGACCACACGTATTCCCGATAGGTAAGACTGAGCAAGACAATGGAGGGACCTCGAAGTCGATGCGCTGGTTGTTGTGGAGTCTGAGCAGGTCGGTGGGAAGTAGTGTAATTCGGCAATAGCAATACTCACGACAGACCGACCTAATTGAACCAACTATACACCCAGCCAAAAACAATTCCTCACATTATGGCCAAAGCTGCTGTGGCTGCTATTCCGTTTGGGTAAGCAGTGGATTTTCAATGATACCAGGCATACTTAAATTGTGTGGGAGCACATTTAAATGTTTATTGGCTGCCCAAAAGCACACTCATGCTGTTGGAATGCATAAGTTCAATATGACATCGCCTTACAACGATTGTCTATGACCTTTCTCTGGCAAGGGTTTAAGAGGTCGACTACTGATGTGGACTAAACATCCACACCTAAGCCGGGTGTCGATACCGTCCCATAACTGGTCGATGGGTTCAGCCAATGAAAAAGGCGCGACGATACCTGACCAGCCTTGACTTGGCAGCATGCCGATCGACCTTTGCAGTGTCATCAATCGGTATGTATTCACCCATCTCACGAGCCATCTGTCGCTTCACTCGAGCCATGTGGATCAGCTTCGCATCAGGAATTTCTCCGCCTAACAGCAACATTCGGTTAGAGAGCATTACAATTAGGTAAAGTAAAAGTCGGCTGCCTCAACAGCCTCAATAATAAAGTTGCAAAAAAGACGTGGCACGATCCTGTAGCTGGTAGCAGGTAATAAAGGATTGCCTGCTGCAGGACTCGAACCCATGGGGGGGGGGTGACACACGAGCAGCCTACCCTTGCTAGGAGACCCAATGGAAAGACTAGCTACCGGGTGCAATCGACTGTTAGTAACTGCCTGTAACTGCAGACTGTCCACCTGTGCTTTCGATGCAGGGATCACAGCAGCAAGCAATCGTTTACACTTGCCTATCTTCAATGGGGTGACCCCAGTTTAGAACACACTTCTATACTCACGCTCTAGGACGGATGTGAACGTGTGTCGTGCAGGCGGACGTCGCCCACTACCGTCAACTGGCCCGAAGCGCTCGTCCTCTGAGTCAATGTCCATGTCCGATGCCTTCTCTCCACTCAATATCCTGTCCTAAAGGAGCATAGTGCGAAGCGCAGTTCAAAGGCTGACTAGTATGGCAGGGATTTGAAGGTGCACGCGACAGGGCAGTCCAAGCCGGGACGGCCAAAATAATCCATGCAGTGCACCGGACCTCGCCATCCAATGCGCGTCTGCTGCTGCTGCCAGCACCAGCACCAGCGGCACTGACGGTTGCCCCGCCGTCGGCCAGTGAGCTGCTGCTACTGCCTCCGACGCCTTCTTTTTCTTTTTGCTGCTCCTTCTTAAGCTTCTTGGCAACCTTTTTACTATGACTTGACTTCTTGACGGTGAACACAGCTCCTTCTTCTAAACATCAAGATCACATAAAGGGGTCACGCGTGGCTAGGCAAAGCAGGTGCATGCGCAGAAAAAAGCTTTGCTATGCAATCTCATGCAATGCCAGACACAGCCTACCGTGAAAGGAAGGCACATCTAACTGGAGCTAGCGCTGCTAGTAGAGCCGGCAACGCCAGCATCAACACAGTTATATGGATACTACCACAGCACTATATGATTGCCAACTAATCCTGCATGGCATACAACGGGACCGGTTCAGGTGGAGTGGCACAGCGAATATGTGGCACACAGTTTCCTATTTTCACCAGTCAAATGAAATGCACACGTAATTTCCGGACATCTTCCGGTGCTTACGGGTACTTGTAAAAAGCCACACAACCTCTCCATATGGCAACCAATAGCAAAAGCATTAGCAGCACTGTCACAGCCATAAACAAGTAAGACCTTAATGGCATGACAAACGACAGTCTCATTTCATTGACATCTCACACCCTTCCGGGTTACGCAGGTGTTTCACAGTTGGCTTAAAAGTTGGAGACTTGTGTCAGGGTTAAGCCGAACTTCACAATCCAGGTCATGAGTTCGAGTCACAAAGCAGGTAATATAAAATTGCTTACCCACGGCTAGCAGGACTATAGTAGCTAATGCTTTCTGCTGCTATCACAGGATGCTATTGAATCAGCTGACCTTTAATTTACCCTAGGGAACACCAATAAATGAAAAGGTACTTGCAATGCACCAGTACTTACTTGCAAGATGGTAGTATTTGGAAGCCAGATAACTAATCTAAGCACTCAGCAAGGCCTGTAACCTAAAAAATGGGAGTCCTGTAAATCTGTTTCGACGTATCAGGTGTGATGCAAATGCATTGGCTCAGCTGTAGCTGGATTTGAGGCCCATAGAATGAATAGCTTTGCAGGTGCTCTCTACTGTGAAATAAGTAGTTAACAGTTAGTGTGAAACTCTCAATACCGAACTGCACACGCATCCTCACAGTAGCCCATCGACTTCATGGTCCTGCCACTTATTTTTAAGTCCCTTCATTTTTTGTTTCAGTTATCTATTCGAAATACTTACTCCTGGGCTATCACGACCCAGTGCTAGGCTTCTGATCGACACATACTGCTCTGACTCGTTTAGCTGTCCGTCTAACCTTAATCAAGTCTGTTCATTGGGGTCTGGGTCTTTAGCTAACTAAACTCACAAAGCCAGGTACTTGCCACCAACCGACATCACAAAATGCCCTGACTTAAAATTTACAAGTTTTGTCACTGTGAGCATTCCTATATGAAAAAAAGTAACGGTCACCTAACTCACCAGACCTATTTATACAATCTCAGGAAAGCCTTAGCGGCCAGCACCCTGCAGCCATTAGGAATATTCTTCAATATGACTTGAAAACCCACGACCTGGGTTGGAAACTGCAAGCACCTTACCGCAGGGCTAAAGCTTGAGCAAGCTGAAATGGTATATGCTAGTACCACTAATCCTTCGACATTCTTCTTTTCACGTGTATGTAAAATGCTTAGAAAGAGGCTTTGTTCTCTTTGGTACTATACTAGACTATATCAACGTTTTATTATTGTTATTCTTTTTTATGCCGACAACATAATGGGTCGGGTGTACCTTGTTAGACACGAAGCACTGTACGTGAAACAACGATCGCTTGAATTTATAGCGCATCTGCAGCAGTAGTGCTATCCCAAAGGGTAAAGAGAACGACGGGAAAATGTTCCTTGTAGGTTTGGATACGACTGCACAATCAGCCGAAGAGAAAGAGCCAGCCTGTCCTCGGCCGGAGAACCCGACCAAAATGCCCCCAAGCCTTCACTGATAAGTGTGACCCACCAACTTGCTATGGTTAGCCATATAAGTAATCAACAATGCAAAAATGGTACATAGCAATTGCTGACCACGTAACTGCCCAAGGCTGCTGTAACTTGGCAGGCGGCATGCCTGTTAAAACAGCCCCCCAGAAATGACGGCTAACCGAAAACCATATGGAGGAACAATCCAAGGGCCTTGCTGCTCACATATGAGGACCAAGGACTGTCACGAGTCAGGATGTGGATAACAAGGCCACAAGAACTGCAGCTAACTGCCAGTGATATCAAGAAGCAAGTACTAGCTGAAGACGAACACATGTTCTCCTCGGCTTTCCCAGCTCCACAGTCAACCTGTATCTTTTGTTCCCGTGGGCTTTGCGTGAAGTGCATATTACTAACCAGGGATCCTACTAATCGTTCCGATTGTCTTCTCCCCTCAGTCCCAGTACACACGACACCAACCACACAACTAAATCTTGGTCACTGCCTCTCTTCCCCGAGGGCTGAAAGCACCTCCACACAGATATAGTTATCCTAGGTGGCTATACTATCATTATTCTTATTATAATTGCCATCGATAGCCTGCATGCTGTTTGCCTTACATAAATCAAGTTCATGCAACAATCCTGAGTATGGGTCACTGGGGGAAAGGTCACTAGAATAACGTACAGCTAAGGTAATCCAACTTAACAGCCTCATTCATAAAGCAGCAAAAGAGCATAAGTGGCAATCACTCTGCTTGCAACAGGCAATGCTGGATTGGCTGCTGCAGGACATGATTTGGATCGTAAAGAGTTACCACCTTGCACTGGCTAAGATACAGTGGCCGTGTACACATCAGCTGACTCAACAGCCTCTCACATGTAGGGCAGAAGAGCTGCAGTGCACCGCCCCCATCCGGCTAGCGGAATAGGTTGAGAGCCCAACTCACGAGTTCTCCAGTGCGAGCACATTACCACCGGGCTTAGACCCGGGTGCAAGCAACCAGCATTGTTGCTCGTGTGTGTATGTGCGTGAGAGAGAGTGAGAGAGAGAGAGAGAGAGAGAGAGAGAGAGAGAGAGAGAGAGAGAGAGAGTGTGTGTGTGTGTGTGTGTGAACGTGCAACTGCCCATTTCAACCCTTCCCTGCCAATGTTCAGACGTGTCGCACACTAACACAGTCAGACACAAACTATGCTAGGCCTCTAAGCGAGGTTCTATTCAACGCAAGGCAGCACGAGGTCCTAAAGGGCAAACTAGCGAGCTGGACTGCAGGTAAAGTCGGACGGCAGGCTTTTAGTTCGACGGAGGAGATGCACTTCTTACATGCGCCTTTAAGGGTACATAGTCTAAGCGGTCTGCTACCCCTTCGTTCAATGACGACGGCACATCTACCAGTGGCAAATTAAAACACAAACATGGGTTCCACGAGGCGGCGAAGGCGCTCGGAAATGAAGCAAACGGCAAGATTTCAGTATTAAAAACAAAAGTATTTGGCTCCTCGCATTGCAACGAAGCCCGACTTACGACGCGACAAGGCACTTTTCAGTGGGAGCAGACATTAGCACGACCGAAGACGGGAGGGAAAATTATGAAATCGTTTACCAACGGCAATGTCAGTAAATCACGTCTTAACAGAATGCCGCGACCGCTGGTAAACGACGGCCTTTGACTCTGCAAGCTCGCCGAGGCAGATTGTATATTTTAAGGGGGCAACTGGGCGCTAACCTTCATCGTGATCAAAACTCAGCAGATGGTTCGGCACCGGAGCTTTCTCTTGGGCGATTTTCTTATCTTTTGATATCTTCTGGCCGGCTGCCTGCGGTGGCAACGGCCTTAAGATATCGCCGAAGTCAT
Organism: Cristatella mucedo; assembly: GCA_009760855.2. Classification (NCBI taxonomy): domain Eukaryota; kingdom Metazoa; phylum Bryozoa; class Phylactolaemata; family Cristatellidae; genus Cristatella; species Cristatella mucedo. Next base: position 2,906,860 of record WPIO01000045.1, on the reverse strand, counting down.
CGCAAGCACTAACAGACTCTTCATGTTCTTCATTTTCGGCGTTTCGCGGACGAAAATTCTTTGGTTTCTTGAACATCTCCCGACAGGCATCCGGCGGAAACTAGCAGCGCCTTGTGGGTATTAACGCGTGCTCTTCCGTTCTCACGAGAGGGCATGTGAGTGGGATTGATGAAGGGAGTTGTCTTCCCGGTTAGCTCGCTTGGCGCGTCTGCCGGTACTACAAATGTGACGATAAGCATCGCACACGTCTAGCACAGATTTAAACCCGAAAGTAATATACCATTAAACTGCAGCAATATTATAACGGCACAAACGCTATTTGTGCTTGGTACCGCTCAGACCTAAGACGAGCCTACTTACAATCTGACGCATTGGTGGAAATAAGCGGCGGGGTAACTAGTCACGGCTAAGAGCCGTGTTGTAAGAATATTAGACTTAATAATAATAAATTTGATATAGTACCCTCAGAGAACTCAATATCTTTCTAGGCATTTTACATGTGCTGCATAGAAAGCCTTATCGAATGGTGAGTGGTAGCGTGCTCAATGACGAGCATAACATAGTTAGGTCCGACATGCTCAGGGTCAGCATGCAAATATGGTTAGTGGCAGCATGCACAGTGTCAGCATGCATAAGCATGTAAAAGACGAATCACATGGTTCCAGTCAGCTTGCTTATGTTTAATGCGGAACACAAAGAGTTTCGTTTCGAAAGAAAGAATGCTGACAATAGATGACGTCAGCAACTCTTTTCACATTGCAATACCTGCGGCTAGTGCGCACATAGGTTTAGAAAATACTGCTAGGTCGAGGCGCTTAACTGAGTCACTTAATGGTAAGTTATCGCTGCTGTATACATTCTATATTCCAAACGGATGCACACGATATATTTTGTATAAAAATAATCAATTGAATGCGACGTTTGCAAGTACTAAAAGACCGTAACAACTATAGCAAATAGCAGGTTATACAAGTAAATAAGGTACCGTCTCATCGCTGTATACGAAAATCAAGGGCTACAATTTGAGCGATATAAAAAGATTGCTTTCATCATGAAACTGACAGTATTCCTAGCAGTAGCGAAAACTCAGTAGATAAATGAGTAGGAACACATTTGTTTAACTAATTTGTATGAATATTAATAATAACATATTTGATAAAGCACCCACATAACTCAATCTCTTTCTAGGCGCTTTAAATTTGCTGCAAAGGAAGCATGATTGAATGGTTAGTAGCAGCATGCTCAGTAAACGACAAGAATAACATGGTTAGGGGTGACATGCACAGGGTCAGCATGCAAGCGTAGTTAGTGGAAGCATGCACTGTGTCAGCAAGCATAAACACACAAAGAACGAATCACAGGGACCAACTACTTGCTGTCTTAAATAGGTGTATTTTTAGTTTCTTTTTAAATGTGTTTTGACGTAAGCAGTAAAACTAAAGTACACTAACACTCAAGTAGGACTAACGTATCTGTAACACTAAAGTACCAGAGCATTTACGTCGAGGTACCCAAGAAATACAAAAAAACACGGAATAGCTAAGACGCAAGAATTCACAAAGGCGGAAGGCGCACGCTTGGCTGCAGCAATCTTTGACGGAGACAAGCAGGTGCTGTCCCGGAATACTAGTGCGCAAATGTCTAAGACACGAGAGACTGCGTAAAGAGAGCTCACCCAAACGAAGCGCCTCTCAGCTCGTCGACGGCTCTAGCCTATCCAGCACTAAAAAATATTGCATGCGCGAGACGCGCCACTGCGAGTAACGCCAGGGGACTTAACTAAAGTCTCGTAGTCGTGGCCGGTTTCTCGAGCCGTTCCGTGGCTGGGCGCGGCGTCCAGAAACTGTGTCCGGCACTCCATTGTTCGGAATGCGATTCCTTAGCGACGGGGACGCACTTCGCACCTGCCGAAGTCCACCTCAGAACCTCCCAGAATGTTCCTAGCCAGCTATCGCGGTCCGTTGGCGTCGTCGCTCATCCAGCGCAGCCAAGTCAGAGGGTAGGCTTGGCCCTGCCGCCCTGTCGGCTACCCGCTGGCCGCATCGCGTTTTATCCGCCCGGGGCTAGTGAGTCTTACGAGGGTTCGCGGATGTTCTTCTTCTAGCGTTCTTCCTGTGCGTCCTCCCACTCCACCTACACGTCCAGGTTTCGGAAGCGATTTTCTCTGCCAGGTAGTTGAATTTTTCTGGCTGTCCCTGGGTCAATGCAGTAGTCGGCGTCTTCCAGGACGCGTTGAGGGTCCTTCGAATGACTTCCTCCGCAGGCCTTCTAGATGAGCGTGATGGCTTTGACGACGTCTTACTTTTCCCTCCCCAGGAAATTGCGGACAGTCATGTCGGATGAAAGCTGGCACACTTAAAGGACCTTTTTGAAGAGTGCTCTAGCTTGGAGCTTCTTGAAGTTGGCAATCGCCTACTGGTCCATAGGCTGGACGATTGAAACAGTTCTTGGTGGCCCGTACTGAAGATTTACCAACTTGAAGTTATCCTCCGGATCTTTTTGGTGGCCGGGGTGGTCAAACAGAAGTACCTTTGTAATTGTTCACCGTAGCTGTAAAGACATGCTCTTATCAACTCTGAACGGAGTTCACTGCAGCTTTGAACCTTAGTGAACCGAGGTCATGTCACAAATTATCCCCCTCCCTGTATTTCACTGTGGACGCCGCGAAGATTTAGTCAGTTACATAATCAAGGAGCATAGCGAAGATTTGACAGCACAAGGCCCAGTTTGTTTGTTGCAGATGGCGCTGGCTGATTATCGGCCTGGAACTACACCTTGCTGCTCAGTTGGTCGATACCCATGGTAGATGGTGGTGAGCCGTAATGGCTCACTAGATAAGGCGGTTGCTTTTCACGACCTCGGCCCCAAGGTCGTGGGTTCGAATCCTGTGGTGGGCGATCCTGTATCGCCACTGCAAGCGGCGGTGATAGCCGCCAAGGCTCTTCTGTCGCGATACAAAAAGAGGCTTCTAAATCAGATAGTATTATTTTTTTATTTTTGGTTGTTTTTCGTTGGCAGACGAGTCAACAGATACAGGAGCAGGTTTGGGTTGCACGCTGACGATGATGGGCAAAGGATCTGTTGCCTCCGAACTGCGGAGCGTCCGTGATGTTATCCTAAAGTGAACGGGGTCCTTAAGCATGAAACCAGTATCATTATTTCAAACGAAACAAACGGTCACGGTTTTGACAAACGTGGCTTGCCGGTGCCATGTACGGTCAGAACTAGGCCGCAAGCGCAGCGCTCGTAACGCCGCTAGTCGCAGCCGACGAATTCTTCTGACGCCTGAACGTTGCAGTGCGGCTAGTTACTTGTCAGTGGTGCACCAATGCACGCAGGCACGCCGGCAGTTGCAGAAACGCGTCGGCGACGAAGAGCGACCCTTCCTTTGACAGATCAAGGTCATATGTAAAATGCCTAGAAAGAGATTGAGTTCTTTGAGGATGCTATATCAAATGTATTATTAGTATTTGTATTATCCATAATGCAGGCTGTTTGACAGCAGCGGATGGTTGCAGGCGTTGAACAGCGGTCAAGATGTACACCGATGGCTCTGTGGCCCAGAGCTCAAATTACCTCCGATGCTACTATTGAGTGCCGAATCTCAATTGCCAGTCTATCTCAGGGCGCCGGCTTTTTATACGGCCTCGGCAATACTATCCTATGGTTGCATAGTCGCGAATAAAAATTATCCGCCACGATCCGGCTGGTTTAGCTGGCGCCGTCGCCATTTTATAATACACGGCGAAAGGTCTGGCTTTTCCGTATGCGATTATAAACGACTAGGTTTCCGCCCGCCAAGTGTGAAGGAAAACTTATTACTCACGTATTCGTCGTGCTTCTGCGTCGGCCTTACTCACTCAGGCACGCTTTTGGTGGCGTGACTCAGACACAGCTTCAGCTTCAGTCAAGATCGTCTTCTGCTTCTGCTTCTTTCCCAGTCTCTCCGGCTGCACATTGCTGCTGGCGAGAGCGTCTCTTTTCTTTCGGCTTCTGCGCACACTTCCGCAGTCTCTCCGGCACGTCATTACGGGCGAGATTATCTCCTCCTTGCAGCTTCCAAAGCGAGCAGCTCGCAAGCCGCTTCTGGCGTCTCTTCTCCGGCGCGTCGCTGCTGGCGAGAGCGCACTCTTTTTTCTTTCCGATTCTATTCTTTCAGGATCTCGATGGGTTTCATCTCAAAAAAGATGATCTGACCGTGTTTTTAAAGTCTACCATTAATTCGAAGCCATTAAACGAAACTGGCAAACGCAAAGCGCAGCAGCGCAAATGGAAAACTCACTTTATGTACATCTGGCAGCTGTCCACGTGCGAAATCAGCTGGTCCAAGCGGAAGCGCCGGGGGGGGGGCGCTCGAGCGACAGATAAGGCGTCGCAGTGCACAGCTCTAGCTCGTGTAATGTCATTGCCACAGTTTGAGTACCCTTCAAGTTTATAGTCCTGTGCCGGTCTAGTATTTCATTGCTCGATTTCAACATTGACTGTATGTGCAAATTAGAAGCTCGTTTCCCTTTCCGCCAACCTCCTTTTGATACTCATCATTGCCGTAACCTCGATGTATGACTACAAATACATAACAAAGGACTCAATACAATTTGCCACCAGAGACAGATAAGCGGAACAAGTGACTAATTAGTATTTAATATAATATAATTCATTTGTGTAGCGCCACAAGAGACTTGAATCTCTATTCAGGCGCTTCACATATGCCAGTATGCTTGAGCCCTTGATCTCGGTCATAAATAATTCACCTTGACCTTGGGCGGGCGAGCACTTTAACCGCTGGGGCTAAACCGGTACTTTTAACAAACCTAGCTTATTCTAGAGCAGCGGTTCTTAATCTGTGGGTCGCGACCCCTTTAAGGGTCAACGAATCTTTCACAGGGGTGGCGTAAGACCATTGGAAAACCCGAATTTCCACATTTTGCACACACAAATTTTATGGATGGAGGTCGCCACAACAAAAGGGTCACGGCATTGGGAAGGTTGAGGACCACTGCTATAGAGGTTCATATGTTACTGACCTTTCATTTAATATGGCCTCGCCAGCAAGTGTGTCAATAAGGCTTGGTGGTTTTCGCCAGCTTCTCAGCCACAGCTTCTCCTCTCGTGAAAAAGCACACATTGAACAATCCTATTGTGTCCAAACTTCTTCCAAGCTTGGAGTGTTAAGTTTAGATGATTATATCACGCGCCTGTCGGATGCAGTTTCTTTACTCATTACTGCTTGTCATTGTGGCTAAGGAAGTATTTGAGCTGTCTCGGAATTTCTGGCTCACCAAAGGGAACCAGCGTGTCCTCATTCCAAATATTAGTTCATATGGCGACGACTGAGAAATATAACAATAATAATAGTAATAAACTTGATAGAGTTCCCTCAGGGATCCAAATCTCTCTCTAGGCACAATTGCATTGTCTCGAGGTGTTATATGCCAAGCATACATGACGGACGCATGAATCCCAGTCCATCTGGTCTGGACAAACAAGTAGTAAAGCAGACAGCCAATAGTTCAATCGCATCTCGGTCAACGTGGCAATTTTGAGATTATGACACTGTCGTTGGTTTTATGGGCTGTTGTGATGTGTGGCAGTGATACACATAATAGCGGGTGGCAAAAGCCGGGGGGGGGGGAATTACGTCGAGGACGCCTGGCAGGGTAGTTTCGCACTGGCCCGCTGCGGCGTCTAAATCAATAAACGTCTTCGAGCCCGCTTCGGTGTTCTGCGTGGTGTCGTGTACCTGCCACTTGGAGGAATGTCAAACCACAAGCTATTTCGGCAGAAGTTGCAGAGTGGCCCGCGTCAGGAGATGACACTGGAATGCTACCATGTCGGGAACGGTTTCGTAAGCTGGCGGCTAGACTCGCGGAGATAGCAGAGAGACTAGCAGCGGAGACTTACAGAAAGAGGTATCGATCCAGCTTTGTGGCACATGTATGTATTTGTGTTCCTGGCAGGAGGTAAAGTAAAGTTCGGTTCGAGTGCTTCCTGACTTGGTGCGAGAGGACTAAGCCCAGCTTTGTGCAACACTTGTGAAGGTGTTTGCAAACCCTGATGATGAGGAGAGGCTTCGGCGATCGAACTTGCAGAGTGTCAGGAAAGGAAAGCGGAGGCGATAGCGCAGAAGCGGCTCGAGGAGGAGGCCGGTAAAGCGCGACTGCTTCGCTCGTATAAGATAAACGCTGGTCGGACTGAGGAGGCCAACAGGAACGACCGGAAGCGGCCGCAGCAATCGCCGATGGTCTGCCGGGCTATGAAGGTAGAGCCAGCAGAGACGCCGGTGGAGCCCGAAGAAGTGGCGGTGTCAGAGCCCGCAGAGGCGGCGTTCACGAGCGAGGCAGCGGCATCCGGCAGAGAGATGGCAGCGTCTGCCAGAGAGACGGCTTTGTCTGCCAGAGAGGTGTCTGTAAGTTGCTTTCACGACATCGGTCCCGAGGTCATTGGTTCGAATCCTGCAGTGAGCGATCCTTTGTTGCCACCTCCAGCCGTGGTGATAGCCGTAAAGGCTCCTCTGTCGCTATATAAAAGAGGCTGTTAAATCAGCTAGTATTTACTTATATATGTATCTGCCAGAGATTTGGCTGTGTCTGCTAGAGAGGAGACTGTGTCTGCTAGAGAGGTGGCGGCGGCCAGGGAGGCACTGCTAGAGAGCGAGACAGCGCCGGTGGCCAACGAGTCGGCGATAATTGTCTCAGAAGAGACGGTGGCATCGAGCGAAGCATTAGCGTCGGCGGAAGTTTGTGAAGCACCCGCTAAGGAGGCGGGCGATACGCTCACTGAAAAGGCACGCAAGATGCACAAATCATGTAAATCAGTATGATGATCCGGTGTTTACTTCTCGATGTCTTATAGTGGGAATTTACAATCCAAAGTAGTAGCGACGCCGTGATTTGGTACCAGGCTTAAATCGTCAGTAGAAACGTCAGGCATACCGGGTTCGTGAAGCACCTTGAGGTCGAACTCATGAAACATATGAGCCCAAGGTTAGAGACGGTAAGGGGCTCTTTTTGTGTTCTTCCCTAGAATTACTTACATGATCTCACATTATTAGCTCGATTCTGTAGAGCTAGTTGTGTGCTTCTTGGACACTTTCGGACCAGAACTGCTAGCGGCGCCAGCTGAATGTCGTGCTCTGTTTATTGTATTCTCCAATATCTTTTGAGTTTTGGTAGAATGCCTGGCGATTTTCTATCGGCTAGCTCGTCGGCAGCTGCACCTGCTTCTTTGCAAATGAAGTGCTACCGTGATCAAACCAAGTTTTGGATCGCTTTTTATGTAGTTGACGATGCCAACGGTCACACTGGATCTGCCACAGATTCAGCATGTCTATTCGACCTATTGACGTACAACATCTTTTGTTTGTCACGAGGTTCACTAAACTCACCAAAAATCCTTATTTATATTGATTATCAATAATTTTCTTAGGAGTACACTATTGGGCAGATTAGATAATTTTAACAAAAGTTTTTGGCATGCATCAGGGTTTCACTGTAACAGCTGCACGACCTGGCTTCGGCACAGCGGAGGTATTAAAATGCCACAAGTATAGCTCGCGATGTCAGAGAACCGCACCCACTCCCTCTGGAGCGCCGGAAGGGGTGGCCCGACGAACAAACAAACAAAAAGCCACAACTGACGCACAGACACGCAATTCGATCGTGCTTCCTTTGCAGCAAATGCAAAGTGCCTAAAAAGAGATTGAGGTCTCTCCAGGGCGCTACATCAAGTGTGTTATTACTATTATAATTATTAATTAGGCCGTATCCAACTATTAATAACTAGGGTGGCGTTGGGCCGGACTGGAGTGCTAGCTAGAGCCTATCTGGCCTAAAGGCCGGATTTTTTCGACCTTTGCGTTAACACTTTCTGGCGCAATTCTGTGACGGCTAAGGGCTGCCGCCGCTAGCCGTGCGAAAAGCAAAGTCGTAGTTCTAAAATCACACTGCGAAACGCGCTAAGCAAAATGAAGCACAATAGCAGCTAGCTCTCAACTGAAAACAAAAAGCGGTCGAGAGACAGCTCGTGCCTCGAAAACTCGTTAGTTGGGATACTCGCAAGTCAAAGTACCTCCATAGTGAAGGGGGAAAAACATCGACAACTCAATTAGGCCGGATCCATCAATTAATAACTAGGGGGCCGCTGGGCCGGACTGGAGCGCTAGCAAGGCCGGATCTGGCCTAAAGACCGAAGTTTTCCGACCTCTGCTCTATTCCAAAGCTATATATCCCTGTTTCACGACACTGAGCTTCAACCATGGCACGCATCTGACCTACGTTGGTCACCTCGTTGGCGGTCACCTTATAATAATAATAATAATATTAATAATAATAATTCACTTGATAAAGCGCCCTCAGAGAACTCAATCTCTCTCTAGGCGCTTTACATTTTCTGTAAAGTGAAATAATAATAATAATATTAATTCACTTGATAACAGAAATGCAATTGAATGGTAAGTAAAATCATGCTTGAAAAACAAACGAAATGAATAATATGGTTAGGGGTGACATGCACAGGGTCAGCATGCAAATGTGGTTAGTGGCAGCATGCACAGTGTCAGCACGCATAAGCACACCAAGGACGAATCACAGGGACCCACTAAATGCTGTCATAAATAGGTGTGTTTTCAGGTTCCTTTTAAATGTGGTCAGGTCAGGGGATGTTCTGACGCAGGTCGGGAGGGAGTTCCAGGCTTTGGGAGCATACGAACTAAATGCACGGTCTCCAAAGGATTTAAGGTTTGTATGAGGTATTTCTAGACTGTTGGATTCCGAAAAGCAGGTGGTACGATGCTTGGCCTGATGGGGTAGTATATCTAACAGATAGGCTGGAGCCATAGAGTGAAGGGACCTAAAAGTGAGCGACAAAACCTTGAAGTCAATCCGTTGCTTGACTGGTAGCCAGTGCAGGTCGGCGAGAAGTGGAGTAATATGGCAACTGCGACGCTCACGGCAGACAAGTCTAGCTGCTGAGTTTTGCACCAGCTGCAATCGCCTGATCGCACATGCTGGTAGGCCAGTAAGCAGTGAGTTGCAGAAGTCGAGACGGGATGTCACGAATGCATGGACCAACTTGGATGTGGTATCTGTATCTAAACAAGCCCGAATTTTAGCAATGTCATGAAGCTAAGAATAGGTGGATTTGACTGTGAATTTGATTTTGACTGGTGGAGCTGATATGGTCTTCTAACGAGAGGTCGCTTTGGAATATGACACCTAGATTTCGAGCTGATTCAACTGGAGATATGCTGGCAGAGCCAATTTTGAGAGTCAGCCTGTCCAATCTCTGGATCACACTGGGTTTGCCCATAACTAGTAAGTTAGTTTTATCATCGTTAAGTTTTAGAAAATTTGCTGCCATGCATGTGCGGATGTCATCAATGCATGCAGCTAGTGATTTTAGAGAATTTGAGGTGCTCGAAGGCTGGGAGGGATCAAAGCAAAATTACAACTGAGTGTCATCCGCATAGAAGTGAAAGCCTAGATTGTGCTTGGCAATCACATCAGCAAGAGGCAGAGTATAAACCGTGAAGAGAACCGGACCTAGCCCTGAGCCCTGAGGTACTCCATATTTCAGAGGTATCAGGTATACCTTGGACAACTAATAGGTTAAGCACAATAGGTTCTATTCCGGCTGCCATCATTGGTAAGCTTACTTAAGCTTAGCATAAGATGCGATGTCGCCATTAGTCAATACCTACCGGCGGGCCTTCTCCGGCGGGTCAGTGAGAACCTACCTGCATCCTGCGTTCGCCCCATCAACAGCTCGGCTATCAAACCTACGACTCGTAAGTTTAAAGCGCTAAATAGTACTTGTTGCGGTAGTAGCCCACCCGCTGTAGCCCAGCACGTTGTGAAACGTCGTCCCACGGCCGTTACCAAGGTCCAATTCAAATTCGAAGAGCCAGCGTCCGCCGGGCCGGACGCAAACGGTAGAGAATACGAGCCACTTCATCGCCGTCGCCCAGTTGTTGGACAACCTCTTAAATTCCGCCTACTAAATGTCCGCTCGCTAAAAACCAAGGGGTTACTTATTCGCGATCAGGTGGTCCAGGAGAAGCTAGATGCATTTCTGCTTACCGAAACCTGGATGACGCCTTGTTCCAGTAGCTGTATTTCCGAGACCACCCCACCCGGGTTCTCATTCTATCAGTCCATGCGTTCTGACAAGGTTGGTGGCAGGGTTGCAATTGTTGTTCGCGAATCGTTTGGCTATAAAATGTGCAGTTTCTTACATGGGTCATCGTTTGAATCGGTTGCTATCAGGTCTTCATCAAAGACAATGCCTCTCACCGTTGTGATATACCGGCCTCCTTCTGGCTGTCTAAACTTGTTTATAGAGGAGTTTTCAGAGTTCCTTGCTATAATATTTGTGTGTGACAGGCCGCTACTGATTGTAGGAGACTTCAATATTCACGTTGACAACCCTATTAACAGCCAGGTCCGCTCATTTCTTGACTGTCTGGAGAATCTTGGTTTGGCCCAACACGTTAATCATAGCACCCACGTCGGTGGCCACATTCTAGATCTCGTGATCACTAAGGATGTCCTCCCCACTGACTTTGTGGTGTGCCCACTGACCCTCTCAGATCATTGTTCGGTCTCGTTTACTGTTCCTGCTCCCTCGTACGTGCAAGGCAATGTCGAATTTGCCAAACGACGTAACTTACAAAGCATTGACATGGACAAGTTTTTGAAATCTGTTTGTGAGGCAGGTCTTCTTGATCAGCATTCAGGCTCGCCCGGCAGCCTCGATGCCCACACTGATGCGATGAACATGACACCCAGGAGTGCTCTTGACCAGCATGCTCCCGTTTGCTCTATCCGAGTTCAGAGTTGAGCAGATTCCTTTAAATTTTAATGAAACTCCTTAAGATGCACTGGGTTAAGCAGAGGCTAGAAGGACGTTTCATAAAATCTGGGTCTGTGGTAGATTTAGTCAATTTCAAAGACTTCCTCCGAGTTTACACCCGAAAGCTTAAAAAACCAGGGCTTCTTTTTTCATTAGATAACTGAATTCTAACCAGTCGGACACTAAACAGATCTATAAGACAGTAAACCATTTACTGGCCAATGCTGTCAGGTCTGACTCCCCAGATATTAAGGGCTCAGCCGAAAAGTTTTCAGCCTTCTTTACTAAAAAAATTGAGCACATTCGTGCCTCCATTAAGCCCCCTCCGACCATAGCAATCGCCGTTCCTCAACCTGTGACCTTTCTTAAAAGATTCTCTGATGTTTCTGCCTGTGATGTGGCTGCCTTAATAAGGTCTAGCAAAAAGAGCTCGTCTCCTGAAGACCCTATACCTTCATCTCTGTGGTCTTCACTTGCAGACCAACTTAGCCCTGCCATAACCAAGATTTTTAATGCTTCTTTGGGAAAAGGGATCGTCCCCAAGTCCTTCAAATCGGCAATCGTTAGACCTGTTCTTAAAAAGCCTAATTAGACACAGAGGTCCTAGCAAACTATCGTCCAGTTTCCCTTCATCCATTCTTATCAAAGATTCTTGAAAAAATTGTTGCTAAGCAGCTAGTTGAACATATTGAAAATAATGGAATGTCAGAAACATTTCAATCAGGTTTCAAGAGGCAGCACTCTACCGAAACTGCTCTCCTCCGTGTTAACAATGACATTCTACGTGGCAACGACGACGGGAATGTCACTGCCCTAGCTCTGCTAGATTTGTCTGCTGCCTTCGACACCATTGATCACGAAGTTCTGCTTGAACGACTGAGAACAACGATCGGTCTGGCAGACGAAGCACTGGCGTGGTTTAAATCATACTTGTCTGATCGTGTTCAATCCGTGTCGTGTGGGGGTCAGGTCTCAGACATGAGAAGGGTCACCTGTGGAGTCCCTCAAGGGTCTGTACTTGGTCCCTTGCTGTTCTCTATTTATACGCAACCTCTGGGAAAAGTGATTAAGGCCCATGGAATAGGATATCACTTCTATGCTGACGATACTCAGTTGTATTTGTCATTTAAACCGTCGGAATCTGCTGCAGCAACTGAGAAACTGAATGCTTGCCTTGCCGATATTCGATCCTGGATGTCGGAAAACTTCCTGAAATTAAATGACGATAAAACCGAACTGCTTCTCATAGGACACCCTAAGCGTGTGGCTGGATTAAAAGGCTTTGCTGTTCTAATAGGCGATGCTATTGTGCGACTTTCACCACGTGCTCGTAATCTAGGTGTCGTGTTCGACAGCTGCCTCAATTTCAAAAGCTTCATTCAGAAGACTGCCTCTACAGCTAGCCATCACATCCGATCCCTATCCAAGATTAGAATCTGTCTCCCACAGTGGCTTGTAAAAAATTGAACTAGCTCTTTAGTTCTGTCTCGGCTTGATTATTGTAATTCCCTTTTGGCTGGGCTACCAAAGAAAGCTATAATGCCACTACAGCGGACTATGAATATGGCTGCAAGGCTGGTCTTCAAGTCCCAGCGGTTTGAGCACGTGTCACCTTTGCTGGAAGAGCTAGGATAGTTGCCGGTTGAGCAAAGGATACGGAGCAAAGTTCTTACGCTGACCCACAAGGCCCGCCACGGCTTGGCTCCTTCATACCTAGCTGAACTGCTACATCAGTTTCAGCCTGTTCGCGCCCTCAGGTCCTGTGTGGACAATAAATTAGCTGTCCCATTCCTCCGCTTAAAGACAGTTGGCGACAGAAGCTTTAGCTCTGCAGGTCCTAGACTGTGGAACTCGCTTCCACAATTCTTACGCAACGACATCTACTCTCCAACTGCCGACTATGGCACATATTTTTCAGCAGTCCTGAACTGCTACTTCTATGCTACTCACTACCTCAACTGCTCTCCCAACTCTGCTATGCTTCCCACTTTCTCTTTGTTGCGTGAGACGAAGTCTGTTGGCTACCGAATGCGTACCGAAAGCCGCTTAGGTTGTGAGTGCGCTATACAAAACTCTCCTGCGTAACACCCACATGGTCTTTATGACTTTGTGGAGTTACTGACGGAGATACATTACATTACGTTTCTGCTTCTTAGTAATCTTAGCATTGCTCGTATTAGCTTATAAGCTATAATTACATATTCATTCTGATATCCCTGCTGCTAACAATTGTTCCGAATACAGTGTATCTGAATTCAGAATAACGATACTTTTACTAAAAACTTCCCCCTCCACATTTCGATCAGACACTCAGTAGCTGTGAATTTTATCGGCTGAGTAATTGGGGCTAGTACTTCCCACAATTCCATCAATCGCAGCGCATCGCTGATAGGGAATTCTCTTAATATCGATTACGCGCTGCACCGTTATTACCCGAAGTATGCCTGAAGATTTTTCTGAATTTCTAATTTAGATTGAGCAAGTGGCGTGTCCGCGTGACCCTGATTTGCTCGGGTAGTGACGCAGCGAATGCGATAGAGAGATACCTCACGCTCGAAATACTCCAATCTGGAATGTCAGAGCGCTTGATATCCTGCAGGTAGCACTGTTAGCAATGCCGTATTGGAAAAAAGCGAAAGCAATCGCCCGTATATTTCGGCTGATGCGGGGGGGGGGTGACAGAAACAACAGCTCACCGTAAGCACCACGAGGCAGACCGTTTCTCCAACAGAGTGATTGCGTTCAGGCTTGTGCGTTATATGCTGGCCAGGTCGTAACTAATTCAATAATCTCGTTTCCTATAAAATCACGCATCCTGCTGCTCACAGGCCTCGGCTTGTCACGGCTATTTCATATGCAGTTCTCTGTTCAAAGTCAGCGGCCAAGCGTATTTCTTAATAGGGAGTTAACGGTCAAGCTCTTAGTAGAATATCACGGGGATATCGCACGAGCAACCGATTCAGTTCCTAGGCATCTAATTCATTGAGCGTTCTATGTTTTTTAACCATCCAGGTCGAAAGGCACGGTACTTAGCCTGGAGCTACGGCTAGCTTTTATTAGTTATGTATTTTATTAGTTATGATCCCGAATCCAAAATTCTCAGGCGAGCTTAGAGCTCCAAGTAGCTCGGCCAAAGAGTTAACTGGAGTAGCCAAGTTCAATTTGTGCCTTTTCTAGAGGGAGAGAAAGTGTTGCTGCTAAACTGATGAAAATTACCCGGTATTAATCCCTAGCGTCAACCTCACTGGCAAAACCCATACTTGATTCAACGCTAGCTCAGTGACTTATCCTATCCAATCAGATATGGACGGGAAAGACCTTTCTTAGTACACTATGAATACACTTTTCGCTTAAAAGTGACCGACTAAATCCTCGTGCGATATTGAGTGAAAATAGAGAGCAAGAAGTATATGAGGATACACAAAGGTCAGGGAAGTACATGAGCCATCCCTATACTTTTTAAATAAAGACTTACCATTGCTACTGGCGTGTCGTATGACAAAGGCAAAGTGCTCATGCAATGAAAAGTCATTTTGAATCGCTGCACCTAGATTACGGGTACACTTCGCTGGATGCTAGATGAAACAATATCAAAGTTGAGCTTTAGGATGAAAATAGGAGTGCCCAACATAAGTATTATAATCTCATCATCATTTGGCTTAAGTTAGTTGCCATCCCAAAAAGAAAATAGCAGATGCAGGCTTTAAAGAAGACACAAGTGTCTGAAGTAAACCAAAGCTGTCAAGCCTCAACGGATGGTGATCTGAGCTGCGTAAATAAAATACTAGCTGATTTAACAGCCTCTTTTGTAAAGCGACAGAAGAGCCTTCACGGCATACCATTGGCTTAGAAATGCACGCTCAGATTTGTAGCGATGACCTAAACCTGACGGTGAGAATAGTAAAAAGAACGGGTCCGATACATAACCCCAAGGAACCGCTTACTTTAAGGTCTTACGAAAGTCTGATAATAAATCACGTCTACACTCTGAAATTTCTCACTTAGCACGTAGCCTAAATTTGCACTGTGCTTAAGAGATACTTCAGATTCAGGGACCAACACTAAAGGATAATGGCATACATTATTTTAGTAGCAGCAGACAACTACACACCTTAGAAGAACAGTAGGCGTGTGGTGTAGAGGACTAGCCGTTTTCTTCAACCGGACGCAGACGTCGATGGGAGCTGAGAAATTCCAGGCTTCACGGCACCTTTTCTTAAGTGTCGTCCAGCTGCAGAGTTTTCGTATGCGACGTTTAAGTTTCAGTTGCATGGTAAAGATCGGGCATAGAAGTAAATATAATTCATTTAAATAAAATACAATTCATTTATATAGCGCCCCGAGAGAACTTAATCTCTATTCAGGCGCTTCACATATGCCTCGGGGCTCGAGCCCACGGCTCAGTCAGACCTTGGTCGGGGCGAGCACCTTAACCGCTAGACCAAACCAGCTCGGCAAATAAGGAAAGGAGAGTGAGGAGCCTAGAGAGATAAAAACCGTTGTTCAGGTTATCTGATCCTGCGCATATGGCTGACATAGAAACTTGAACAAGGATTTACTAGATCCCCAAAAGGATCGCCAATTACGGAGGTGGCGGGAAGTGGCTAAGGAGAAGGCAGATAGTCCAAATCAATATTTCTGTTTATCTGCTATTCCTCTAGGCTTTTATATAATTAGATGGAAATAGTTATGGCTGATTGGTACGACCGATAAAAGTCTTCGTTTATCAATGGGGGTCAATCCTCACTTTTCCTATGCTTTACTTAGCATGATATATATATATATAATATAATTCATTTATATAGCGCCCCAAGATAACTTAATCTCTATTCAGGCGCTTCACATATGCCTCGGGGCTCGAGCCCACGACCTCAGTCAGACCTTGGTCGGGTTCGAGCACCTTAACCGCTAGACCAAACCAGCTCGCACTGAGTAGTCCTTGCTACTTTAATGTCTACAGGACGTTAAACTTTGTATGTAGGACGTGCGAACAGAAAGAATGAACACTTGAGAATTAATCCTGAGCAGTCACTTCTCTTTGGCTCGGATGAGACGCAATGGAACGAGCAAGTGTCGAATAACCCATCACGGATCTAATGCCGATGGAGACACGAGTGCTTTTTACTGTTGAGCGGGCGTTGACGTGTAGCCGATAACTTGTCCGAATCTCAAGAGAACTCGGGTCTTTTACTAACAACTTTTTAAGGAACTAGACTAAAAACCCTGGCAATTTATACAAGAAGATATCAAAACGGGACCCTATAGAGAAGGAGATACAACGAGATGCTCATCGATGAATCTTGCGGAAGAATCAGTCACCGCGAAAGTACTTGAGAAATACCTAACAGAAGTCACCCGTCTCAGTTGGAATTTTACAAAACAAAAACCAAGGGAGACAAAAAGGCATGTCCTTTTTGGCAATGATTCGTGGCTTCGGTGGCTTCTGCGTAGATGCATCGAGCATATTGTCGAGGAAATATGGCTTACGATATGGTGAGCATCTAACAACTATTGCAAAACAATCTGCTTGGAGAATGTTGTGAGTAGAAGTGGGAATGCGCTAAGAAGGGGGGTGATCATGGAGAGGATCGAGTTTCTCGAGTGGTCAATATCAATAGACGAACGAAGGACCTAGCAGATAAGGCTCACATGGCTCCCTAGAACAGAGCGAAAGTACGTGACGCTTGTGGTCAAATCTGCAGCTCCAAGTGGAAGAAGATATAGAGAGAGAGAAAGTGAGAGAGAGAGAGAGAGAGAGAGAGAGAGAGAGAGAGAGAGAGAGAGAGAGAGAACTGTGCACGTTCAGTCCGACGGGCAGGCAAAAAGTGAAGAGTGAGCGATGCCGACGGACACATGCTTGACAGCGCTTCTATTGGCAGACCAGCATTGGCAGCTGACCGAAGCTCGCAGCGGGGCATGTTCTGCGAGCGAGGCACTCCACCTCTGCGGCTGACGCTGCGTAGGAAAGCAGAAGCTTGCAGCCCTTACGGTACGACTCTGTACCTTTGCTACCGATATGCATATATAGCTTCTTGAGACTAGAAAACTGAAGCGTGGAGGTCAGCTTCATATGACGCACAATTGCTCCGAGCGACAAGTGCATGCAAGCGGAACAGCCATGGGCACTCTTTGGACCGACCGAAACGAGCCTTTCTGGCGGCTTGCCGTTCCGCACGCCCCTTGAAACTTCCGGCGATTGGCTACGTCGTGGGAGACAGTGACGTGGCCCCTCTTTTGAGTTATTCCTGGCTTCACCTGCTCCTCTGCGCTCAAGGAGGCTCATTTCAGTTCGCCAGGCGCATCGACATAGGATGCTAGAAAAACTAGCCGGTTCAGCAGCCTATTTTTTTGTATATCGGCAGAAGAGCATTTAAGGCTGTCAACACCGCTTGGGGTGGCGATAAAGGATCGCCCACCGCATGATTCGAACCCACAACCTCGGGTCCGAGGTCGTGAAAAGCAACCTCCTTACCTAGTGGGCCATCGCGGCGCTAGAGTTAATTATTTGGATTAAAACACTTGCATGCTGCCGATTATTTTTGATGTTATAATAAACGAATTAATGTGCGTAGGCGACAAGATTTAGATCTGGATAACGTTGTGAAGTATTCAATTATTTTCGATAAATTGCTTTACTAGACTTTTGGACTGTAAAGGGTGATTCACTTCCGACTACCATTAATTATGTAAGAAAAATTATTTAAACGCCCAAAAATAACGTTTTCACAAATACTACCATTTAAGGATTTCTAATTTGAATTAGCTGTCTAATAAACAGCTTGTAACCGAGTGGTGATTACTTAATGATTACAGTTATAGATAACCGCTTTGTTCTTTTCCACCTGATAAGTTAGAAGCCAGAGTTCTATTCAAAATCTAAAAATGGCACTAGGGCACTAGCAATAATTTTTCCTCGATGCAATCAAGGACGAAATAATCATCGATCATTTAATTTCAGATAAAACGACATATCAGCAACATTCATTACATCGCTGGCTTGTTTTTGGTTTTGAAGCCGGGAAATCTTGAAGTTCCGCCGCCAAGTAAGTAATGGGTGACACATCTGACACCATCTCAATAGATATTATTCTGACAGTAGCAAGAATACGAGCCAGCAATTCACAAAGGCTGCTAAAATGCAAGTAGTAATGCAAACTATAGAAAGGCGTAGCAGCAGCAATCTTGCCAAGTTTCACGGCTAAGTCCACATGTCAGCCTGATAATGGCTGACTCTATTCCAGTGCAAGCACCTTGAGGACAGTCAATCGCCAAGAATGACTGGTTAAATAATAGTAATAATAATATTATTATATTTGTATAGCGCCACCAGAGAGCCGAATCTTTTTCTAGGCACTTTACAGATGCTGAAAAGAAAGCGTGACCAAATGATTAATGATAGCATTCGCAGTGTCATTAAACATAACGCTATTAGATGCGACATGCACAGGGTCAACATGTCGACAAGATTAGTAGCATATAAATAACAATGGTATAATAAGCACATATAAAAAGCACATAAATAACAAATCACACGGGCTCACTAAATACTGTAATAAACAGAACAGGTATTTTAAGTTCGGTTTAAATTTCGTCATGTTAGAGGATCTCATGACCTCAGTTGAGAGGGAGTTCAAGGGTTGGGGGAGCATGTGAATTAAAGGCACGGTCTCCAAAGTTTCTGAGGTTCGTAAGAGGTACAGCTAAACAATTTGAGTAAAAAAGCTTGTGGTACGATGCTTGGCCTGGTGGAGAGTAGTTCTGATACTCAGGCTGGAGTTAGAGAATGAACGAACCTGCAAGTGGGTGAGAGAACCTTGAAGGCGATGCGCTACTTGACTGGGAGCTAGTGCAGGTCGGCGAGAAGTGGTGTGATGTGAAAGTTTCGACGCTCACGACAAACAAGCTTAGCTGCAGAGTTTTGAATCAACTGTAAGCATCTTATTACTCTGAAAAAAATTGTTTTTTCTCATAGCCTCGGAACCACATCTGGAGGTTCGTCTATGGGTCTAAGAAGATTACTAGTCCTCTAAAACCTCAACTCACGCTATTCTTCTTAGACGTGTATATCTGCAACCGCACAAAGCCAATAAAATATTTGCGAAGCTAGTTAAGAAGTCGTCACCAGATCAAGAGAACTTCTGCAGCTTTCTTTCACGCTGTTGCCCTTCCAGTAAACGACATTAGAATAAGAACTGGGGGACCGGTTGAACCAACTTTAACAAAAAGACACGTTCGCCCGGGCAACGAAAAGGCTGAGCGGAATTGAGGCGTCTTTAGCTGAGAGTTGTAAGTTGAAGGTCATTGAGAGGATGGAGCCGCACGCACGGGAGCGAGATCCAGACTTTTGGTTCACATAGCTCAATGACTGAAAGATTTCAATTTTATTGCCATAGGCAGCGAAATTGACTAGATGCTGCTGAGTGGGTTTTGCGAAAGCGAACTAGAGGAACAACGAATTCGGGTAGCTAGGCAGGTGAAAGTGAGTGAAGTGACGTGTACGAAAGTTTTAAGACCTTGAAATAGATTCAATGCTTGATAAGAAACCGGTGGAGCTCGGCCAGAAATACTGCGGCAGCCACGCCTTTGACGACTCCGACGCACTACTGCATTTTTGCACCGGTTGCAGACGATTAAGGGCACCGGCTTGTAGTCTTGAATACAGAGAATGGAATAAATTTAGACGCGGAGTATTTTACAAAAAGTAAACTAGTTTGACCTCTGACCTCTTATTTAAGCCTATCCTGATTTTGGCGATTTTAGGCCGACCAGACTGTGGAGAAAATGTCTTTAGCTAATGACAAGCCATTTTGGAATAGCGTCTGAATTACGAGCAGTTGTCATAGGATTGACGCTAGCCGGACCAATCTTGAGGTTTAAGTCAATCGAATTTTCAGGTGAAACGAGGCTCCTCCGAAACTAACAGGTTGATCTTATCGTAGTTAAACTTCTAGTAGTTAGCAGCCATCTAAGTATGAGTGTAGTAAATGCAGACAAAAAGGTAATTAATTGAGATGGAGGACGAGGTAATGCTTATAAGGGTAGAATGATATGTAGAGCTGAGTGCCACAGGTGCAGAAATAGCAGCCAAGATAGTGTTTGGAGACAAAATAGGCCAGAGAGTAGGTAGAGAGAGATAGTGAGGAGAATTAAACCTAAGACCGAACCCCGAGTACCACGGTCATCTGGCAAAGCATCGCTCCCTGCATTGACGTATGCTTTGGTGAAGCCGACATTCAGAATTCACTTGAACAGTTGCCATGAAGTTATTAACACTGTAATATTCTGTGCAGAAGATCTTAAGCGAAGAGATCGCGTTTGGCTTATACTCAAATGTGATGCAATGCACAACTTTGTTTAAGCAAATTTGTACGCGGGCAAGAAGGCAGTATCAAAAGCAATACCGAATTTATCTTTGGCACGCAAAATTAATTTTCACAGTTTCCCTGTCTCAATTCTTATATAACTGTCTTTTGAGGTAAGAAATTCGGCAGGCCACCAAATCGATTTGACTGCCATTGTCTGGAAAACCAGCCTTGCAACTATGAAACCGGCTTTTGCCAAGAGGGATGCGCACCTGGATATACAGGGCCGGGTTGCCAAATATGTAAGTACAAGAAAATGGTTTAGCAGCATTGACTATAGCTAAAATTTATGCTGCCGAAAAATTGCGTGGCAGTTGATAAAAAAATGTATGCTCAGAACTTTCCTAGCACAATTCAAAGTAACTTGTAGCCTATGAACACCACCGTCGGTCGAAATGATGGACGTGGTAAGGCTATCGTATCTGGTTTCGGAGATCGTTGGCTCAACTTCGTGAATGAGATGAAATTTCTTCTTTCTTCTTACTCCAATATTCCGTAGATGCATTTTACCAGAATCTAAGCAATGCAGCTGAATTTCACACTGTGGTTTTTTACATGGCTGCCGTCGGCTCCTGGTTCTGTCAATAAGGCTTTGGATTAATTCAGGAATGAGTATGCAGCCCGTTATATGGCTCATATTTAAGACAGATCGTACTTGTCCGAAAAGCATTTCTCAGGCCGACTCGAAAGGTGAGAAAGTAAAGGCCGGCTCCTTCGTACCTAGCTGAACTGCTGCATAAGTTTCAGCCTGTTCGCGCCCTCAGGTCCTGTGTGGACAATAAATTAGCTGTTCCATTCCTCCGCTTAAAGACAGTTGGCGACAGAAGCTTTGGCTCTGCAGGTCCTAGACTGTGGAACTCGTTTCCACAATTCTTACGCAACGACATCTACTCCCCAACTGCCGACTATGGCACATCTTTTTCAGTGGTCCTGAACTGCTACTTTTATGCTACTCACTACCTTAACTGCTCTCCCAACTCTGCTATGCTTCCCACTTTCTTTTTGCTGCGTGAGATGAAGTCTGTTGGCTACCGAATGCGTACCGAAAGCCGCTTAGGGGCTGTGAGTGCGCTATACAAAACTCTCCTGCGTAACACCCACGTGGTCTCTATGACTTTGTGGAGTTACCGACAGAGATACACGTAACGACGTGCAAGGTCAAGCGCCACATGCTCAGCACTCGGAGTGTCGCACTGACTCAGCCCTCGAGCGCGGCGGAAGCAGCATGGAATCGCTGCTTTATCAGCACTCCTAATCTCGTTGAAATCTGGTCTCAATCACTGCTGCGTACTGCGTTTATCGTAGCTAGTGTTGGCGGGAATTGTGGGGAGGGGGTGAGAATGAACAAGTCGCATGGTGACATTGTCCGCTCGCCAATAGAAATCAGTGAAATTATTCCCCACTTGTGCTGCTCGCCACCGCATAATTTCACATAACGCCACCGAGCTCTCAAACCTTCTGTGATGGTGAGAAGGCAGCGCCGGAATCTATGTTTGAGAAGCGACATGGTTACTGCAAATGAAACCAGCGCTCAGCGCTACGCCGCCTGGGTCGCGGTGGATTACGTCTCCTCCGCTGAGCATTCGGCATTACATCAGGATTAGCCTAAGACAAGGCTGCGAACAACAATATTGTTATTGTATTCAATTTCCTGATATTCAACAATAAATACATTGCAATATCAAATTCCTAAAATACAGTATATTGCAATATTCAATTCCACCAATGCAATATATTGCACATTTTACATGTCACATTTTGCAATTTATTGTCTGTGATTTTACCAATCCTCTTTATTTTCTTCTTCATTCTCTTTGTTATCATCAGCTATCTCTGAGTCATTTCCATTCACTATCAAGGCAAAAAGAGCCAAATTCCATATTAAGTTATTTTGATTCAAAAAAATCA
Organism: Cristatella mucedo; assembly: GCA_009760855.2. Taxonomy (NCBI): domain Eukaryota; kingdom Metazoa; phylum Bryozoa; class Phylactolaemata; family Cristatellidae; genus Cristatella; species Cristatella mucedo. The sequence goes on along the minus strand of WPIO01000045.1, from coordinate 2,884,742 downwards.
GGGCCTTCAAGGTTCTGGGTTGCAAACTACGACTTTGAGGATAGAACACTCGCTTTGTCATTGAGAAAAGCCACTCCAACTCACACGATGTTGGAAGCAAAAAGCGCGTGTTGACTTGCTGCATGCTTTCTTCTCTTCGAAATGCTGCCGCTTGAGTGCTCACTCAGCAAAAGACTATTGAGCATCATCATCTACAGCTTCTTCTGAGTCCTGAGCTGCAGGCAGCAACAATTGCTCAATGGTACGTTCTTCATGAATTGTAAGAGTGTTCTCCTTGTTTTCTTTTATCTTAACAATTGCCATTTCCAAATGTTTGCTGTGGATGATATCTGCATCGTTGCTAAGATATTGGTCGAAGGCAAACTCAGGATACAAGTCAATGATCGATGGGAATAAAATATCCAATTCTTTCAACGACGTTTCGCGTCGCTGCAGCACTATTGTAACAGATTTGAAATCGGCCAATGCTTGCTTACGATCACGAATATTCCTTTTCTGCCCAGCTGTGGGAACAAGGTCCATTGTTTCATCGTCTGCCTCATAAAGTATTGGAAGGAGTCTTTCGAAGAGCTGAAACATATCTGGAACGCCTGTCCAGCGGGTGACGTTGCGCTTGAGTGGGCGCAGGGATGTCATCAGGCGCAATTTACCTGACTGTTTGAGTTTTGACAACTTTGAAATGAGCTTCCCAATAAACTCCGACTCAGTTTCGAGGAATGTGCTTATGTATGCCTCAACAGCCAAATTAAAACGGTAACTGCGGCATCCCAAAAGTGGCGCACCAAGAAGATCTGCTGTTGCCTTCTTGGTTGAGCAGTTGTCCCAATCAAACGGAAAATGGAGCCAAGAGACAAAAAATACCACTCAAGTGTCGATTTGATAAAATTCAAATGGTTCTCGGCAGTACAATTTGTCTCGTTAAGGAGAGGTATGAAGGCCAATAGATAAATTTCAGGATCAGCAGCAAGCTCCTTTCTAGGGTAGACGATAAAAAGACCAATACAGTGTGTTGAGTCCTCAGACCAGCCATCAAACACAAGAGCGAAACTGCTAGCAGTAGTGATCTTGACAGATATATTTTTTCCACCGCCTCCACCAGCTTGAGCATATATTTCTTGAGTGTTTTGACAGAGAGAGAGAGAGAGAGAGAGAGAGAGAGAGAGAGAGAGAGAGAGAGAGAGAGAGAGAGAGAGAGAGAGAGAGAGAGAGAGAGAGAGAGTGAGAGAGAGAGAGAGAGAGAGAGAGAGAGAGAGAGAGAGAGAGAGAGAGAGAGAGATCGGTTGCAGTTTCGTATTGCTTCGGGTGAGCCCTTTTTCGTAAAAGATCAATTCGAGCTCATCCATTATGATCTATTCCAGCCATTTGAATACATTGGTTGATCGACTTTCAAGCATGTACTCCAAGGTGGTCTTTCCAGACACTGATTGTCCAGTTCTGGTGATGACACTTGCTGTTTCGGATTTGCCGTCTCCATGTGCTCGCTGCGCCAAATGAAACAATTTTTAGATAGTTCTTCTGCTTCTACTTGATGTGGGATATCAGATTCATGTAGCCGAACTTAATGCTTTGTTTACAAACAGTTCCACAAGTGAATTTCCACATATTGGCTTCAGAACCAACAGGGTTCTTGGCAAAGTAAAGATGACGGGCCTTCTTGTTGTCAGGTGAGACTGTAGGACGGGAACTCAAGATCAAAGTTGGCCTCCTCTGAGTCAAAAAAATGGCACCACCAAGATTGGACACGACTGTGCACTTGGAAAATTGTGATTGGTTAAAAATTATTTCTATGGATATATATCCGGATATAATTTTAATAGGATCTTTTTAAATGTGAAAAGTCAATATATGCATTTTTATGTATTATGTATCACGTGACAGAGACGAATAGGTTAATAATAATAATAATAACAATAATGAACTTGATAAAGCGCATAACAGTACCTTAATATATTACAATATATTGTCAAATATATTAGTATTGTCAACCAGTCCCGTCCAATATATTGGTATTTTCAAACGAATCAGCACAATATTTTAGCCAATATATTGCAGTATATCTTATGTACAATGTATTGTTGCGCAGCCTTGGTCTAAGAGGGCCCAACTTTGACCTTGCCTGAGCAGAAAATTACATTGAGTAAAAACAGTTATAATAATAACTACGTAATAACTGTGTATCGCTAGTAACAGGGGTCGGCCAAGCCATCTGATTTCAGGTAAATCTTCGGGGATCAGGGCCCATTGGCCACCTTTACAATGCAGATGAAGTTAAGAAAATAGAAGTAGTTAAAATAATCACATTAAAGAAAAATGTTGGCAGTTCTAAATCAAATATTCGCAAAAGCAGAAGCAACAATCTAGATAAGAATAATATTAATGCCTTTGATTTAGCGCTTCCAGGATAAACAACAGGAATAACATGGTTAGGAGTGACATGTACTTTGTAAAACAAAGCAGACTTTAACTTTGTGAAACTTTGTGGATTTTAAAGATTTGTGTGCAAACCTTTAAGCATTGTAAATACATAATCGCAGTAAGCGTGGTAAATTTTCAGTACCCTGTTAAATAGAGGAGAATAAATACTAAGAAGCCAGATTCTTCCCAAGTCCGATCTTTAAATTGTCTAGCTACGTTTTGAATCCGAATCCGATGGCACATTGGTCTCGTTGCATTGGCCACTGAAATTGAGAAAAAATTGAAATAATATCAACTAAATTTTGAACTAAAAGTCGTCATGACTGACATAAAGCAACACATGTAAACATTAGTATTAACTGAGAAGAATTAGGTACATCTTGTCGTTAATATAGTCATATAATGGAGGCTTTCATTATTGAGGAAGTTAAGAGTAGATAGCTGATATACTCATCTAGATGTACAGAAACCTGCGATAAAAATTTTCTTTTCTAGGCGCATTAAAATGAGTGCGCTTAAATGATTTCACTCGAGCTGTCAACTCACGCATCCAGTGAAACTTCACATTGCTTGCCAGTGAAAGTCGCAGTCTAAGCTTAAACGAAACGCTTAACTCCAGCAGAAGCTGACTGCCGGCCCCAACCTTACTTCAGCCTCCGGAAAGGAAGAGCTTGAATCAAGAAAAAGTAGCATGTGCACAAACTCCAGGGATATTTTAGTGGTACACTATTAGTAATAATAATCATTTTGAAACAATGCGCCTTACGGGGGGGGGGCGAGCGAGCTTTATCAGGAACGAGGCCTGAGCATATAACTATGAGAGCTTTGCGAACGTTGCGTTGTAGCCAACATATCCTTAAATAAGAAGAGCAACCAATCATCCACCGCGGCCAATCGGATGGCTGGGAAAGCGGTCGATGGCGAATTTGCAAAAATCGATTCTACGATTTACTGCGCTTCAACGAACTCATCGTACAAGGACGTCAGGGCGTGGTGGTATGTCGACCTGGGAGGCTTCTTCAAGGTTATAGAAATAGAGGTGCACAATCGCTTCGGGAAGTTGGGTGTGTACTTTAACTGAATCACGATTTATATTTAAAATTATGAACGTAAAATGTCATTGTTGCTGTTCCTAGGGAGGGAGTTGAACTTGAAGAAATCACTGGCAGATTAAAACCGAGGCTTTGTTGCAGCGTGCAGAACGCCGTAAGAAGAGTCATACGATATTCGTTTGCTAAGCGACACATGAGAACTTCCTCTCTCTATCCAAGCGCATTGGCATGGCCGCGCAGCTTGAGCACATGATATTTGTCGTTAAAGGAGAGCACATAGCCCATAGGCAAAACTCTGGCGGCTGGAGAATCTCGAAAGCTCCCTAAAAATATCCGAGAAATCCATAGAGCACTATGTAGCTAATTCAGAGGTTACGGGATGTTCACCCACTTCCTTTTTCGGCTTCGAGTCGCACGGCAGAATGTATTGAATCGCTCTGAAACTGGGCATTTGTCAGACGTCAGCATTCCGACGGTGCAGCAGCACGGGACAACCAATACGAGAAGGAAAGTCATGGGAAATACTGTCTCGGCTGAATCTGAGAAAGATTTCCTTTAAAGGTTTTAGACTTGAAGCACCTTACGGGTAGCAAAGTACCAACAATTAATATGTGAATGTACATGCAATAAAATAAATGCAATGCTCGAAGCAAAAAATGAGCATGCACATGACTCCTGTCAATCTTTACTAGATCACGTAACTTCTTTATTGTGCAGGTGCAATGCATTGGTAATCCGGGGGCTAAATAAAGACTGATAACATTAAGGGAACCCAAATCGACAAGCGAGGTCATGCTTGGAATCCAACCTCATCACGCCTCGGTTGACGAGGAGTTATCAAAAGTGGGCCGCATCTATAACTTAAATGTGGAACGATTAAGCTAAGTCTATTAAGCCAGTCATCCTAAGAATGATATAAACTTAATCAGATGAATTTATCCATTTGTTTATTTAATATCAATTAACATGGCCTATTAAGTCATACATGCAATACGTTCTTCGAATCAGATATGATAGAAGTTTGGAGCTCAGAAAGTATTAATAAAGACAAGAAAGAGCAATAAGATTATATTGCTTTTCAGGAGCTAAATTTGTGGACGAATGCTCACCGTATGACATGGAAAATGTCCATTCCATGAAGAACTATTATGCAGCACAAACAATTTAAGGAAAAAATACTTGAGACGCCAAATACCAAATATTATAATAGGTATACGTTAAGCCCGCATGGCAGACAATTTCTTGCTAAAAAACTGCATTTCATATGCCCTACAGCTGCTAAGAGGAGCAGACATGCACCCTTACTCATTTCTTTGGCTTTTGAGGACAGCCTAGACACCGAACACTGAGGGTTCTCTCTCCACCTCTCTGTATTGTTGGCACTTTCATCATTCTCAAATGTATGATTCTTAAATTCATAGCTAAAGACTGACTTTGGGATTGACGTTTCAATTTTACGTAGAGGTAGTCATTACATTGACTTCCTGACAACTAAGGTCAAAATGCAACTGATCTGATTTTATTAGTTCTGAAAATCCGCCAGTTATCTCTTAACGCAATTCTAAATGTTGCTGTAATCTACTTTGAAGCCGTCTACGGCGGATTTCAAAGTAGATAAACGTAAAGACCAGCAAAACACTGATTAGATAATGTTGATAATTTGCCAATAACTAGTGCGTCAAAGTTAACATCACTCTTATTTATATCAATTAGCAAGTGAATGTACCTCGATATACACCGATGTAAAGGCGAAAATCACGATGTGGTGGAAATGAGGAACAAAACCAATGATTACATAACTATTAAAGATATATATTGCTTTACAGCTATGCTATAAATACTATACTGGTAGAGAATTGCCAAAACAGTGGAATGTTTGCCACTTTGTACTCTAAGTTCTGTCAGTAAAATATCTCAACTGTCAATCTCTTCGGCTACATACAATCTGAGGGCATATACGGACGTTAATATGCAAGTCCAAGAGTGTGGAGACTTTGCTTCCAAAAGCATTTCGTGCAAGTTCTATCGCATCTCCTGACGGTCACTTCGGCTATTCATTTTCAGCTTTACTATCCTGGTAGTAGCCCTAGGGGTAAGGTGCTGACGCTGTACAACTCAGGCAGTAGGGTCGAGTCCTGCTGCAAGCAATCTTTTTGCTAACTTTGAACAAGAGAGAGTGGCTCAAGTTACGCCTCTTCTGTCCACTGCATAAATGATGCTCCTAAATCAGCTACGCTGCACTGGTATTCGTAGATAATCGAGTGCTACTCACTCCCGCGAATGTGATGCCAACCTCTCAGCTCTCGAAACTCAGCATCTGAATTTTTGTTATTACTCGAGATTCATAGCTACCGAGCGCGCCGAAGTCAATAGAATTCTTTTTTAGAGAATAAATAAATATTAGCTTATTTTAACTCCCACATTTGTGTAGCAGTAAAAGAGCCTTAACGGCTATCACCACCCCTTGCAGTTGTAATAATAAAGGATCACCTTCTGCAGGATTCGAGCCCACAACGTTGGTATTGGCAACACAGCTGGGTAAGGGAAGTAAGAACCAAGTATAGCAATCGGATCGTTCGAAGATCTAAATGACCAGAGTAGTTTTGATTCTGATTTGCTAGAAAAATCTTTACCTGAGCAATTAATTTATCAATTTACTAATTGCACATGCGATGCAGCCTAAAATTAGGCGCAGTTCTAATCGCCAGTAATGAAGGTTATACATTTATTGGAATAGGGCTGGCTGTATGCACTTGCCGATGAATCTGGATGACTAGCTAAAATGCCTAGAACCATGACACATGCCATTGCTCGAGCCACGTAATGCTGCCGGGCAGCGTGCCAGCAACATAAGCAGGGCTACATAGATCAATCGTCGTCTACTTCTTTACAAGAACTTTATTGTAGCCAGCCAGCTTCAGGACTTTTACGTGCTTCTTTCATCAGGACCGAATTCCGGGCCTATCCCTGATTCTCAAAACTGGGTATTATGCAAGCATCAAATTGAAGAACCACCGCACACAAGCTACTACAAGTGTCCTGACGTAGCAGCGTCTAAAGTTGGAATCCGGTTAAGAAATCCAGGAATTTTGACACTCTGTGAAGTTATTGTACATGGTTATCCGTACCAGGGTAAGTACATGGAATGCTAACGCAATTTAACTGACGGTTTTTCGCATTTACCCTCATTCAAGCTGCACTTTCTTTTCCGTTTGTTTGGGGAACTGTCAATGCCAGAGTTAATTTCGAGTGAAACATTATATTTTGACACAATTGTATTCGTTGGTTCAACTGCCCTTAAAAAAACAGGAAATACGCATCTCTAGTAAGTCTTTGTACAATATAGAGAGTAGATTTACTCTCGAAACTTTGAGTGTGTATTTTTAGTGAGCAGATGAGAGCACACATGACTAAGGCAAGCATGTTTCTTTTGTCATTAAGTTTACCGAGAGAGAAGCCTTATTGCAGCAGCATTCTTGAAGCGAAAAGTGCGAAGCTAGAGGTAGAGAAGCAGAGGCTACTTTATTTACTTAAGATATTATTTACTTATTTACTTTATTATTACTATTAATTATTATTAGCATTATTATAATTTACTTATTTACTTTTTGCTTCAAGCTGTCTGTCTGAAGGATGCTTCAAAGATGCTTCAAGCTGTCTGTCTGAAGATTGAGCTTTAGAAAAAGTCATATGAGATTAAAAAGAAAACAGTACAGCAATTTAGTCGGGAAAGGCTCACATTAGGGAACTGCAGAGCTAACGGTTAAGTGATAAGAAAAAACAGAAGTGTCTCAGGCACCGAATGAGGAGAAGGAAGAAAAGCTGCTGGCTCTGTGTAAGTATTCAAAATATCAGAAAAGATCAAATAAAGTAAATAATAATAATAATAATAATATTGCACTTGATAAAGCGCCCTCAGAGAACTTAATCTCTTTCTAGGCGCTTTACATTTGCTGCAAAGTGATACGCAATAGAATAGTAAGTAAAATCATGCTTGAAAAACAAACAAAATGAATAACATGGTTAGGGGTTACATGCACTGGGTCAGCATGCAAATGTGGTTAGTGGCAGCATGAACAGTGTCAGCACGCATAAGCACATCGAGGACGAATCACAAGGACCCACTAAATGCTGTCCTAAATAGGTATGTTTTTAAGTTTCTTTTAAATGTGGTCAGGTCAGGGGATGTTCTGATGCAGGTCGGGAGGGAGTTCCAGGCTGTGGGAGCATACGAGCTAAATGCACGGTCTCCAAAGGATTTAAGGTTTGTACGAGGTATTTCTAGACTGTTGGATTCCGAAAAGCGAGTGGTACGATGCTTTGCCTGATGGGGTAGTATCTCTGAAAGAAATAGTTTGATTCTCTTGAGAGCTCGTATCGTTGCACGCGTCTCCATTCTTTTCACTGAAATTTTTCTATAAGATGCGGATGAGTGGTCAATTACCAAAGCTGGTGAATTTCATCCCTCCCAATTCCTCCAGACCGACAGATCAAGTTAGCCAAGAGCTCGCGCTGCAGACGTGAGAGAAAAGGCTGATGAACTCGATTGCTCGATTGCTGCAAGTGCCTACCATTGATGGACCAGGAGTATCTAGCTAGGATTTAGTATGGAGGGCCAAACTCAGCCTTGAAAGGTGTAGGAGTAAAATTGAAAGATTTTAATCGAAATCTGCTCCAGAAGAGCTCTATGGCCCAAATACGAACCTACTATTTTTTACTCATGGTTACTTCAGCCATTCTTTTAATTCATAAGAAAATTTTGCGAGCAAGCTTTAGCACTTAGTAGAAACGCCACCCAACCTGAAACCTGCCTCATAAACAAAAATAAGTTTTGCCCATATTTAGAGGGCCCGAGCGTCGATGGCTCTTAAGTGACCACCGTGAACCCATAAAGAGTGCAACCCTGTTTAGTGTTATGTCCACGTAACCCTAATACGATCAGGTAGAGGCACAAACTTTGCAATGTGCAGACCTGATTCTTGAACTCCGTCAAACTTTTAAGTTGGAGCACTCACAATTCTGCGAGAAGTGCTATCGACAAATTTGAACTCGCAAAATTGCAACAAATAGGCTGTATGCAAAACTTGTACCGCGGGCAACTTCAGGTAGGCTTATCGATTTTGTTATAACCTTCAGGTATTCATTTTCATAATGGTTATACACAATGTTTAAAAAGTCACAAAAGTTGGGACGTTCAAGCACTCGGGTTTGGCAGTGGCTTGCCGAATGACGCAGCACTGTCCACATTCGCAAACACCGATGCTGACCGGTTAAGCATAGGCGAGTCGCGACGCGGAGCCTCTGATCGCTCTTCGGAAACAAAAAGCAGCGAGGCAGCTTCTTTTCACTCCTTGTATCGTCAGCCAAGAACACTCAAAACGGCTAAGACACTATACCAGGTACCAGGATAGCCAGGTACCTAGATACCAGGCTAAGCAGGGTACCGCCCGCTTTTCGGAATCTAGCTGTTTCCCTATACCTCGTACAAACCTCAAATTCTGTGGACACCATATTTTTAGTTCACATACTCCCCAAAGCCTGGAAATCACTTCCAACTTCCGTCACGACAGACCCTGACTTGACCACATTTAAAAAGAAATTAAAAACGCACCTATTTAAGACAGCATTTAGTGGGTCTCTGTGGTTCGCTCTTTATGTCCTTATGCGTGGTGACGCTGAGCATGCTGCCACTAACCACACTTGCATGCTGACCCTGTGCATGTCACCCCTAACCATGTTATTCATTTAATTTATCAAACATGATAACACTCACCATTCGATCGTGTTTCCTTTGCTGCAAATATAAAGCGCCTAGAAAGAGACTGAATTCTCTGAGGGCGCTTTATCAAGAGTATTATGATTATTATTATAGTAATGAGCGATTGCATAAGCGTTTTGAATGGAAATTTCAAGCGTCAAGAGAACAAAAAAGCTACTTAACTAAGAATGTTAGTAATAGTGATAATAATAATAATATATCTTATAAGTGCTAGTTGATGTTCTCACGATGATCGTGCCAATTAGAAGATAAATGTCGCATCTTCCAGTCTCATACTTATCATCATACTTGCATGTGGAAGAGCTCGGTAGCAAAAATAACAAGGATAAACACGTGATTTACCCGGGTTAAGCAGCATGAAAGTACACAGCATTCTTGCATCTTTAAACTTAATCAGACTTAGCACCAGTTGCCGACCAATATCGAGAGGGATGGATCATAAAGTTCAATTATCACAGCGACTGGCTTAGCTAGATTTTGATTAAATAGCATACCTTAACATGGGTAAAAGACCTGAAATAGCGCAAATAATATATATATATATATATATATATATATATATATATAATCCGTCAAACTTATACAATTTCAGTTGCTGATTACTCCTGACATTGTGATGCGGGGTTTACGAGCGCGTGTCAATACCAAGTGATTTGCATTTCCTATTGGGGTAACTTGCTTATATGTACACAAGCTTCATGTTTCAGAATGTCCAATGGAATCTCACACAGGACCCGGATGCTTACTTCACAAGTGCATATCCATCACATGCATTCGAGCGAAAGGACGATGTGACTCACTAGGTGGATGCATTTTTCCAAGATGTCCTGGTGACCAACACTGGCCACCAACATGCTGGATACGTAAGACAAATTAAGCGCTGCTGGCAAGCCACAGTGATCACTGAGCGACGTAATGACCCTTTGAGAACTCTCAACTAACCGCATGCTAATCGTCTGTCTGGCTAGTCATTTCTGAATAGTGCAAAAAATGAGCCTGGGTCATGTTGCGCCTATCTTGAACGTTCAAACTTGTTAGTGTACCAGAATGCAATGTCACCTAATGCTATGCTGACACTTCCATCGCAGGTTTTCAGTATTTTGTGTGCTTAGCCATCTTGCCTACTGCCTAGCCCGTGTTCAATCCGTCAAATATTTTTTTCTCGTGAGTCGAGAGCGTACAGCTGCAGCTTTATTCAACCCTGTCAAAGGTCTTAAAGCTATCTTTGCTTTTCATGAACTTTTTCAGGGGGATGGACCTTGACCTTGAGTGTGCTAAAGGGGAAGTCCGTTAAAGGTGAATTCGCAAACCTATTTGGTTTTTTCAGAATGGTCGTGATTGCTATTTTAATTTTCTTGTATTTTGTCGAAGTATAGAGAATGAACGTTTCCCCGAGGACATCTACTTTTCTACTGCCGACTACGGCACATCCTTTCCAGATGTCCTGAGCTGTCACTGCCACGCTACTCGTTACCTCTACTGCTCTTCTGACTCTACTATGCTTCCCCTTTTCTCTTTGTTGCCTGAGATTCAGTTTGTTGGCCACCGAATACGTACCGAAAGCCGCTGCCGACAGCTTTCATGGGTAACGTCTACCCGGTCTTTGTGGCTCTTCAGTGTTACAGAGCGAGATATATATACACACATAGCGTCTCACTTACGGTTGCACAGATGCTGCCGTTTTAACCAATGCCTCGATACATTGGCACGTAGCACGCTTCAGCCGGATGCTTGTAGCCTCTTAATACCATTTGAGGAAAATTTAAATGTCTATCAACTCAGGTAGCTTAAGCTACACTGAACTTGCAATAATAATAATAATAATAATGCATTTGACATCGTGCCCTCGGAGAACTCAATCTCTTTCTAGGCACTTTGTATTTGCTGCAAAGGAAGCACGATCGAATGATTAGTGGTAGCATGCTCGCTGAAAACAAGCATAGCATAACACGGTTAGGGGACTGATCGGCTTAAAACTCCAGCTGCTCTGCTACCATTTATCCAAATGAAAAGTATGAATAAGGAAGGTGTAGTCGCGAAGTATTTGTGCGTGATGTTACCAATGATAAAAAATAACTATTTCACCAATTGATTAGAGGAGCTGATTAATACCGTGGCTCACCGAGTGTGCCTCTTGACGTCCATGTATGCTAATGAGCCATTTGCTATTTTCACTTCAAATTTGATAGATTTCGAATGCAGAGTAATTAAATAGTTTCATTTCATTTTGGTAAATATGACATCGAAATAGCTGCTTTGCGATTTTTAACTTCAGGATCGTTGCCAAAGATGCACCGGAAGTGGTCTAAAAGTTTGATTAAATATTAGCCGTACGATCATTAAAGCTAATTTGCCGGGCAGCAATGTCCGTTTTAATATGCATGTGAGGCCCTAAGAAATTAGAAAATAGCAATACAGCTCACTACTTAGGATCAGAGATAAAAGGAAATGTGCAAAATCTTTCACACAGCGCTATCCTCCAATGCTCGTTTCACATTGTCCTATCCGGCCGGCGGACGAATGTACCGTCATGTTTTCGATCAGATCGATGGTAACTTTAGTTTCTAATTTTCTACAGGCATGTACAAATTAATGAATAAATCAATAAATAAACAAATTAAAACTAGAACAGAGATCACACTTGTCTGTCGTGGCGAACTTGACTTATATCAACCTCGTACACTTTTGAGACGCCTTTAAAAAAGTGCGGATACAGAACGTGCTAATCCAATATTTACGAGAGCGTGTAGTAAAGTGCGTTGACAAAGCGCAGCTCAAGAGCCAGCCTTGCTCTAACCTGCTTTACGTGCTAGCCTGCGCCGGTCAGATTGCTGGCGCTTCTCAAAGAAAGCAAGAACTGACTGCTGGTTCTGCGTCGCACGGACTGAGGCCGATTCTTCGTGGCCTCGAGAGGTCAGCCAATTTCTCCTTGACAACGTGGCCATCGGATGCTCGCATAGGGTCTTAGTGTTGAGGGCAATCGTTCTTTGGCGGAAGGAATGGCCGCGGCCGCGGGTTGGAGCGGTAAAGTGGACGATGTTTTCTCATGCCCTGCTAGGGATAGCGATATGCGGTGCCATTGTTTGGCCATAAGCTGACCGCACAGCGTAAGCATTCATTATGCTGCTGTGTAACCGATGCTGGAGCAAAGCACTCCGTGCGTGCGCTGCGACGAGCACAATGGCCGGGACAGTAGCAAGAGCAGCAGTCGTGAAAGTGAGGCTGCGGCGCTGAGACTTGTCTACCCAAAGGACGACTATTCGTTTGAAAAGCTGTGTCGCCTACTGCGCGATTGCTGCTCCAGAAAACTACTAGCCGATACTATAAAGATATATAGCAAGGTCTTGATGCTTGCTCTGAAAGCTGACCGTATGCCAGCATCCAGCAAGCATCCAGCAGGCATCCAGCAAGCATCCAACAAGAATCCGGCATCCAGCAAGCATCAAGTTTCAAGCAAGACGCGCGAATAGCGTGACGAATGATTGTCTCAGAATTTCCACATGCGCTCTAATTAATGGCCAGAGAATAAGAAAGTGAGTACAACTATTCAACGGCCTTCGACGAAAAAGCAAGCAATTTCTCAGCGAGCCCAAGCGAGGTTCGCCCACACGCACGTGTGCGTGCCAGGGTAGCGGACGCGGCAGAGAGTGGTCACGCGGGGCTGACTGCCGATGCACGCCAGACAGAGCGGTGGCGGCGGTGGCGGAAGCGCTTCTAGCCGCCAATTGCTAGAGCTTTTACGACGGTTGGCGAGTGGCGTCCGGCGTCGTTCGCCGAGTGGAGTCTGTGCAGTCGGAACTTGTCGGCGCTCGCACCGTTTCGTCTGCTGCTGGAATTGCGCCGCAACCAGGGTGTCGAGGGATGGACGCCTGCAGCTGAAAACGCCGCAGTCTCCGAATCAGTCGGCGAGCTAGCTATAGATCTTGGGCTACGCAATCGTGAAGCCAACGATTTCGCGAATCCACCGCAGTCGAGGACAAATTCGAAACAATTCGGAGTAGAAGAAAAACATTATTTTTTTAGAGCAAAAAACGTAGTTTCAAAAGAGGCTCGTTCTAGCGCTGTAAATTTGAAGTGGTAAATGAAGCGGCTGGCGGGAGGTCGAGAAGTTAAGCAACGAGTAGACGGCGATGAGAGAGAATTCACTCGTCTGCGTGGTGAGAGAGAGAGAGAGAGAGAGAGAGGGAGAGAAAGAGGGATAGAGAAAGAGAGAGAGGGAGAGAGGGAAAGGGAGAGAGAGAGAGAGAGAGACAGTGAAAGAGAGAGAGTGAGAGAGAGAGAGAGAGAGAGAAGAGAAAGAGAGAGAGAGAGAGAGAGAGAGAGAGAGAGAGAGAGAGAGAGAGAGAGAGAGAGAGTAAAGAAAGACGAAGCGAGATTAGGAGGTGTCCAGTCAAGATACAGCAGCAGAAAAATAATGCAGAGCTACCGGAGGCTGTGTGCCGAAAAGTACTTTTTGCCGAAAAAGAATCCAGCGACATCCAGACTACCGGTGCAGAGCTCTGGCGAGAGAGAGAGAGAGAGAGAGAGAGAGAGAGAGAGAGAGAGAGAGAGAGAGAGAGAGAGAGAGAGAGAGAGAGAGAGAGAGAGAGAGCGATCGAGAGTTACCGTTTATTCGACTGTCTGTATAGAACTTCAAAGCGAGGCTTCAAATTTCCGCTTATGCCCACGAGCCGAATTCCGATGCACTGCCGGAAGGAAGGTGCGCGCATGCGATTGCGAATCGTGTCCCGAGCTGAAATCAGTTGGCCTGCCGCGGTTGGCAGCCGGAGAGCGTGTCCACGTCACCACTTGCGCAGATCTAAGCAAGTAGGAGTGAGCTCCACTTGTGCGTGTCCACTTGAGCTCCACGAGCGGTGGGCCGCCGCCGCTATCCAAGGGCAGAGCCGCAAAAGGGCTGCTGCGCACGCGTTGCCTTTACCGGCAGATGTCTGACTGAAGGAGTAAACTCAAAATACGGTGCCACCCGGCGGGCTCCGGTCAAGTGACTAGGCGGCGAAAGGAAATTCTCTACTCATGCACGGCAACGATTGCGAAACCTTCGGCGGCTATCGGCGCAGCGCTCTCTATTGATTGAGATGGCTCGCCTTTGGCGCGCCAGCGGCTCGCCAGCGTCGAACCGCTGGCGAGTGACTCCTCCTCCTCCTCCGAGTTGCCCGAGAGGAGGAAGAGGAGGAGGAGGCTGAGAGCGCTGCGAGCGGATGGCGCGCTCGGCAGCGGCTCAGCGGCCAGCTGCGACGGCTGCCTAGTGAGGCGTCGGCATCCGGATCCTTCGCCTGCCGGGATCGGCGGCACGGCCGGATGCAGTGCGGGGCGAGGGCGAAGGGGGATTGACATTTGCTCGCTGCCCCAGCAGCAGCAGCAGCAGCAGCAGCAGCAGCAGCAGCAGCAGCAGCAGCAGCAGCAGCAGCAGCAGCAGCAGCAGCAGCAGCAGCAGCAGCAGCAGCAGCAGCAGCGGGGCAGCGACCTGGGCCGCGCCGGCATCCGCGCCCCGACCGTCGCCGAGGACGACAATCGCGTCTCAATTCCATCTCAATGAGCGACCACCGACTTCGCGTCGAATGAGCACTACGAGTTTGCGCGCAATAATCTTCCTTTTGTTGCCGCTCTGGCCGCGACTGCATGAGAACCTATCGTCGCGCGTCTCGCTCCCAGCATAAAGCGTATGCAGGTCATGCAGCCGCTAACATGAAAATCCCGACAGCGCCACTAGCCTGTTCGGACTAAGAACTGAATCCAATGTGTATCAATCGCAAGAAACCGCAAAGTCTGGAATAGCGATAAACAAGAAAACGTTCGAGTCTAGCAAAGTAACAATAATAATAATAATGCACTTGACAAAGCACCCTCAGAGAACTCAATCTCTTTCTAGGCGCTTTAAATTTCCTGCAAAGGGAAACGCGATTGAACAGTGAGTAATATCATGCTCGATAAACAACATGAATAACATGGTTAGGGGTGATATGCAGAGGGTCAGCATGCAAATGTGGTTAGTGGCAGCAAGCACAGTGTCAGCACGCATAAGCACACCAAGGACGAATCACAGGGACCCACTAAATGCTGTCCTAAATAGGTGTGTTTTTAAGTTCTTTTAAATGTGGTCAAGTCAGAGGATGTTCTGACGCAGGTCGAGAGTGAGTTCCAGGCTTTGGGAGCATACGAACTAAATGCACGGTGTCCAAAGGATTTGAGGTTTGTACGAGGTATTGGCAGACTGTTGGATTCCGAGCAGCGGGTGTTACGATGCTTGGCCTGGTGGGGGAGTATATCTGAGAGATAGGCTGGAGCTATAGAATGAAGTGACCTAAAAGTGAGCGACAAAACCCTGATGCCAATCCGTTGCTTGACTGGTAGCCAGTGCAGATCGGCAATAAGTGGCGTGATGTGGCAACTGCGACGCTCACGACGGACAAGCCTAGCTGCGGAGTTTTGCACCAGCTACAATCGCCAGATTGCACATGCCGGTAGGCCAGTAAGCAAGTAGCGAGCTTTAGTTTGCTTTTGAATCTTTTTGGCAAAGTTTCCCTGCGCTTTCTGTGCTCAGCCGAGATAAAGGAACGTTAGGAGGGCTGACAGTAGCTGCTCAGCATCGTCCACGAAATGCATCGTCAAAGAGCGGTGGCAGGCCATTTAACTAAGACTGTCACCGTCCTCAGCGCATGCTGGACATATTTTTGACTGCTTGCACTAGCGTATGCACAGTTCAACTATTTAATAGGTATGGGCACAGCCACCGGCTTGGACTTGGGTACCCACCGAATCTAGTTTTGCTAAACGTTAAGAGCCTACAAAGAGATTGAATTCTCCGAGGGGCTGCTATAAAAGATGTATCATTTTTATTAGTGTGCTCGTTCGTAAACAATAAATGGATTAATTAGGATTGAAAGAAACCGCATTTTAGCTGCTATGGTTATGGTTGTTCGGTTAAGGTGGTTAAAGGAACCTTAACACATACGACTATGCTAATTCTGTCACGGGTTGCTGGCTTAGCTTTTCTTATGTTCACTCTACATGGCTCGGCAAATATTTTTTTTATCACGCGGTAAAATTATTGACATGAAATAAAAGAATGATTTTGACCCTGAGAACGAATTCCTCAGCTTTTTTCAACGCAAAACTAAGCAAATTTAGATCTGACGGGCAACGAAACAAACCGAACAGTAGGAATTTACGGAAAGACGTGCCATTTTATGGTTTAACAAGTAGAGATACAGATGCATTAATCGCTTGGGTTACCCTAAGGATTGTTTAACTTAAAGGTTAAGCACTAAATTCAATTAAGATCAAGCGTAATTCTACTAATTTATGTTCTCATTAGATTGTCATCTCACTCATGTATTGCACTTATTCAATAGTACTGAAAAGCCATAGCAAACTAGATGACTCACTACGTCAGACATTTATTTACAACTATGAATCTCATGAGTCTCCGGCAGCCTATCTACGATGATGCCCTTATGACTTATTATTAAATGTTTATAATTATAGAAGAATTAATTCTTAAATATTATTTTCTGCTGCCTAAAGCTTTAATTTCCAGAGGAAAAGTTTTCTTCTGCTATTTGTGTAGAATTTGAAGTAGGTAGATACAATCTTTGGTCTTCTGTGATCGATTTTGCCGCGTTATTTTAGATAGAGAAAAGAAAGTTCTTGTTAGCGGAACCCTCAATTATTCGTTTTTTAACCAAAGAACATAACTTATTTGACATCAAAGTGGACGCACTGCAACCATAATTACCTACGAAAATAGCAATGATAACGGTAATGCGTATTTTTATAGTACTAAGAGAAAAATAAATCTAAATTAAGGTATTTTGAAGCTTATTCTACGAAAAGTAATAGCCAGTTGTTATTGGGAATTAGGGTATGGACCCGGCGACATGCCAAGGTATTTCGCAGTTCCAACCAGGGCCCCAGGAGGTTAGCTTGAACCTATATATCCGTGCAGGCTTGTACATTTTTCCACTCTTGTGTTAGACGCAGCAGCTTCATATAGCTTCTAAATGCAAAGACATTAATTTTACAAGCTAAATACCAAACTTTATGGTATTTTTTCATGGCAACTATTCACCAACAATTGCACAAAGTTCTACTCAATCGGCAATAACTTTTGTTGCAAAAAATGAAGCGGTCGTAATGTGTTTGTGTATACAAATAATTAGTTCAACCCTTAGTTCCTTAGAGTTCTCTTCTCCACTAGCCGAAGTCCACTGGTAATCTGATGTCTACAAGTAGTGCCGGTATTCTGCTTGAATGAAGCATTACTATGGCTCATAATCACTTAAATCATGTTCAGATTACCAACGCTCCGCGTCGAGGACAGCCGAAGCATGTCAGTGCACCCCGTGTAGCACGTAGCTTGCACAGAATTAAAAAAATTGAAAGCCAGCAGTTGTCCATATCAGGCTCTCCAAGTTCTCAAAGCTTTGCAACTTTTGTCATGATACAAATAACACAATTTATAAATTAATTTAAATTTACAACTTTGTATATAATTTAAAAAAGTTAGTGAACAATTATAGTTTTGAATTATAAATTAAAGATTTTATATGCGTTGAAAAATCTCTTTAGAAAATATTACTCATGTTATGGAAGCGGCCACGGTCCATTTCAGCATCAACGATTCTCAACGAGCGTGTATCGTGGCGTCGGATATGCTTCGCGAGCGGAGGCTTAAGTTCACAGTCACTCTAAATTCGTAAATAGTTTGATTGAAGCTAATGGTACGCTTGTAATATAAAGTCACTTATCGATGATTATAACTAACTTTACACCGCCAGAATAGCTGCGACGTAACAGGATACTGCTGCCAGTACATAACTAGTTGCGTATCGGACTAATTTGTGCCACGGGACTTTAAATTTACTCCTAACATTAAAAAGTCATCTAATTTTATGTTTTACTTCAGAAATGCCGGTGATTTCATCTCTGACAGTCAGAGCAGATGCGACATGTGACACGATTGCTGTCAGCACGGGCAGCGCCATTGCAACCGATTACAAAGCAAGCAAAGTCACGCTTGAAGTATTTTATGATCGCAAAGGCAGCAGTAGACCATTGCTAACGTACTACGCCGACGGAAGTCAAAAAAAGCACACGTTCAATTTGATGGTGCTGTCTAAGACATCTTACAAACTGCGGCTTCACGCAAGTCATTGCAGTGATAAAATCTGCCATCCTGGACCATCTACTGAAGACCTTGTAATTAAAACGAAAGAGAGATTTGGTAAGTAAACATGAATGACACTTTCCGGAAATCCGGAAAACCAACAGCTCTGGAAAATGTTTGGGCGTCGGTTATTTACGCCGCATGATCAATGGTAGAGCTCCAAGAACCAGGGTTATTGCTGCGATGGAATTAAATTCCCTTTCATGCTAATTGCTAGCGACCGCTGCAGCTTAGAGGAAAAGTGCGTCAAGACAAGATAGATGTATATAAATGCATACACACACAAACACACACACACACACACACACATAGACACACACACACACACACACACACACACACACACACACACACACACACACACACACACACACACACACACACACACACACACACACACCTACACACACACACACACACACACACACACACACACACACACACACACACACATATATATATATATATGTGTGAGACGTATGCGACATGCGTGGCATACGTCTGTTTCGTCATCTGTAACTATCTATTCCAAGGTATCCCGGCCTATGCGTAAAGAGAACCGTATTTGGAGCAAATCTCGCCAGCTAGACTTTTCAATCGTCAAAGCCACAGTTGCCTTGAATATAAGAGACACTTCTGAGAGAGAAACAGACACAGAAAAAAGAGAGGGAGAGAGAGAGAGAGAGAGAGAATAAGAGACAGGCAGAAAATGCGAAGCTCGGCTTTGATACGGTCGCATGACCCTTGCGGCCTTTCACAACTAATCCCGCTCAGTAAGCTGATACGGTCGGGCTGCATTGCATCGCTCATGCGTAGAGCGCTTATCGGGCGGCTGGAGCTGTAAGACTCCGGCTATGGGTGGAACAACGCAATGCCTCGCCCACACTCCGATGGCGTGTCACTAGCCGACGACTTTAACTCAAGCAACGGCGAACGAATTAAAGTAGAAGAAGAATGACTAAATTTTGGGATGGCTAACCACGAGGAAAGTAATAAAATTGCCACGAACGACGTCCAGAAGGAAAATACAACAACCATGCAGGAATGCATGGAATCGCTGTTGTAGCGATAAGCCTCGCATATTTGGTTGAAGAGTGAGCGGCTCCTATAAAATGATGCAGAAATCTCACATTCATTGGTTTGGCCCAGTGGTTAAGGAGCTAGCCTTTGGCTTACGAGGCCATTGTACTGTATTTGACAGCTGAGGTCATGGGCTCAAGCTCTAAGGCACACGTGCAGCGCCTGGAAAGAGATCAGGTTTTCTTAGGGCACAATGCAAATTTAGTCACATGAAACGCCAATTATTTGCGATCACTCGGCGACCTGCTACCAATTTTTCCAGAAATTTGACAGCTTCCTGTAGGAATCGGCTTCTCGTTTTCTCCTTCGTGATTTTTAAGACATCTGGCAGAAATCCAGACAAACAAGATAGATAGGAAGGTAATTTTCCGGGCGATGTCATGGAGCGATTGAATTCGAGAGACCCGGTGAAGCCGGGTGCTGCCGTCCTTGTAGAAATGATTCAGAAAGCTACGGCTTAGTAAACCAATGCATGTACTCGCACCAAAGAGTTTCTCGTACGAAATTTTGAGCAGAGACGCTGCTGAATCACAAAGCAGCGTTCAAATGTAATCATTTGAATACCTTCTTTGCCGCTCATAAACGATCTTACCGCTCAACGGTGGCGGAGCCAGCGGGCAGCCGGAGGCATTTCTTCCCCTCCTATAGCGAGAAAGCTACGAATTCTAGCGCACCAATTCATAAGTCAGCATGCAAATGTGGTTAGTGGCAGCATGCACAGTGTCAGCACGCATAAGCACACGAAGGACGAATCACAGGGACCCACTATATGCTGTCCTAAATAGGTGTGTTTTTAAGTTCCTTTTAAATGTGGTCAGGTCAGGGGATGTTCTGACGCAGGTCGGGAGGGAGTTCCAGGCTTTTGGAGCATACGAATCTTACTGGCAAGTCTCCACCTGGATTTAAAGCAAACCGTGCAAAAGAAACTGCTGCGTTCTGGGTTTCCAATAACTTGTGGTCAAATGACGACGAAGTATCTCCGCCTACTCTGCCAATTCTCTCAGCATAATTTGACGAAATCAATTACCAGATCCTTAATGAGTGCTTCTTCACACCGCTAGGTATCAATGGCATAATGTGCAACCGGATTAGCTTAAACCTCAGCTAGAGATTTCAGAGTGCAGTTATAAATGACTGTCAATCATTTTGGGAGGCCTGAAGGTAGGGGCTACCGAAGGTAGGGTTCGGTCTCAGGCACCGTTCTTTTCACTGCTTATACTCTTTCTCTCTGGCTGACCTCATCGTCGGACGGCAAGCTGGCTCCAATGTTTCCAGCAATAGCACTCAGATCTCTTCACCCTGAGACCTCTTTAGCTGCACATCTCTTGCTGCATGCAGCAACAAGATTCGCGCTTGAGTAGTCAATAAACGCCTAAAGCTTAGCCATATTAGGAGCAGCCTAATAATAATGATCGAGCCTGATTTCACCCCTAAGTTTGAAGGCGTCACCCTCAAGATTGGCTTATGCTGCTTTGTTCCAGCGATGTCTGCCAGTTCTGGGCGTACTTTTAAAAATGAACTCGCTGTTTTACATGCACAATAGCCCCACCATCAAATTTGCATGCGTTGTGCTGAAAAAGATGAAAAAAACAGGGCCTGCTAAAATAAAGTACGAAATCCAAAATAGCGCACGTGTTTACGACATTGCGCTTATACTACAGCAATTTCTTTAATTCAGGACTCAGACCTCTCGTAAATTGTCTGCAGCCGGTGCGAAACAATAATAATAATAATAATAATAATGCACTTGATAAAGCACCGTCAGAGAACTCAATCTCTCTCTAGGTGCTTTACATTTGCTTCAAAGGGAAATGCAATTGAATGGTGAGTAATATCATGCTTGATGAGCAAACAAAATGAATAATATGGTTAGGGGTGACATGCACAGGGTTAGCTTGCAACTCGCACGGTCTTTAGTCAACCACGTAGTTGCGACATCACAACACATCTGTCTGAAACTCAATGGCTCCCTATCAAGCATCGAATACAATTTAAGATACCCTCTCGTGCTCACAGGTCGATTAACCAGATGTGCACCGTAGCATGTTTATCCGACCTCCTCATCGCACCCCACCGCACCTCGACTACCAGTCGTTTCGTGGTTTTCGCGATAAATCCAAACGCTTTGGTTGCAGGGAGTCGGGTTCGTATACATCAAAAGGCCGAAGTTTGCCACTGGGTTTCGCGCCACAATCTGCATTCAGGTTTTGTAATCTAAGTCTCGCCTATGCGTTGCATGCGCGTCGCCTGGCTTTCGCTGCGTTGAAATGAACTTAAACTTTTTATCCCCGTAAACTAGGCATGCTTAAAAGTGATTCATTCAGGGGGTTCTACTAAGCTGTGGCTCTGAGTTCCTCTTGTGGGCTTGCATGGTGGATCGAGCATGTTATCTGCTCGTTTCCGCATGCCGGTCTATGCATGACACCTCGCGTGTCAACAACCTAAAGTCACCCTTCTCTTGGTGCGGGTTATTTTGCGTCTGGATATAGATTCAAATCTCTTTAGAGAACATAAGTAAGGATATTTGTAATACTACTTATACTTAACACTCATGCATCGCCATAACATGACCAGCGGGGAGATATCAGATTTTGTCGCTGTCAATTTTGCCATGCTAATAATATGGAAGTGTTTCAAAGGTGATTCCAAACAGAAAAATTTCCTCTTTGCAGTAACATTTCAACGCACTGGAAATTGTGCAACATTTGACATTCAAGGAGAGAAAGACGAATGCGAACCAATCAGAAGAAGGTTATCGGTAAGCGAATTTGCTTTGAGATTTTTCGGGGTATCAATATTAAACTCAGTCAGTAGCGGCTTAATTTAAAGTGATTGCCGCGTAACGCATCTATGATTGGATACTGGCTTAAGCGAGATCCGTTCAATGTTCGTGCAAAGAAGACAATTCAATGCTCTCTCATGAAACAACAATCGCTATTGATATAGGTTTACTATACAATGCTGTTATGGAGGCACACCTGAGCGATATTCTTTATTAAAATGTTTGCAAGACACTTGTCTCAAGTATTTGGCAGTAAAAAAGAAATAAAAGCGACGCTGAAGTGACAAATTAAACGATTGCAAAGATTTGACACTGTTATTCTTAATTTAATGATTTGTAAAACGAACTAAGGCGTATTCGGGAATGTATGGACATAAGTTATATAGTCCTCATTGCACAGAAAAAGTTTTATTGACTGTTCACCCACAATAAATGAACGAAAGTTTATATATTAGGTATCCAGGTCATCCAAATGGTATTATCACTAGAAATTCTAATTATTAACATCTATAATATTATATTTTCACTCTCGTCGTAGCTATGAGCTGGTGCAACTAATAAAAGTTGTCACACTCTGCAGGATAGTATTACTAAAGCTTAAGAACTCACCGTTACATATGTTTATTCTGAAAATTGCAGCACGTTTCACCAACTGTTGGTGCAAAAGAATGGCAATCACGTGAAAATTTGATTTTATTTGATATTATATTTCATACAAAATGAGAAATTCGGCTGTCAGTTCTAGTCTCAGCCATCGTGCACGATTCTCCTCTGCCTTGCCTTAAGGAATCTATGATGGTTGAGATTGAAATACGTTTTTATAGGTTGACTTAGTCAACATCAAAATATTTATATAGCACTAAACACGCTTCCTGGTTACTAATAAGAAAATAAGGACAAAATAAATATGTAATTCACCAAAGGGGACCACATTTTTCTGAGCTGTTCTCATGGCAGGAGAAGAAGAATCTGCTACTGATTGATCGTAATAGCGCAGATCGCTGAATTGTATGCGTGGTCATTCTCAAGGACAGCTGAAAAGCCTTGAGGTGCAGGTAAGTTTTTGGCTTCGCTTTAAAGGAGCTTAGTTCCTGGTAGTCACCGTGCTAGTTAGTGCACACGTACTGAGAGGGCATTTGGAACGAATCCGAGGTTGAAGGCTAGAGTTTAAAGGCTAGAGGTTGAAGGCTAGAGCAGCATCAAAAAGAGCTGAGAGGAAATAAGCGGCAAGGGACGGAGTAGCTAGCGGTGCGCAGCGGGACCGGGATTATCTAGTGGGCTGGACTGAAGAAAGGAATAAGTGGTTAAAATTTACGGAATAGGATAGAATCAGGAAATGGTTTACAGGACCTTGATTTCTTCGTACTGCGTAACGAGAGTCAGTGAAGGTCGCAGAAAAGGAGCATACAGTGGTAATGTTTAATGTTCAAGGCAGAAAGCTTCGTATCGTTGGTTAGCGTCCTATTACGCAGCCAGTAGGACCACCAAGGAAAGAGTAACGGCAGGCCATTGAGGCGGTGGCTATTCGAAGCTGCACGGCTAACTTCTCCTCCATGGCACCATTTTATCGGTACACAGCTGCAGCTCGAAAACTGATTGAATCGGTTTAATTCGATTTAACTCGATTTAATTCGAGTTAAATTCTATTTAATTCGGTTAAAACCGAAAAGAAATGGCTACAGCTCGAAGCGTAGTTTTAATGTGAGATGACTTGACTGGGACATGTCGAGGTCATCGAGCAAATGCAGTTATCGAACGGAAATACTAAAATTTACGCAAAGGCTTTAGAGAAAAGGCTAGCGCAGACAATTTTAAGGGCGAGACTTTCCTGTTTGTAAACGGCACTAGAAACAGCCATGAATTTAGGGCTTATCTTTTCATTCAATTTTAGAAAACGTTTGCCTTCCGAGTGTGAAATGCGGCAATTGAAGTTAAGAGGGTGCAAATAATATGAACTTCGCCGATGTCTGGGCATATCTGTCGCATGTCCTGGAAAGGAAGCGCGTCGACGGGTTTTACGAGGGTGCAAATAATAAGAACTGCGCCGATGTCTGGGCAAATCTGCCGCATGTCCTAGAAAGGAAGCGCATCGACGGGTTTTCGAAAAAAATGCACAGCTTAAGCATGCGTAAGCAGGCAATAGAGAGATTTAAACCGAGACCCTTGAAAATGCTGTGGAGAAGCGATGGCTTTTGACCTTCCTTTTTAAAAAATCGTCAAAGCAGGGCGTCGTCCTGGAAGTCGGTCAATAGCGTACTCCAAGCACGGGAAGCATACGAAATACAGGCAAGGCCTCCCAAGGAATCAGGATTGGCTTGAAACAAGGAGGTCGCAAAAAAGCTTAGCTGATTGACCAGCCTTCGAGATCAGATTCAACAATGCGAAGCTTGATAAGAAATTATGTCCGATGGGTAGACCGGAAAATGAATGGGTAGCTAGACAATTGAAGTCGATATATTTACTTGATGGAGACCTAGTGCAGGTCGGTGAGAATAATAATTATAAAAAATAAAACACTTAATAAAGTGCTCTCAGAGAACTCAGTCTCTTTCTAGGCGCTTTAGATTTTCTGAAAAGAACGCACGAGCGAATGGTTAGTCTTAGCATGCTCAATAAAAAAAACAAGAATGACATGGTTAGGGGTAACATGCACAGGGTCAGAATGCAAGTTTGATTAGTGGCAGCATGCACAGTGTCAGCACGCATAAGCGCATTAAAGGATGAATCACTGGGACCCACTAAATGCTGTGATAAATAGGTGCGTTTTAAATTTGTTTTTAAGTGTGGTCAAGTCAAGGAACGACGTGACGGAATTCGGAAGCGAGTTTTAAGCTTTGGAAGCATACAAACTAAAGACACTGTCTCCGAGGATTAGATATTTGTATGAAGTATAGGTGAGCAGTTAGCTTCCGAAAAGCGGGTGGCACAATGCTTAGCCTGGTGGGGGAGTAGATCTGATAGGTAGGCTGGAGCCAAAGAATGAGCGTAATATAGATTATTATTAATATTGAGAAGCAATGCAAGATAACTGTTGGGATCAACAAGCCTGGCTGCATAGTTTTATATCAACTGAAAGTGTCATTTTGCAAAGACAGAACCAGTTCTGCTCGGGTGTTTTATTAAAGTTTTTATGAAGACTAAATTGTGCAATTGAGAATAAAAAAACTCCTGATTTTTATGGAACAAAAATTCGCAATTTATGCAACAAGAGGTGGGAAACTAGCCTAGCATTTGCTTTGGTTGCACTAACATCTTCTTGACCGAAGAAAAAAATCAAGCTTCTCCGCACCCAGGTGACTACGATGAGCGGGAAAATTACGTTGCCGCTTCGGAGTCAGTTCTAAAGAGCCGCATTAAAGGTTGCCCTGCATTTAATATGCCCTGCAGTCAATCGAGTCATTGGAATCCTTTCGAAAAAGCTTCATTGGACAATTTCTGAGGAAGTGATAGCCGAAAAGGCTTATCTGCCGTTGCACGAATTCGGTTTTTTATATCAGCCGACCTTACGTTAACTTTACAGAGCTTACTGAGGTGACGCTTTGTCAAGGAGCAGCTTGCAGCGCGTGCAGCAGTGCACAGCGGCTCCGTAGTGTGCCTTTAGCGTACAAAAAGAAGACAGTGGGAGTGGGACGACGAGTGAGAGTGACCGCAGCTGTTTAGCTAGTGCCGATTAATCGTCGAAGAGTAGCAAGTGGACAGCGGAAGTCACATAAATGCATGCAGGCATGCCATCGTAGCCGCAGACGGCTGTCAGCACTGTCAACGCCTCAGAGATCTGTAGCGGAGGACGCGAAAAGAAAAACTGGTCGCATTCAACTCCCACCTCTTCGAGTTTTCCCGCACGATAACCTCAGCTATACTCAAAGATCCACCGTAATCGTAATCCGTTGATTCTCCGGCCTAAGTAATTGATCGTAAAAAGTTACTTAAGATGAACGAAATAATTCTCGGAGACAAGTGCTTCCCAATGCTGCTAATTTTCGAATCGCCAGCGCGTGCCACGATGGACTTATTCAAAGGGCTATTTGCACTGGCGTTAGTTTCGCAGCCTTTCTACACACCATTAATAGGTCGGCCGAGCTTTCGCAGCGTCTCTAGCACCACTGCCTTTCAAAGAGATTCTTTTGACCATTTATACCTTAACAGGCCAATGTCTTACAAAATCTGCTTGTTTTCTGAAAAATTAAAAGAAAATACCCATTTGCGACCACTTATAATTTCATTTAACGTTTATTTTATGCCTTTTAGTATGCGCGGGGGAATTGTTTTGGATCGGCTAAATTTAAAGTTTCCATAGGGAATGCTGGTAGGAAATCGTGGCAGCTGATCTGACGTGTAAACGTATATCACGTAACGTTCTTAAGACCTAGCTAGACTTTAGGTAAGACGCCAAATAAGGCCACGTGGGCAGAGCGAATATGATAAAACAAAATCTACAGCATACGCCTCAAGGAAATTAAGCACTATCGGAAAACGGTGAAGCTTTATAACTTTCGCACACTGCCATTGTCAGTGCTGCCACACATGATTATCTGTGAGCGTTCTAGAGATAGGTAATAATTTTATTACATTTTCAGATGCTCTTTAGAAGAGTTCAAAGCTTCTGCGATTCGAAGGGAAGCGTACGATATGTAATATCAAAATGTGTCAAAAACTACTAAATAATACGGATTTTTCAGGCTAACAATTTAATGCAATAAAATACCCGCCTAACAAGCATTGTTGTAATAAAAGTACCAGTGCTGCTTGAATAAGAGGCTTCAAGCTTTCATTGTACCCATTAAAGTTCCTATCGTTCCTATCAAAGACTCTGGAACGAGTCGTGGCAGACCAACTAATCTAATATATTGGAGCTTCAAACCTTCCTAGTAAGTTCCAGTCTGACTTTAGAGCTAATCACTCCATAGAGTCAGCATTGCTTCGGGTGTACAGCGACCTACATAGGAATGCAGACCTAGGTAGAGTATGTCTGCTGATTTTTCTCAATTTATCAGCAGCTTTTGATACTATCGATCATCAAGTCCTTGAGCGCCTCTCGCCTGGCCTGGGCATCACTGGCATTGCAATGGTTCAGGTCCATCTCATCTGGAGACTCCAGAGTATTGATGTGAAGCGACAAAAAATCATCAGAGGAACCTTTGAAATACGGGGTATCTCAACCTGTGCTTGGTCCCGTTATTTTCACGGTTTATACTATTCTTCTATGCCGATGTGATTGCCAAACACAATCTAGGCCTTCTCTTCTATGCAGATGACACTCAGCTGCGCTCTTGCTTGCTTGGATCCCTCACAGCCCTCCAGCATGTCTGTCGATTTCTCTAAGCTCCGATATGCTAAATGTATCGATGAAATCCGCAAATGAATGGCAACAAGCTTTCTTGAATTGAATGATAATATAACCAACACACTAGTTATGGGTAAACTAAGTGCGATTAAAAAATTGGAAAGGCTAGCGCTCGAAATCAGCTCTGACAGCACATCTCCTGTTGATTCTGCACGAAATTCGGGTGTCATGTTCCGAAGTGACCTTTCATTAGACGACCGCATCGGCTCGACAGTCAAGTCTGCATACTTTCAGCTACATAAAATTGCTAAAATTCGGGCTTTTTTAGACAGGGATACCACATGTAAATTGGTTCATGCATTTTTGAAAACCGGTCTGGACCTCTGCAACTCTCTGCATGCTGGTTTACCAGCATGTGATATCAGGTGCTTATAGCTGGTGCAAAATTCTGCAACTAGGCTTGTTTGTTGTGAGCGTCGCAGTTGCAAAATCTCACCACTTCTCGCCGACCTGCACTGGCTGCCAGTCAAGCAACTCATCGACTTCAAGGTTTTGTCAGCTCACTTTAAGGTCCCTTCCTTCTTTGGCTCCAGCCTACCAATCAGATCTTCTCCCTCACCAGGGTATGCATCGCACCACCCTCTTTTCGGAATTCAACTGTTTACCTATACCTCGTTCAAACCTCAAATCCTTTGGAGACCGTGCATTTAGCTCGTGCGCTCCCGAAGCCTGGAACTCACTCCCGACTTGCATCAGAACAGCGCCTGACTTGACCAAAAAGAAACTAAAAACGCGCATGTTTGTTACAGCATTTATCATGTCCCTGTGATTCGACCTTCATTTGCTTATGCGTGCTGACACTGTGCATGCTTCCACTAACAAAACTTTCATACCGACCCCGTGCATGTCACCCTTAACCCTGTTATTCTTGTTTCTTATTGATCATGATACCACTAAAAATTCGATCGTGCTTCCTTTGCAGCAAATGTAAAGTGCCTAGAAAGAAATAGAGTTTTCCGAGGGCGCTATATCCTGCATTATTATTTTGACCCAGTTCGCCAAGGTCTGGTTGGGTCCGCTATAGACCAAGAACCGTCGACAGCCGCAGAGCTCTTTAGTAAACACGCTTTTACTCGACTATGACCATAAAGACCTTACCCTCGGCAGCAAGTTTACCAGTCAGTGAATCGTAGTGTTCGCTTGAAAAAAATTTCTCTCCTGCTCCTCTCATGTGCCTCTGAACATTTTAGATAACATGCTTTGAGCGCTTCCACGAGATCTTCAATGTCAGCAGCAAATCAACTGTGTGCGGACTCGAAGATGAGAGAAGCTATTTGTGTGGCGTCAGAGTGCTCAACAGCAACGGATCAGCGGAGACGTATGCCGCCTACCTATGGCAAGAGGCTGTAGAGAGCCGAGAAGGTTGGTGTATCTAGAATCTTCCAGTACCTCGATTCTTCAGCATCTTGCCGTAATAACTAGTGTCAGGCTAAACATTCTCAACTCTGATGAAGCTACGCTAAGCTATGCTATGCTCCAGGTGCAACTTGCACATTGCCTCGGCAGCTGTTGCGATCCTGTGGAAGCACCCCCTCTTTTCAGGGGATTAAGAAAGTATGCGAAAACTTTTGAAAATTAAATTAACGACGGATAATTATACTCATATCTCGTAAAGATAAAATCAACGTTGCACACCCGACATTAAAGTTTGACTGTATTTCGACATAGAACAGGCAGTACCACGGCAGTTCTGAGTTCGTATAAATTGAAAAAATGATTGAATCGCTATGAACCTTGCCTTCAGCTATAAGGCTAGAGACGAGCACCTTATAGTAAGGTGGCCTAGCGTCTCTTGGGAGCTATCATCAGGCTAGCACTGGGTGAAGAACAGCTAGACCTATTGGCGCAAACAGGGCTAGTATTATGAGGGACAAGGCTGGCCAGGCTGCTTGCCTCCTATGTGAACCCTAAGAATTCGCTAGAAAAGCCGAAAAAATCAACATTATCGCCAAATCCTGCAAATTTCTCTGGAGCTGATCATGATAAAACTACTACACTGCCCCCAGACGCATAATTTTACTACTAGGCAATTACAACTATTGTTACTATTGTTACAAACGTGCTGCGTCCTCTTCAGCCTCATGGTTATGAGGCCACAAACGCAGCATTTGTAACGGGTCTAATACTTGCCGAAGCCTAAGAACATGTTTATTACTATTTATGAAAAGCAGGAGAAAATATATGAATTCAAAAGGAGTCCAGCAGGTTTGGCCGTCTAGAGGTCTAGTATTCTTAGATGGGACATGACATTTTAAAGTAAAATTTTGAAGTTCTAATTATTCAGAAACCTCATTTTTATAGAGACGGAAGAGCCTGGCGATTATCATTCCTGCTTGCAGTGGGAGATGCAGACATTTTCCAGCTGCAGTAGGATTGTTTATAATGATTTTTGTCGTAAAGCATGGATGCCTTCACTTTTGGCTCGGCTACAAAAAAGGCACTAGGTCACTGCAGCTGGTGATTAATATGGCTGCAAGGTTTATTTACAAATCCCAGAGGTTGACCGTGTGTCTCCTTTGTAGAAAGAGTTTGGGCTGCTGCCGATTGATCAATATAAAGTTCTTACACCGACACACAGAGCCCGCCACGGCGTGGCTCTTTCATACCTATCTGAATTGTTGTTCCAGTTTAAGCTAATTCCTCGTTCCATGAGATCGTGCACGGACGATAAATGAGCTCTTATATTCCTCCGCTCAAGGACCGCTGGCGACTGAAGCTCTTTCGCTGAAGGTCCTAGACTGGGAAACTCACTCACTTCCACAATGCTCACGAAACGATGCTGTGGGCGCAGTCAAGGAGTGGCTTACAGTCAAAGTGAACATACCTGGGGTCGTGCATCTGTCATTCCAAAGGTTCTCTACAGAGGGTGGTGCAACCTTTACCTTTTCGGGCTGGCAGGCTCTGGAACGAAACGTGAATTGGCCTCTGACACCTTTTGCTAGAAGGTGCAGTTGACAGATCCCCTTTGATATTTGCATCCACTAGAGTTTCGCACTCAAGCGATTCGCACGCAGCGTCGATGTGTGTCCTGGATCCGCGAAATCTTTCTCTGTGCAGCTCTGTACTGGTCAGCCGCGAACATCGCAGTTGCTACACCAACTGACCAATTCTCGCCGATCTCGCCGACCTCCAAATCAAGCAGCGCATCAACTTGAAGGTTTTGCCACTGATTTCAAGGGCCCTTCAAGCTAGTGCTCCTCCTTGCCTCCTAACAGAGCCACTACTCGGCAACCAGGTTAGGCATCGTACGAGTCGTTCTTCGACTCAAATCGCCTAACTGTTCCTTGAGTCGATAGTCCTTCTTTGGACACTGTACACGTAGTTTATATGCTCCTAATGCCGAGGTATAACTCACTCCAGACTGACATCAACGACATTGTCTGACTTGGCGACATTCAAAAGAAGCTATAAAGGCACATGTTTCTCATAGCGTTTGCTAGGTCATCGTGATCTATTTTTGCGTGTGTGCTTATGCGTGCCGACGCTGTTCATATTTTTATTAACATATCATATATATATTAACGATATTTTGCATGTTGAAAGCACGCGTTTTATCAGTCTCCTATGGTGATGCTTCCTTTACCGCTTAGGCAAAGTGCCTAGAGCCGTAATGGCTCACTAGGGAAGGTGGTTGCTTTTCACGACCTCGGCCCCGAGGTCGTGGGCTCGAATCCTGCAGTGGGCGATCCTTTATCGCCACTGCAAGCGGTGGCGATAGCCGTAAAGGCTCTTCTGTCGCTATACAAAAGAGGCTGTTGAATCAGCTAGCATTTTTTTAAAGAAAGAGATCAGGTTCTCCGAGGGCGCTGTACAAATATATACGCTCTAATAATAACGTTGTAATTATTAATAATTATAACTAGCCTAGTTTTCAGTCTCCAAGCACGCGCATATAAATGCATCTCATTCTAATACCCAAAGCTTGACGTCCGAAACATGAGTCAAGATAGAGACCGGCTAAGGAAAAGCAAGAAGAAGCCTAAAAAGGGAATCCGAGTGCTAAGCCAGTCATGCACACCGTGATCGACCCCACGCCATGACACATGCGAAGCCAATATCTTGACCGGAGTGGATGTCAGAATGCTGGTTAATAAACCTGTTGCTGCCTAGGAGATGGGCAGTAGCTAAGCCGAAGCCGAAGATTTGTCGAACGGTATCAATGGGTTCGCCGCTCGTCGTGTTGTAAGCGGACGATGTGGGATTATGACTGCCCCTTCAGCAATCCCGTGAAGTGGAGCTAAAACTTTCAACTCCGAGTAGGAATCGTGACTGAGACTTTACAAAATACCAATACCGTGATTTTAACATTTGAAACATCTACTACGATAGATTTGCATTAGTGTGCGATTAATAAGAACAAGATTTATGTTCTTGTTTTGTTAAATGATTTAAACAGTTTTCAACGTTTTGAAAATGCATGTTGATATCATCTTGATGATAAAATTTACTATTGCACTCTTTTAGGGTTGCAATCAGCAAAAGATTTATGTAATAATGTACATTTTAAACATTTGAATAGCTAATTGCCTATTGATATAAAAGCATACAGATGAGCTTACAACGGCATTTCTGCCGCCTGCCACTAAAAGCTGAAACTGAAAGCTTAAATTGAATTACTCATTATATGCTGAAGCCGTATACGATCACTGCAGGGAAGCACGCTGGAAAGGGTGAACAGTGCAAGCGAGCTAAACGCTGCAAGAACATTGGCTCCGTAATTTTGGTCAGCTACGTTTAGACGCATTTGTTATACCAACGAGGAGATTCACACGAAAGATCTTCAGCAAACGTTTCATTGAAAATAGTTTCGGGAAATACACCGATCTATATACAATTGGCTGGCTAAACTCAGGTTTAATGCTACGCGATAAAGTATGCATAATTTTTCTGTCTACACGCGAGAAGCTCTAAATCTCAGTCAATGTGTTGAAACACAGTTCGTGGTGTGAGGAAACAATTACATTCCATGGCTAGCCGATCACAATACTTTTTAAGTGAATAAAATAAAAGATGAACTGATTAAAAAGCCTTATTTATATAGCAGCAGAAGTAAATTTACAGCTATGACCCCGTTTGCAGCAAGAAATTCAGAATTACCAGCTGAAAGACTCGAATGCATGACCTAGATCGTAAAGTTCGAAAGTGAAGTACCCCGGTGCCAAAGTCCATGGACACTAAATGATAAGCTGTGCGTGCACCAATTTTGGATCCAAAATCAAAATTATTTCGCTCATAGTTATATGATTTGCTTACTGCTAGGACTTCATAAATATGTACATGTACTGTGGATGCAAATCGAATTTATTGGTAAGATTTCACCGTGGTAAAATTCTTTGCCACATATGATCGACTTCTTTATCATCATTCATCGTGGACCAGAAATTATGCTTGAAATTTCTCACTATTAAATTTATAGGCTTGTATGTGCTTTTAATTTCCCAAGGCAATGAGCACGTATATATTATGTAGCAAGTATATATTTGTACCAGAAAGTTTTCCATAGGGCTTTTCAAGTCAAAGCGGCATTCATCAAGCGTAATAGATAGTAAAATACTCATTAATACAGCTAGGAGTTTCCCCGCTTTTAATTTAGTTTCAACATAACATTGCATCCATGCAGCTTAAAAGTAATTTTAGCCGTTAGTTATATTATCTATCCAATGCAGAAATTCAAGTGAAAACGTGAACGTTAATGGCATTGCTTCAAAGCAGATTATATTGAAACGTGATGGCACGCTGTATCGGTTGAACGTGAATTCATAAACTAATTCAGAAATACCGTAAACATTGCTACTTCTCAGAAAAGATTCTTGAACTTGAATTATGGATGGACGATCACGCCAATACTCTGGTTAATAGGAAAACGTTCTACTGCCTTTTGCATCAAAGCGGACTTGCATACCTAGGAAGCATACGATGGCATGTCGACGCGGAGCTGGTTTACACGAGCGATGCAAAGCTCTCAATAATTAGAGGATATGGAACATCGGACGTAAAGATGTGGAACAGCAACTTCACCATCGACGTCCCCATTGGAGAAAAGTCGATATACTGCTCAATATTCATCGGTTCGCCATCCTTAACGCAAATTGCGTCCGACATTCTCGTTGCGCAGCCCACGCAGGCGCTTGGTAAGAGGCTTCTTTGAAAACCGGAAGCGTGCTTCTTCAGCGCATTGACTCTAGGCCGACTCTGTGTCGTTAAACTGAGAGCCGCAGCTGCAGCTTATTTATTTCCTCACTCAGAGGATAACCAGTGTTCGTACAGGCGACGGGTTCGTGGCTGCAATTTTTGTAGAGGCTTACGTCGCTAGACTCTGCTGCGGTGGAAGCTGCGGTAAACTCATGCATTCCAAAGCAGAGAGAGAGAGAGAGAGAGAGAGAGAAAAGGTTTTCGATGAGGCCTAAAGAGCTGCACGTGTACAGCAACTACGCTTGCTTCGGCCTTTTTCCTGTTCAGTGCAACTGCCTCTCGAATTACTGCTAATAACAACATGGATTATTATAATGCATCGTTTGTAGAGCGCCCTTAGGGAATTGAATCTCTATGCAGGCGCTCTGCAACCCGCTGCCAAGAATCCAAACCCAAGATTTATTTATATGCATGGCGCCAAGCCTGCTAAATGAAAAAGTGTCATGACCAGGCGAGCATGCAAAAGCAAGCGCGGCGTGAATACAATCAGACCCTTCGTTTCACAGAACCGCTGGCTAGTAGTAGTGTGCTTCGACCTTGCACCGGCAGTCGGGCGAAGCGCACGGGAACAAAAAGTGACAGTTTCAGTAGCGCGACGGGAGAGCTGACAGGAGAGCAAACGCGTATTAGATAATAGTCGTGTCTCGGAAAAAACGTAAGGTCATAGTGACAGTAGTGGAGAGCGAGTTCTAGAATTTCTGTTTGTGTGAGCTGAAAAGTTTCAATTCGTTACAAGAAGCGCCGATGAGCGGTCTCATTCGGGCATGAAGTTTAGAACGCGCATTTCGCCATCAATCTCGCTCACTGTTTTAAGCATAGCTTTGTACTTCATCGATTTGGTCACCTTAGTTAACTGGTCAGCCTTAAGAGGAAAAGATTTATTTTTCGATTCATAAATATCTATATATTTTGGAAACTGTCTATACCAGACCGGACTTATACGGGAAAGTCTGCTGAGCTGAGATACAAGTAAATGTTAGCAGAAATAATTTAGACGCTGTAATTTCACGCAAACCATGCACACGGAAAAAGAAAGTAGGTTTTGCATTCATTTTACTATTCCTTTTTATGTCAGCGTGACGTGAAGATGATAGCACAACTACCCGGTCTCTCACGCACCAGATAATCCTTACGCTACAAACTTTCAGCGGGTACACAGCCAATATTCGGCACTGTATATGCTATTAATAAAAAAAATGTGGTTAGGATGCCCTATTTGATTTTCAACATATTAATTCAGTCATAATTTGTATTTTCAGATATTTGAAAGAGAGTGATGTAAAAAAATGCTGCGTAAAACTAAGTGAAGTCAGTCGGCCGGCCGAGGCGAGTCCGGAGCTTTCTGGAAGGTTTTCTGGCTTGCCTTGTCTACTAGCGATCAAAGAGCAGGTGTTCAAACCTCCCTAGAAGCCTTACCGCTGAGTTCACGCTTTTATCTCAGCTAGGCACCCCTGATAAAATGAGGGCCGGGAGATTTTTGGAACCGACAGAGCCGACATTGCCACTTCTGTCGCTCTAAGGAATTAAGCAGAAAGTAACTAGCTGAGAATTCTCTCAGGGTTGCCGCGAAATGCTATTTCGCGGCCGTATTGGTCTCATAAGGGTGTTCTTAAGGGTAGAGATATATGTCAAGAGTGACAGGACAAGAGCAGCTTTAAGCGCAATCGTCCTGACCGCAGTTTTTCAATGTCAAGTGTTGACTTCTATTTCAGTGGCCAAAAAAGTCCCTTTGAACAATGCAGGAGCCTGAGGCCGGAGGCCTCAAGAAGTCTTTACTTTGTTGCCTATGCAGGTTCGAAGCACATCAACGCAGAGAGACAAGAATCGGTTTGTGGAACGCGTGATTGAAATTAAATGACCTCGCAGTCTTAATGGGGAGTGCCATGGGGTAGCTGTCGTCCAGAACGCTATTTTGATATTCTAATAATAATAATAATAATAATAATAATAATAATAATGCACTTGATAAAGCGCCCTCAGAGAACTTAATCTCTTTCTAGGCGCTTTACATTTTCTGCAAAGGGAAATGCAATTAAATGGTGAGTAAAGTCATGCCTGAAAAAAAACGAATAACATGGTTAGGGGTGACATGCATATGGTCAGCATGCAAATGTGGTTAGTGGCAGCATGCACAGTGTCAGCAAGCATAAGCACATCAAGGACGAATCACAGGGACCCACTAAATGCTGTCCTAAATAGGTGTGTTTTTAAGTACCTTTTAAATGTGGTCAGGTCAGGGGATGTTCTGACGCAGTTCGGGAGGGAGTTCCACGCTTTGGGAGCATACGAACTAAATGCACGGTCTCCAAAGGATTTAAGGTTTGTACGAGGTATTTCTAGACTGTTGGATTCCGAACAGCGGGTGGTACGATGCTTGGCCTGGTGGGGGAGTACATCTGAGAGATAGGCTGGAGCCATAGAATGGAGAGACCTAAAAGTGAGCAACAAAACCTTAAAGTCAATCCGTTGCTTGACAGGTAGCCAGTGCAGGTCGGCGAGAAGTGGAGTAATGTGGCAACTGCGCCGCTTACGACAGACAAGCCTGGCTGAGTTTTGCACCATCTGCAATCGCCTGATCGCACATGCTGGTAGGCCAGCAAGCAGTGAGTTGCAGAAGTCGAGACGAGATGTCACGAATGCATGGACCAACTTAGATGTGGTATCCTTATCTAAACAAGCCCGAATTTGAGCAATATCATGAAGCTGAAAATAGGCAGATTTGACCGTGGAGCTGATATGGTCGTCTAACGAGAGGTCGCTTTGGAATATGACACCTAGATTTCGAGCTGATTCGACAGGAGATATGCAGGCAGAGCCAATTTTGAGCGTCTATTAGACGAACGATTGTCGCTTAATAGTGTTACTTTACGTTTCACTCACATGACCACCTCAGCAGCTAGTCATCACGTTCGATCTCCATCCCGGACAGAACCCTGGAGAAGTCGTGCGCTCGAAGGATTGTAGTTAGTCCCTGGTTCTTCGTAGACTAGATGGCGGCAATCTAATAGTGCTTAGCCGACTGAAAAGAGACCATCACAGCTTGTGATGACTACAGGGATGACTGCTCGGATGGCTAATCGGTCACTAAGCTGGTTTTAAAGCCGTGAAGATCAGTCACATTTAGCCTGACCTAATGACGCTGCCGTCAACCCTATCTGATCAGCGAAAACAAAAAAGGAATTTCTACTTTTAGCAGAAAAGTCCACAACTTCAAAGCTTCCCCTCTGCCTGAAAGAGCTACGGATTTAGTTCCAGTCTCGTATCTCAGCGTCAAAGCGCCAAATTACTTAGCTGCCACATTCTTCTACTCAAACTTGTGGCGAGTGAAGCTTTTCCACTCGGTCTGCTAGATTGCTACCTGTCAGTTTAGCCATTCTTAGGTAACATATAATAGCGTCACTCAAGCTGAATAAAATGTAATGTAATGTAATGTATCTCCGTCAGTAACTCCACAAAGTCATAAAGACCATGTGGGCGTTACGCAGGAGAGTTTTGTATAGCGCGCTCACAGCCTAAGCGGCTTTCGGTACGCATTCGGTGGCCAACAGACTTCGTCTCACGCAACAAAGAGAAAGTGGGAAGCATAGCAGAGTTGGGAGAGCAGTTGAGGTAATGAGTAGCATAGAAGTAGCAGTTCAGGACCGCTGAAAAAGATGTGCCATAGTCGGCAGTTGGAGAGTAGATGTCGTTGCGTAAGAATTGTGGAAGCGAGTTCCACAGTCTAGGACCTGCAGAGCTAAAGCTTCTGTCTCCAACTGTCTTTAAGCGAAGGAATGGGCTTCCTCCACGGGCGTCTTGAGCTGCAAACTCAAAGTTAACCAGTGTCTTCCTCGATTGTTCTCCAGAATCCGATGTATCTAATGTGTATTGTATCTCCGTCTGCAACTTACCAAAGCAGCCAGGACGAAGTGGGAGTTACGAAGCTGGAGAGTATATATCTATAGCCCAGTATATATATATATATATGTATATATATATATATAGTATATATCTATGTATACTATATATATTTTATATATATATATCCCAGTGAAAGCCCGAGCGGCTCTCACTGGGCTATAGCCCGTATGGTCACCAGTAGACTTCGTCTCATGCAAGAAAGAGAAAGTGAGAAGCATAGATGAGTCAGGAGTGCAGTCGCGGAAGTGAGCAGCATGGATGCAGCAGCTCGAGAGGGCTGGAAATGGTGCGCCGCAGTTGGTAGATCAGGAGTAGATGTCACTGCGTTAGTATTTTGGAAGGAAGTTATTCCATAGTCTCGAACCTACGAAACCAAAGCTTTCGTTTCCACCAATTTTTTAGCTTATGAACAAAAGAGCTGCTTTACGAGAGAACTTGACATAGCGGTGGACCTGAGAGCACAAGGAGGCTGAAAACGGTGCAGCTGCTCAGCTTGGTATGATGGAGCCAAGACATGGCGGACCTTGTGGATTAGAGTAGGAAGTTGGCTCGGTGATCGTTGATCTACCGGAAGCTATCGAAAGCTGCTTTATTAAAGGAGACACATGGTCAAACATGTGGGATTAGTTAACTAGCCTTTCAGCCATAATCATCACCAGCTGCAGTGACGAAGCGGCTTTTTTTTGGTAACCAAAATCTGATAAGAGTAATACAACCTAGACAAAACCAGGTAGTCAGTTAAGAACAATATATAAAGGTTAGCTGAATTAAAAGCCGCCTTTAAATGGAGGCAGAAGAGCCTTAACGGCTATCACCACTGCTTGAAGTGGGCATGAATGGATCACCCACTGCTGGACTTGAACCCACGACCCGGGTCGTGAAGAGCGAGCACCTCACCTCATGGGCAAAGACTGAGGTGCGAGCCACTGAGGTAGGAAGTCATTAATCTTTGATAGGGTTTGAAAATAATGGCTAGCTGCGGAAGCAGTCTTCTTAATGGAGCTTACAAACTTTAAGCTGCTATAAAAAATGACTCCTAATGTTAAAGCATAAGATGGCAGTCGCACTACAGCATCATCTATTAGGAGAGTCTCCTAGTACCGCCTTATGCTTAGGGTTATTATGAGTAGGACTTTTGTTTTATCCCAATATAATAATAATAATAAAAAATTTGATATAGCACCCTCATAGAATTCAATTTATTTCTAGGCACTTTAAATTTTTTGAAAAGGAAGCACGATCGAATGGTTAGTGGTAGCATGCTCAATAAACAACAATAATAACGTGATTAGGGGTAACATGCACAGGGTCAGCATGCAAGATGGTTAGTAACAGCATGCCAAGTGTCATCATGCATAAGCACATACGGATCGAATCGCAGGGACCTACTAAATTCTGTGATAAATAGATGCGTTTTTATTTTCTTTTTAAATGTGGTCAAGTCAGGACATGTCGCGACGCAAGTCGAGAGTGAGTCCAAGTTTTGGAAGCATACGAACTAAAGGCATGGTCTCCAAAGGATTTGAGATTTTGTACGAGGTGAAGGTAAAAAAATAGATTCCGAAAAGTGGCTGGTACCGTCGCTTAGTTGAAAGAAATTGACCGAAATGAGTTATCGAATGTCTGGATGGCAAGCGTTTAGTTTACCAGTCGCTGCGGCGGATTCCGACGGCTTAAATGGGCTCAGCTATTCCCAAAGGTGCACCGTGTGCTGTCAGGCTTGGGCGCCGCGTGCAAGGAGGGACACGCCCATTCGCTGACGGAAAGGCGGACATATTGGTTGGCATCTAGGAGACAGCATCAAACCAGGCCGCTCAAAGCCTGACTGAATCGTGGCGAAGCGCTCAAACCCACAATGGTGGCGCCGTGGTTTGTGCGTGCGCAGTGCACGACGGCTGAAGCTTCAACCGACGGCTTGAGCTAGCATCTAATGGAGCGTCGCGAGAGCGGGCGGCATAGGTTGATGCGTGTGAGAGTTTCACGGAATCAGTTCGGATATGTCGGGTCTCAGTTCCATTCGACCACCAGGGTTAGCACACTAAAGTCCTGTCAAGGAAGGTGACCTTGTCCTACTGTACTCTTTTTTTTAAGTCACAGGAAGCCTTTTCCTGCTACACAGGAATTCGGTTGTTCCCACTTAGCCTCGGCGTCAAAGGAGAAGCTGCCCAGCAAACAGGAGAGCAGGAGAAGCCGCCTGAAATCGGGTTTACGGATTGGGTGATTTCGACCGGGGGGCCGACAGCGGTAATGTTGCTGATTGCTGACTGCAACAATCTTCTCTCCATGAATTTCACGATATTTTTCATGTTCAGCACTCTTGCACATGCACATATTTTATTTAATGAGATATTGATAGCCATCCTCCTTGGACAAGACTTTGTGGATTTAGCAAGCGCAGACCTTGAACAGCTAGCAGTCTGATGATATCCCTAATAATTAAAGTGAGAAAATTCGCCCATCAATCATGCGGCAAGATGGCGACCAGTACTTCCGGGAGTGACGCGTATTGGACGCGTACATTAATGTACAGAAATGTACAGAATCAGCGAAGCGAGTCCACAGGTAGTGAGCTGTTGCTTATATATTTTTGCAGTCCGCACACACCTTGCACGAAGTTTTCATGTTCTACCTTTCTTTGCTGGTTAATGTTTGGAGCCAAACGCCGTAGAGTTGGATATAGATAAGATAAATTGAAAGATAACGTGGCGAAGTACAGAAGAACACAATTGACATGGTGCTTTAAAGCATATAGAAAAGTGGAGCTCTAAAGTAGACAGCTAATGTGGCGCAGTGAAGCGGCGTTACTGGCATAGACAACATTCCTAGGACAGCATTTAGTGGGTCCCTGTGATTCGTCCTTGATGTGCTTATGCTTGCTGACACTGTGCATGCTGCCACTAACCACATTTGCATGCTGACCCTGTGCATGTCACCCCTAACCATATTATTCATTTTGTTTGTTTTTCAAGCATGATTTTACTTACTATTAAATTGCATATCACTTTGCAGCAAATGTAAAGCGCCTAGAAAGAGATTAAGTTCTCCGAGGGCACTTTATCAAGTGCAATACTATTATTATTATTATTCCTGACTTGCGTCACGACATGTCCTGACTTGTCTACATTTAAAAAGAAACTAAGCCGTATCTATTTATGACAGCATTTAGTGGGTCCATGTGTACCGCCGTTTCTGTGCCTATGCTTACTGATAGTGTGCATGCTGCCATTAACTTATTAGTTATGGGCAAACCCAGTGTGATCAGAAATTGGAAAGGTTATCGCTGAAAATTGGCTTTGCCAGCATATCTCCTGTTGAATCAGCTCGAAATCTAGGTGTCGTGTTCCAAAGTGACCTCTCGTTGGACGACCAGATCAGCCCCACAGTCAAATCTGCCTACTTTCAGATACATAACATTGCTAAAATTCGGGATTGTTTAGATAAAGATACCACATCTAAGTTGGTCCATGCGTTTGCGACATCCCGTCTTGACTTCTGTAACTCACTGCTTGCTGGCCTACCGGCACGTGCAATCAGGCGCTTACAGCTGGTGCAAAACTCTGCAGCTAGGCTTGTCTGTCGTGAGCGTCGCAGTTGCCTCATCACACCACTTCCCGCCGACCTGTTATATGGCTGCTCGAGAAAGACAGTACGCACAGTGATGTGCATGTGTAAAAAGTATGCAGCTAGTTCCGATCCATCTTCAGCGAGCTTCTGAGAGGCTAAAGTTTATCATTATGTGGTTCGGCATACAGAACGCTGGTCCAGAACAACGCTAACGGTTTATTGTACAAGGCACGGAGCAGCAAGACGCACGACTGCCTTCGCCCCCTTCTCACACTCGAGTCTCTCCACCTCCACTCCTCTAATTGACCCCGATGATTCATCGAGGACCACAACTGTGCAGCGGCCGACCCTGATGGTGAATCCACCATCTGGCCACCAGCTGTTACCGGCCTGTGTCCGTGCGACATCACAGGCTCATCAGAGGAGCCGGCATACACTCAAACTACACGACCCCTTGACCTTAAGGCCACAAGTTTGCAGCACCAACACACGTAGCTGCAATGTACAGGGCAGCATGAACGAGCCTATCTAAGCGGCAATAAACGAGCCTATCTATGCCGCAATGGACGAGCCTATCTATAAACGATGCCAACTAGACCCTACACATCCTCGACATAGCAGCTAGCATCAATTGCGGACCCCACAGGCTACCTGATGGCTGATCGCAAGAGGCGAGCTGGTGCACGGCCTTTTGCGACCAATCGGCAATGTGAGCCACCGGCCATCGTCATCGAGCTGACGTCAACAGCCACTGTTTTTTGGACCTCAACCGTCGTCGCTCCATCCGCCTCTGCCGATTCTTCCGCCGCGTCTCCGATATACGCAGCTGCTTCAACGTCCTGCGTACCCTCTCCAACCTGGACAGTCTCTCCGGCCTGCACAATCTCTGCGGCCTGCACAGATTCCCCCTCCTGGACAGCCTCTCCGTCCTGTGCAGACTCTCCAGTCTGCACACACACTCCGGCCTGTGCAGGCTCTTCGGTCTGCACACACTCTCCTGCCTGTGCCGCGTCACAGCCCACCGGCCGGTCGCAGGCCAACGTCACCTTCATGGCTTGCGCTGCATCGCCGGCCACTACCTCTCTGGCGGACGCCGCCGACTCTGTCGCGGACGCCGCCGACTCTGTCGCGGACGCCGCCGACTCTGTCGCGGACGCCGCCGCCTTCCACGAGGACGCTGCCGCCTTCCACGAAGACGTCACCGCCTTCCACGCAGACGTCGCCGCCTTCCACGCAGACGCCGCCGCCTCTCCATGCACCGTCTCACTCTCCGTCGCCTAAGCCACACCGCTGATCGTTGCCTCGCACAAAGCCGTTGCTTCGTGGAACACCATCGCAGCTTGACCAACCGTCACAGCATTGATAGCTGTTGCCTGCCGCCACAGGGTGGCAGCCTGACAAACCTCTGTCGCCTGGCACACAGTCGGTAGCCGCTGCTGCCGCTTCCGGTCGCTCCTGTCGGCCCTCTCAGTCCGACCAGCCTTTACCCGATCAGCGTGCAGCAATCGCGCTCTACCGGCCGGCGAGGTGAATGCCCTCACTAGGGCCTCACGAAGCTTGGCCTAATCAAAGGTTTTGTCGCTCACTTTCAGGTCCCTTCATTCTATGGCTCCAGCCTATCTCTCAGATATACTATCCCATCAGGCCAAGCATCGTACCACCCGCTTTTCGGAATCCAACAGTCTAGAAATACCTCGTACAAACCTCAAATCCTTTGGAGACCGTGCATTTAGTTCGTATGCTCCCAAAGCCTGGAACTCCCTCCCGACCTTCGTCAGAACATCCCCTGACCTGACCACATTTAAAAGGAACCTGAAAACACACCTATTTAAGACAGCATTTAGTGGGTCCCTGTGATTCGTCCTTGATGTGCTTATGCGTGCTGACACTGTGCATGCTGCCACTAACCACATTTGCATGCTGACCCTGTGCATGTAACCCCTAACCATGTTATTCATTTCGTTTGTTTTTCAAGCATGATTTTACTTACCATTCAATTGCATTTCACTTTACAGCAAATGTAAAGCACCTAGAGAGAGATCAAGTTCTCTGAGGGCTCTTTATCAAGTGAATTATTATTATTATTATCCTGAACTTCCTGCGGGAGCCCCGAAGCAAACGTAAAGGCCCCGCCTTGCATCGCAAGGAGCAAAAACAAATGGCACTCACTCTGTTCGTACCCAATTTTCTCGATCTCCCTCTCGAAGTTCAGCAGCCAGCCAACGAAGTCTCCGAAGCCATCGAAGCCTAGGGATGCTGCATAAGACATCTCCCAGGGCGTCATCGGCTCCATTCCACGAAATAGCTTGTGGTTCGGCATACAGAACGCTGGTCCAGAACAACGCCAACGGTTTATTGTACAAGGTATGGAGCAGCAAGACGCACGACTGCCTTCGCCCCCTTCTCAC
Organism: Cristatella mucedo; assembly: GCA_009760855.2. NCBI lineage: Eukaryota > Metazoa > Bryozoa > Phylactolaemata > Cristatellidae > Cristatella > Cristatella mucedo. The sequence goes on along the minus strand of WPIO01000045.1, from coordinate 2,841,060 downwards.
ACTCGAGTTTCTCCTCCTCCACTCCTCTGGTTGACCCCGATGATTCATCGAGGACCACAACTGTGCAGCGGCCGACCCTGATGGTGAATCCACCATCTGGCCACCAGTGGTTACCGGCCTGTGTCCGTGCGACATCACAGGCTCATCAGAGGAGCCGGCATACACTCAAACTACACATTACTTTAAAGGCTTCATAAGCAATGTGAGATAGGAAGCCGCTCATACTAAACCCTTAGGGGCTAAATGTATTTGGCTAGAGTTTCTCCTTCTTGCACTAGCTATAATAAATTTTTGTCGAGATTTTATATTTAGCCCTTAGAATACATCTGAGTTTGAATTCCGTCAACGCGAAAAACTAAATAAGTTGTATGAATTCGGCTGAAGGCTCACAGATGGCAAAGCTCTTTTCTTAACTCGTGAAAAAACCACACGGAATGGCACTACTAACGTTTCTGATTCTGCTCAGTAAAAAGCTTTACTTTCGATAATTGGTGTGATGGACAGCTGGCTAGTTTATACATTTCCACGCCATGAAAATCTCCTTAGGAGTCAATCCAGGCCCTGCTATCGGACTACGGCTACAGCCGCTACTTTTCTTGTGTCATGCGTAGGTCATAAGAGATTCTACTCGGCTTGTAGTTTCAGTGAATGAAACTGCACTGGTAGTTTTGGTTTTTACTCACGTTAACTTTCAGAAAGGGTAAGATAGTATAGTCGCCCAGTAGGCGATTCAGTTAGCAATCAATCAGATCAGGAAAAATTCTCCATTGCAACCATCTCGTAGCTTTATTGTATCTAAGAGAGAGAGAAAGAGAGAGAGAGAGAGAGAGAGAGAGAGAGAGAGAGAGAGAGAGAGAGAGAGAGAGAGAGAGAGAGAGAGACACACACACACACGTACACTGCCTGAAATAAATCGTCGTTTCCGTTATTTAGCTAACAAAAGTTGATCGGTGCAAAGAGAACCTATTCTGCATCTAGGTGCTTCACATATGTCAAATGGGGTCTAGCCCACGATCCTGGTCGTTAGAGGGGAGTACCTTACCCCTGGGGCAGAACATGATGCCATTCATAAGTTATGCCTGCTTTTGTGCAAGGAAATCATGTTTAAGAGAGCTGTCATCAAAACGAGCATCAAAGCTGTTGAAGAATTTATTGTGAAAAGGGCAAAAAAAGAGTAATTGCTTCAGTTTGGTGGAGGAAACGCTTATCTTTAGGCAAGCTTTCATTCGTTTACTGTTTAGAGAAATGTGTCATTATAGTATTAAGGACAACACTAAGACTGACCACTATGACGTGCTTCGGAAACCGAGATAATAAAAGATGACCCCAGTCCCAAAGTATAGAAACAATTTGAAAATGCATTATATTAGCCCAAGGAACTTACGCAGCACCGGTTGCCTGTTTATTTATTACTGCATTTCCTTTTGCAATTCATTAGCAGCAATTATCAGCTCAACAGAAACAATACTGGTCTATCTGTAGGTATACACGATGTGCTCGTACTAGAAGTGAGCATGTCAACAGATGAACGTAAACTGCAGTTGGCCGAAAGCTAACTAGAGAATATTTCCTCATACTTAGGTGACATAAGAGTGGTAACTGAACCTTCTCATGTCAGGAAAGGAGGAAAAAGATACGAAATTTGGAAAAAAGGAGAGGCTTACCTAGCTTCTTGCGATTACTCATTTCCTGAGCAATATGAAGACGTATCGGTTAATTGGAATATGATAGGTGAGATAGTATCAATGCTACCGGACGATTCGTCCAACAATTTAATTGTCACAACCTGGCCGAACATATCAACAGGCTACGGGCACATTCAATGTGAAATTGAGCTGAGAAGTCCACTGTTTTATCAAACCTACCACCTCGTGTCGCCACAAAAACAATTCGGCATTAAAGGTAAGAGCTTAGGGTTTCAATTCGATGCATAAGCACGATTTAACGCTTGGTGATAAGAAAAATAGCTTTGCGGCAAAGCCTGAAAGCTTCAGAATTTTAATAAAATTGTACTGCAGATGTAAGTAATTATTCGTAAGTTCCCGCTGCAGACGGCCTTAAGCCGCTAATTTCCTATTGGCTAGCATTCAGCATGGCGTTACCAGTTCCCCAAAAGATGCAAAAATCCGAGAATGCTTTATAATGAAGCATTGGAGAAAGAGTGGCTGGCTAATTCACCGAGAAGGTAAAAATAATAATAATAAAAGCATTTCGCACAAAATAGAACCGAATCCCTAGTCAATTCCAATCCGTCCTGGCTATCAGGAAATGCACACAAGTACCGCACCAATTCAGTCACGAAAGCAACAAGACACTTGAGGCATATGTCCAGCAGGATCCTGGCCATCAACATGCATTGTATCGTGAAGAGGCAAGCACTTAAAACATATAGCAGAATAAAAATTGATAAAAGCTGTATAAAAGGTGCATCCCTCTTAAGCTTGGACAGGGTGTGAGCGGTTTCGAAACGCACTAGCCGACAAATGGATGCGATCTGGCTTTTCATTTCTGCGCTGACGACTCTGAGCTCCACGAGTTTGTCTTTTCCATTTTCAAGCCTAGCGGATGTTCTCAAAAACTTCATTCAAGCTTTTTTGCACAGACAATGGCTCTTGGAAGCCAGCCAAGCGCTCCGAATAGAGTGATGACAACGAAGACCTAATTGTCATGAGTGCAAGTAATGTCGCCTTCAAAATGTGATTGGCCAAAATATTTTCGAATTCACTTTATGGAGTCGCAGCGCAATTTTCCGAGAACCTTTCTGCTAGATGTTCACTACAGCTCCTCACTAAAGTCCATCCGATTTCACTCAGGTATGCAAATACAAGGGCGCCTTTAGATGTGGATGTCATTGCTAATTTGAACCATGCATTTATGGGACCCTTAATGGAACTTCTACAAATCCCTAGTAGAAGGCCTTCCTGTATGTGCACTAAAGCTATTACAACTGGTGCAGAGTTCTGCAACTAGGTTGGTCTTTTGCATATCTTTCACTGCTGCCAAATTAAACCACATCTCACCTACCAGCATTGGCCAGACATCAACCAGCGTAATGTAATGTATCTCCGTCTGTAACTCCACAAAGTCATAAAGACCACGTGGGTGTTACACAGGAGAGTTTTGTATAGCGCACTCACAGCCTAAGCGGCTTTCGGTACGCATTCGGTAGCCAACAGACTTCGTCTCACGCAAAAAAGATAGAGTGGGAAGCATAGCAGAGTCAGGAGAGCAGTTGAGGTAGTGAGTAGCATAGAAGTAGCGGCTCAGGACCGCTGAAAAGGATGAGCCCTAGTCGGCAGCAGAAGAGTAGTTGTCGTTGCGTAAGAATCGTGGAAGCGAGTTCCACGGTCTAGGACCTGCAGAGCTAAGGCTTCTGATTACATTAATTCCCTTCAATTATGGCCCCAAACTGCTAGCACCATTAATCCCCTGCAAGCTAATGCGAAACGCAGCAGCTTGTCTGGTCTAAATATCATCATAATATCATCTAAGTCATCTAAATATATTTTTCAAAACATTTCATTGAAGGCAAAGCTGTCTGAAATTTATTTAACGAGGTCTTAAGCAGTATGCGATAATTTGCATCGAGCCTGAGTGCGTCTTTTGATTAGAGCCTATTAATTTGGGTAAAGAGCTGGATAACGGTAGTAATATTAATACAAATTCCTATAGCGCCCTGGGAGAACTAAATCTATTTATTGTCACTATGTGTGCGCTTAAATAATTCAAGTCAACTAAGATAGTCATAATGGTCTTCAAGGCATGAGGAAATCACGTTTTATCAGGTCAAATGTACTGAAGCCAATAGGCAGCAGCCTTGGCTGCCATCTTCCTATCCATCAGGATCGACCGATTGAGACAGACGCCAAAAAATAGGCGACTGTTAAAGTCGTCTTAAAAAGACCAGATGCACATGCCTCCCGCAGGTGCTTAATGTTTCAGCTTTGATGCATCTGGCAACGTACAAGTGAAGAGTTGTGCACACTTTCAGGATCGACGGAGATGGGCAGGTGCTCATTGTTGCAATCTCCTCAGCCCCTCGCTGCTTTTTCTTATGTCAAGCATTGTTGCCCCGTTTCACATATCTAAAAGCCACTCGCAAAATATTTCTATTCTGACTTGCATGATGACCTGGCTAGGAGCCAGAAATATACAATGAACCGCGACCTTCAAAAAAGAGAAATAATCAACAGACGAGAGCAGCAACTAGCTGGAAAGTGCGCCACATTAGGAAGCAAACGCCTAAAAGTATCCGCGTGCACACTGCCGATGAATGCTCTTACAACTGAATAGCTAGCTACTTTGATGTATGTAAATAGATTTGAGTCGATTGCGATTGCCTCTGGGTCACGGGGGGGGGGGGGGGGGGTGGAGAGGCAGTGCAATTCCACCTATAAAGCCGGATGGACACCGCTCTTACTGCGGCTCTCAACTCACGTATGCCACATGTAAAGCCGTGCTTTTACAGCATACATAGCTGTATTTTAATCCCCGAGGCAGGCGTATCTCTCGAGCACGCAAATTATGCACGAACATACCTTTGATGAGCTTATGCGTGCTGACACTGCGCATGCTGCCACTAACCACATTTGCATGCTGACCCTGTGCATGTTACCCATAGCCATCTTATTCATTTTGTTTGTTTATCAAGCATGATTTTACTCAGCATTCAATTGCATTTCCCTTTGCAGCAAATGTAAAGTGCCTACGAAGAGATTGAATTCTCTGAGGGCGCTAAATCAAATGCATTATTATCATCGTTATCAAATCTACCTAAGATTTAAAATTGCTTACACTGTCTCGTCTAATTTGGCTAATGACTTCTTAGGTAAAGCAAAACCACTAACGAGCTTTATATCGGCAGGTCAGCGCCCATTCATAAAAGCCGCCTCGCTAAGAAGCGCTACAGTAAAAGTAAAGAATAGATAGGGAAAAATTAAGAACGACAGGCGTGGATGTTATGTTATAGAAATAGGCTTTTCGAAACTCACTACATGATAAATCGTGTTACCTACCTACTAGAAGTGCGGCCAATTCCCACGGGAAGCGTGCAGTAAGGCGCTCTACGGTTGCAGGGCTACCGCATATGCGACTGTTTGTCGGACCGTGGTCAAAGGTTTTATCGGGACACAGAAGTTTTTACTGCGTTTTGCCAGACAGCGCGTTTCCGCATTTGACGACGATACGATGGCACAAATCGGAAGTTCTTCCCAGTACAGTTAAGCCAATGCTCCAGGTGCTGCCCAATTTTGGCAACCAGCCCCTGTTGAGCAGCGTGATGGACGCTATCGTAACAATAAATCCAACTATTATTTTCTGCGAGCGACTGGTTAACTTAAAGAATGTACCTCCAGTTGCCTCGCCAGCAAAAAACGGAGCGGCTCCCGGTAAGAATTAGCTATGCATTGCTGCTATATTCCGAAAAGGTGCTTCGCAATTGATAAATGCCTTTGCGTATTGGATATTTTGAGAAACCGTCTAACTGTGCATCTTGGATCGCTCCACACTAGCAAGTGTCCTCGTTAATGGGTTTAAGAGTTTCACGCTGGGGCTCCAATGAGACCTGGAGAAATATTTTCAATCGCAATGCTCAAACCTCTCAAAATCTTTCAGTTTAAAAAATGTGAAACTTCATAAGTCAATCGAAAAGCCTGTCCTGCACGTAGTCATACAATATTAATCCTCAAGTTACTATAAGAAAAGAAAAATTGTATCCGCAGCTGAAATTGATTCTAGTACTCGAAAAGTATGCAGCAGGGTATTCTATATACCTGGACTGTGGAACTCGCTTCCACGATTTTTACGAAATGACAACTACTCACCTGAAGCCGATTATGGGACATCCTTTCCAGCGGTCCTGAGCTGCTATTTCCATGCTACCCACTACCTCAACTGCTCTCATAACTCTGCTATACTTCCCACTTTCTCTTTGTTGCGCGAGATGAAGTCTGTTGGCTACCGAATGCATACCGAAAGCCGCTTAGGCTGTGAATGCACTATGCAAAAATCTCCTCCGTAACAACCACATAGTCTTCGTGGAGTTACAGACAAAGATACATTCAATTACATTTATTAACTAATTGAGCCACCACAATCTGCCGTAAAACTAAGGTATTCCTAGTTTATAACTTGACATAACGTCCTAAATCGGCCAGGGATGTATATATTTTTTAATATATATTATTTTTATTAATATATATTTTATATTCATATTTTTAATATGCGGACGCTCAAGATGGTACATTACGTGAATAGCCAAGGACATACTAAATTGCATTTTGAGACGGCACCTAGCTCTTTAACGCCGGTCTCTTCTGCCCGAGTCAGAATAGCTTTTAATTTACTTTATAGAAAACGTGTTGACTCTCCTCATCTTTGTAGCTAAGAGGCTATGCCATTTTGCCAGTCTTTCCGAAATTAGGGCAGCTCAGTGGGATCAATGAGACGCAGACCTAGCATTGTTTGATATGGTTCCATTATTTTCGCTTTAGGAGAGAAAAATGTACCTTCGACGAGCATTTTGACGAAGGTCGTCGGTCAAGGGACTTGGCCGATACCCGAATTCCAAGGTGCCCGTAATAGGTCGATCTGCTTGCCTACAGGGTTTCGGTGGGGGGGCGGGCTGTCCTAATTGCCGTTACGATTGTCGTGGGACAGCTGGAATGAGTGGGAGGAGATCTGTATCCTAACTGAACCAGATTATGGCAGTCATCAATCATTAGGAACCGGAAATGCCACCTTCGATGGTTTAGAACGTCAAACAGAACATTTGATGGGGTCAGTCAGCTAGCTTGTTCGGTACGGGGCACAAGCTTCTCTGTGGATGTGTAACGTTTGCAGTTGGTTATAGGCTAAGTGCATGGGCGTATTTCTTTTATACATGGGCTTCACTGACGGCTGAAGTGCTCTCCTATCGGCGCTATACTAACGCATATCTTTGCAGCTTCAACAACTCATTAGCTGTGGTTGGAGGCGCTAGCTTCACAAGTCTCGGCCACGTGTACGGAAAGACGAGCACTAGCCACGTTCGCTAGGTTTGTGGCATTCTTTGTAGCTCCCGAGTCACTAAGCATCTGCTTGTAACAATACCTGGCCAAGAGCATTACGAGCTCTGTCCGAACTACCTTTACACTTAAGCCGCGGTATCGCCGGCTCCCCGAGCTGCAGGGAGCTGCATAAACGCTACAACTTTTGAAAAAACGCTAAAAAACCTTATTTGCAGGCAGAAATAGTCTCCGCAAGACAAGTTTATTTCTTAATCGCGCGGGAATTCCTCGAAAGCGGTACCCACGATTGTTCTGGACGACCGTTTCTTATTTGCAAAGCGCTATTACCGAGAAGCATTACTACCGCCTTAGTTTACCATCTTCTTACTCGGGAGCAATCCAACCGATCCGGCGACTAAGTGCTCAGACGCCGCGCTTGGGTCACGACTAGCAACGGCATCGGCTCAAGCTCCCACCAATGGCCTAACAAGCTGTCGCCAATACCACGATTAGTCTCTCTACAAAGGACTCGTACCGGGGCGATGAAAGCGCAATGCTCAATTCTCTGGCCTGGAGTAAGCGCACAGAGTGCTGAACGCAGTGATACAATAGCGAAATTTTATTGTTACGAGCACCTGACAGTCCCAGGTACAAAACACAGACCTCAAGCTAGTGTAAAATCACGTCGCTGCCGGGTGGCAAATTATAGGCTCACGAGTAGCAGTTGAGTAGAGAGCGCCGCCGTCGGTAAGACGGCAGGATGTGGGCAAGTGGTTTACCTGTCATCGTCTCCTACGTTTGACAAGCATCTCCTTTATATTGGAGTAATAACCCGAACCGTAAAATATTATGAAAAGCCAGCTTATGCTTGGGAAAAGTCATGGAGAATTCTTAAGTGTTGCATTGCAATGTCGACCTGAGTGTTTTCTGACCGAGTAGTTGAGCCTTAATGGCACACTAGGTAAGGCGGCTTCTTTGCTTGACCTCGCTCCCGAGGTCGTGGGTTCGAATCCTGCTGTTGGGGATTCTTTATCGCCACTACAAGCGGTGATGATAGCCGTAAAGGCTCTTCTGTCGCTATACAAAGGAGGCTGTTAAATCATCTAGTAAAACTTTTAAGCCCAGCTTGGCTGGTAAGCCAAGCCTACTGTCGGGCAAGGGCTCCATGTGACGACCTGGACCAGCAATCTCTACCAGATTCTGACTAATTTATACGTTGCCATGGCATAAGTGAGACGTTCAATAAGTTTTGTAAGTAGGGAACTTCTTCTCCAGTCTCGTCCTGCCATGGAGTGAGACGTATGCGATGTTTCTGTTAAGTTTTGCAGTACTGGAAAAATTTACTGGTTTCGCATTTTTCTTGTTCGATATGCACGCTTCTAATCCGATCGCTTTTCTCCTTGTTCCCAATTAATTGCTGTGAAAACTCGCCGGTCAATAATGGCCGGCGGAAACCGCAGGCTTAATATGGAGATACATATTAGCCTTGCACGCAGAAATGTTTACGGAAAACACTACTTTGCTTTGAAAACTCGGTGAACAATCACGGGCATATTCTCTTTAGCCTATTGCTAACCAAAACATGACTACAGGTCAGTCAAACTCACTCTTGCAGCTTTTCAATGCGACAACTCTGCTGGTCCAAGTGGAATTCGGGTAGCACCGGAAGCGCCAGTCATCGGTTCGGGTGACAACAAAGAGGATCGCACTGCAGTGCAAAAGCTGATGGAATGCAATAGCCATCCTTTTAAAACTCCTTTTAAGTTCACAGTCCTGTGAAGTTCTAGTATTTCAGTCGTTAATTTCAAACCTGAGAGCGGAGCCTCTTCAAGCTAGCAAATCATCTCCCCTTGTTATCAAGGTCATTGCTGCAAAGTCACACCAGTAGTATTGATATATAAAAAAAACGCAATGCAAGCCTGACGTCAGTGACTGTGACAGAATAACGAACTAAATAACTGATTAACAAGCTTAGCTTATTGAATGGGTACATTGACGATGCTAGTCTCCGATATGCCACAGCAGCCAACTTGGCCAAATAAATGGAAGCAGTACGGAGCTCGCTTAATTACGTCTCCATGTGAGCGGGTTTTCAGAAAGGGTTTGCCGCGTTGGATGTTTATTTTTTCATATTATCTATGCGGGTCATCAGGCTCATCAGTGGAATTCCAGAACTTCGATCTCACATAGAGCCAAATGTTTTCTAAGAGTATTCATATCACAAGTTGAACATCTTTTTTTGACCATTTTAAAACCCAATCCGCGTGATTTATGAATGCTTTGATGAGCGATCTCTCGTTTCCTTTAGACACAGCCACTATTTCGACTGCGATGACAGCTTCGCTCGTGATAATGATTTTGGCATCGACAATAACCTACAAGTACTACACCAAGAAAGCAGGCGACACGCTTTTCGGCAGAAAGCTTAAAAAGAGATCGCAAAGAAAAGTTCTCGCAGATGAAAACTCATCACTTACTGACGGTTCTGGTTAGCTTAGGGATCATCAAGACAAGTGCCATCAAATCTTGGGACCAATGGCAAACAAGTGCATCGTGCATTTGCTTTGTGCACAAAACTGTTAGCTAAGTGTGTTTGGACGCTTTCACCAATACATATGAGTACTTCACAAAAGTTTTTCTTGGTTGAAAGGAATTCACAGAGAGTCTAAAAACAGGCGGGATGTCTGTTGACAAGTTTTTTTTATGTCGCAAACGTTGAGACTGCCACGTCGCATTACCAACCTTCATTGGCTACTCCCCATGCAGCTTATTGGCTTCAGGGCTTCCATCAAATCCTTTGGAGACCGTGCACTTAGTTCGTATGCTCCCAAAGCCTGGAAGTCCCTCCCGACTTGCGTCAGAACATGCCCTGACCTGACCACATTTAAAAAGAACTTAAAACACACCTATTTAGTACAGCGTTTAGCGGGTCCCTGTGATTCGTCCTTCGTATGCTTATGCGTGCTGACACTGTGCATGCTGCCACTAACCACATTTGCATGCTGACCCTGTGCATGTCACCCCTAACCATGTTATTCATGTTGTTTGTTTATCAAGCATGATATCACTCGCAATTCAATTACTTTTACCTCTGCAGCAAATGTAAAGTGCCTAGAAAGAGATTGAGTTCTCTGAGAGTGCTTTATCAAGTGCATTGTTATTATTATTGTTATAGGGTTCAGTCGGTCACTTTGAGGTCGCTTCATCCACTTATATGGCATAACTATTTGAAATACTTCCGCATGAAGCTTCGCAACGTACAGCTCGCTCTCTGATTGATGTTTGTTTAGATGTGGATCTTACCAGCCTCAAGCCTTAAATGCATTAGCAGTAGAAATTAAAGCATTCTCTGACTTGAAAAAATTCAAAATTGAAACTAAGAACGTACATGATTCTCACAGCAATTACTTTACCCATGTGGACTCTCATTCGTGTACTTTCGAGTGATTATTCTGTGCTTACGATCACTCACCAAGTGATGCGCTTCTTTCCAGCATAGGTAAAGTGCCTAGAAAGAAATCAATTTCTCTTAAAGGGCTATTAAAGTGTGTTACTTCGGTTATTATCCCCACCGATTGAGTAACGAAACGCTAATTTTGTTAGTAGTCAAGCAATGTTATTATGACATTTGCATTTGTTTAAAGTGAATTTTTTTGCGGATAATGAAGACTTCATAATTAAAGTAGGTGGTTAAATCATTTCTCTAGACTTGACATTTTATTGCCGATATATGCAACGATATAACCTGGCCTGTACCTTACCAATTAGCTGCATTGTCAGAAATTGAGGTAATAGCTAAACTAACGCACTGCGCCAGCACTAAAACCCTCTGCGAGCTTAATACTCAGCAGCGTTTTAGCACGTGTTTGGTGAATCTTGAACCAGTGTTTCGCTCAAAACTTGGTTTAGTAAACACCGCTAGATCTCATAGCTGTGCAACAAACAGTATTAAAACAAGCGTACGGAAGCACTACTAGATAGTTAAAACAGAAAGGCATGCATATGGCAGCACTAAAAACAGGATTTAATATTACGTGTACTTTCCATATTTTTTAGCTTCCTTTCGTGACAAGGGAGTTCCATAAACAAATTTGGTGACCGAGACTTGGTCTAATCTGACTAATTACCACAATATCATAGTCACGAAACTCCTACTAATATTTAGGTTAAGCAACGTTTTATTTTATACAACTACCTATTATTTTCGACCATTAAGTTTTTCAAGTGCTAAAAATGGCCTTTAGAGGTCACTGTGAGTTAAATAATATGGAAAATGCCACATATGGATTGTGGCTCGCTGAATTTCTATGATTGCAGTAATATTAGTAGGCCCCACAACGTATGTTTGATCGTAGAAGGACGGAGTTATACTGACATACCGATGTCTTCTTTTGGCTTAGCGCCTCATTTTGTCATCATATATCGGCAGCAACGTTGCTGCTGCAAGTTTATAGGTGAAATTTGCGACGGTTCACCTGTGATTTGAGCGTCACGAGTTCAAATAAAAGTGATGCTATCTGTATTCTTGTTTTAACATAACTGTTCTTTGGAGTTGTTTAGTGCCTTAAAGAACCGATGGACCGTTAATCTGAATGGTCATCAATTTTGATGCGAACAGTGCACAACTTCACTGAGTATAGAAAACTCTACCTTTTTTTTCAAAACACTGCCGAATTACAGGTGTCGCATTGCATTACACGATCGTTGTAAGCCTAGCAGTGCTTTCCTTACAGAAAACCTGAAGGATCGCTTATTTCACAATTCCCACTTGTATTGGCCATGTCACAAAAAAGGTTGAAATGAAAATACTTTTTTATGACATCCAAATAAAGAAAGGTGCAGATGTTTGGAGCATTCTAAAACAATAAAGCAGAATAAAATCTCAATGCGAAAGCCAATAACAACGAACGTATATTTGTATGGCAACCTAAGCAAACCAAATCTTGTCCTAGCCATTCAACACATGTTAAGCAAAAGTATTTCAATTATTCGGTAAAAACAAAACATTCAGTATCAGAAAGCCTTTGCCCAGAAAAGAGAACTCCCACAGTCACAGGAAATACTGTGAGAAGCAGTGCGTTTACAGCTTCTTTTCCAATCTCACATTGTCAGCAGAGATTTTGACAAAAGAAAGAAATGAGTTCCAGGATTTTGTAGAATACATATTTACGGCACGGGCTACACGATATTAGGGGCATATGAAAACAATCCGAGTCTTAAAGGTTTAGTTTAAGAAAGAGTTAGGATAGGTGGGCCAACGTAAGACAATGGGGGGTCTAAAAGTCGACAAAATCTTGAAATCAAAACGCTGCTTGATAGGGAGTCAGTAAAGGTAGCTGAGTAGTTGTATAATTAGGTATTTGAGAGGCTTATAACAAGCAGGCTTAGCTGCATTGTTATTCTCCAACTGTTAGCGTCTTGTTGCATCACACGAAAGAGCTGTGAGTAGTCATATACAGAAGACAGGACTGGATGTCACAAATGTAAGAGCCGGCTTAGATGTGATATGTTTGCCTCAAGAGACATAATCTTTTCCAATGCGTCGTAGCTGAAATTGTGCAGAGTTGACAGTGTAGCTGAAGCGGTCGTAAAGTAATTTAATGTAATGTATCTCCGTCTGTAACTCCACAAAGTCATAAAGACCATGCGGGTGTTACGCAGGAGAGTTTTGTATAGCGCACTCACAGCCTAAGCGGCTTTCGGTACGCATTCGGTAGCCAACAAACTTCGTCTCACTCAACAAAGAGAAAGTGGGAAGCACAGCAGAGTCAGGAGAGCAGTTGAGGTAGTGAGTAGCATAGAAGTAGCAGCTCAGGACCGCTGAAAAGGATGTGCTATAGTCGGCAGTAGAGAGTAGTTGTCGTTGCGTAAGAATTGTGGAAGCGAGTTCCACAATCTCGGACCTGCAAAGCTAAAGCTTCTGTCGCCAACGGTATTTAAGCGGAGGAATGGAACAGCTATTTTACTGTCCACACAGGACCCGAGGGCGCGAACAGGCTGAAACTGATGCAGCAGTTCAGCTAGGTGCGGAGGAACCAAGCGTGGCGGGCCTTGTGGGTCAGCGTAAGTACCTTGCTCTGAATCCGTTGGTCAACCGGCATCCATCTTAGCTCTTTTAGCAAAGCAGACACGTGCTCAAACTTCTGGGACTTGAAGACTAGCCTTGCAGTCATATTTATAATCAGTTGCAGTGGCCTAATCGCTTTTTTTGGTAGCCCAGCCAATAGGGAATTGCAATAATCAAGCCGAGACAGAACTAAGGAGGTAGTTAATTTTTTTGGCAAGCCACTGTGGAAGACAGCTCCTAATCTTTGATAGGGATTGGACGTGATGGCTAGCTGCAGAAGCAGTTTTTTGAATAAAGCTTTTTAAATTGAGGCAGTTGTCAAAAACGACGCCTAAATTTCGAGCACGTGGTGATGGTCGAGCAACAGCATCACCTATTTGAAGAGCAAAGCCCTTTAATCCAGCCACATGCTAAGGGTGTCCTGAGAGCAGTAGTTCGGTTTTATCATCATTCAATGAGAAACTTTGCTTTTGAAGACGACACCCAGATTCGTAAAGTGTAAGGTTGACTTTGAAGACGACACCCATATTTTGCTTGCTAAGCAGACACTTTGGCTGAGCCGATCATATGACTTGAATTTTCCTATTTCTGAGAAAAAATAGGTGTGTTATTCACCCGAAGGCTTTTTTAATTTTCCTTCAGTAAAAAAACGTTTTCTACCGTGCAAGAGCAAATGTGAGCAGTTCTTTCTACATGGAAGTTAAGCGAGTTAGACGAGACGGATAAACTGGTGGGATTGAAGTACACGTATATCTGCATTGCATCTGCATAATAATGAAAGCTTAGATCGAGCTTGAACATTTTTATCGGCTTGAGGGAAAGTATGGGTTACGAAAATAATCCAACTAAGTACTTATTCCTGGGGCTCCTTAAGGATAATAATAATAGTTACAACATTAAATTAGTATAGTGACCTCCGAGAGGATGTAACCTCTTTCTAGAAACTTTACATTTTCTGTTAAGGGAAGATAAAAATATGGTTAGCGGTAAAAATACGATCCACGGTATCAGCAAAAATAACAAGGTAAGGTGATTTAGGTGCCTCATTTATATAGCGACAGAAGAACCTTCGCAGCTCCTGCAGTGGTTCATACAGAATCGACAGCTACAGGGCTCGAACCCACGTCCTGGATCAGGAAGAACGAGTACTTTACCCCTAGGCTAATACCTAAGCATAGACAAAGCATAACATATTAGGACCCAGAAAAGGCTTCGAAGAACAGGTGCGTTTTAGCTTCTTTTTTTGGTCTTAAAAGTCCACATCTCATCACTTCTCGCTGACCTGCACTGGCTCACATCAACAGTCACAACAGTCAATCAATGCATCGACTTAAAGGTTTTGTCACTCAATTTTAGGTCCCTTCGTTCTTTGGCTCGAGTCTACCTATCAGATTTACTGCCCCGCCATGCTAAGCATCGTACAGCTCGCTTTTCTGAATTTAACCGTTTACATATTTGAACCTGAAATTCTTTAGAGACCCCGCCTTAAGTTCGTATGCTCTCAAAGCCTAGAACTCACTTCCGAGTTTAGTCAGGACGTTTCCTGACGACCACATTTAAAAAGAAAATAAAAGGGCATTTATTAAAGGCAAACATTTAGCGGGTCCTTGTGATTCGCCCTTTGTGTGTTTATGCGTGCTGACACTTTGCATGCTGCCACTAATTAAGCTTGCATCTTGACCCTATGCATGTCACGCCTAACCATTTTATTCTGGTTGTTTATTGAGCTTGCTACCGCTAAACATTCGATCGTGCTTTATTTGCAGCAAAAATAAAGTGCTTAGAAAGATTTTGAGTTATCTGAGGACGCTAGATCAAATATATTATTATTATTAAGTGAGAAGTTCAATGCCGAAAGTCAGGAGTAATCCCCGCAGGCTGTGGAAGCTTACGAACTAATGGCACGTCTCCCTAGGATTTGAGCTTGATTAGAGGCACAGCCTTACGACTTGAGTCAGAAGAGCTGGCAGTACGGATTGGGCGATAGCTCGGATAGGTAGACTGGAGCAAGAGAATAAAGGGACATAAATGTGAGTGACGAAACCTTGTCGTCGAGCATTAATGCTGAGGTTCCTTGTATGTCCGTTACCGATTGACATCAGAGCTCTGAAATCAATCAGTGAAATAGGACCTAAGCAACTGAGTTCAAGGAGCTGAGTACAAGGCAATGAAGAAGGGCTCTGTGGTCAATAGCATCAATGCTGCCGAGAGATCAAGCAAAACAGCTGTGTCGTGCCGTAGTCAGCATTCCCGAGTAAGTCTTTGTGTTTGCTCAGCAGTGCTAACGTTGTCGTGTGAAAGCTCTTAGACCTAACTAAACTTATTGGATAGGTCTAAAGCATTTCATTTAAAATTTGAAGTGGCCCGATAGGCACGAAAGTAGGGAAACTGGATGAAAGTTTCTGAAGTTCTACTGGGCCATACAAACCTCACTACTAGTTTAAGCAAGAAAGTCCGTCACGCCGCAAGGTGGCGCACTTTCGCCACGTGACAAGATTGTGCAGATTTTTCTTCCGTGACTGAACTACTACGACTCAGCGAAGTGAGCCACAGGCCAAAAGTAAACTCGCGTATTAAATTACTCTTCTAATGTTGCCTTCTTAATTAATGGCATGACAGCCGCCTTTTTAAAAGATGCAGGGATAAGACCCGAGGCAAAAGACGCACTTATTATGTTAATTAGTATGTGCATCTCAGAAGGAGAGCAGTGGGCCTTTGGTCTACAGTGCTATTAGTCTTCTTGAACTGGGAGACAGCTCCGCAATGGGGCAATCCGTGGTCGGCTTAAAGGGGGAAATTGAGTTAATGCTATGAACTGTGGGTGAAGAGTCCATTAGAGATTGAGTATTGGGGATAGACTGCCCGATCTTTTAGACATAGGAGCTAGAGAAACGACCTTCTTTGTATCTATACGGATACCAGGCAAGGAGCTAACCTGGGCGCAGGTAAGGCAATGGTTTATGGCCATCAGAAATTTTAGATTGTGCTTTTGTTATACTGTTATGTTTCTATAGAAGCTAGACTTGACCTCTGCTCCTTGGTTGGATTGGTACAATCCACAATAGTCCTCAAATGCAGGTCACTAGACAATCGGGGCCTGATCGTTCGCACACTTTCTCAAACTTAAGCCTAGCAAGTTTTGCCAGGTTAAGGTCTGCAATAGTGTAGTCCACATCTCTCTCTAGGCGCTTTACATTTGCTGCAAAGAGAAATGCAATTGAATGGTGAGTAATATCATGCTTGATAAACAAACAGAATGAATAACATGGTTAGGGGTGACATGCACAGGGTCAGCATGCAAACGCGGTTAGTGACAGCATGCACAGTGTCAGCACGCATAAGCACATAAGCACACGAAGGACGAATCACAGGGACCCACTAAATGCTGTCCTAAATAGGTTTTTTTAATTTCTTTTTAAATGTGGTGAGGTCAGATGTTCTGACGCAGGTCGGGAGTTCCTGTTCCAACTAAAACTTGAGAACCTTGTGTGAAATTTCTTAATCTGCTCTTTCTCTCTCTCTCTCTCTCTCTCTCTCTCTCTCTCTCTCTCTCTCTCTCGAGTGTTTGCACATACCCTATCATTAACTTAGCCAAAGGCAGTCTCCGGAAGATATATTCCTACTCGGTCGTGTGACGCCAACATACTCTGGCACTATCAAAAAGATAGCTGATATTGAACAGCCCGTATACAACTCACAGATTTTACGACCATCAATTGAAGATGCATGCGGGAAATCATTAGTAATTGGGATCGGGTCAACGAATAGTACTATCCTCCTTTTCACGATGACTAAACGCAACGAACTAACTAAAATACAAAGCCGAGGCAGACCAAGCGCACTCATGACTAGGAAACAGTCACTAGGTAGTGAGTAAGCAACCAAAACCATTAACGCTAGCAAGGAATGAGTAGCTTACCTGTTTCTCCACCGGCAACAATAAGCCCTGCAATGAGTTCATCCATTGAGTGACTAATGATCTCGACCGGACATTCATACCAGTTCCATCAAACTGGCAGAGGTACATTCGAGAATTCTCCCCTTTTGAAAAAATCGCGACCAAAGTTGCAGTTGGAACTAACCCTTACGTTTTCCCCGTTTAATAAGGATTATGTAATATTGAAATTAAAGGTATTGAAGGAACATACAGTTCCAGCCCATAGGAAGCCGCAAGAGGTTACTTTTATCATAAGCACTTTCCCACTTGGAGTTGACTAAAATAAAAGAAGAGTTTGTGCGATTAACTACCAGCCACCTCGTTAAAATGACGCCATTGCATTTCATGAACGCTTAGTATGTATGTCGAATATAATGTAATCACCAAAAAATCCGAATCTTGGTTCAACCTCTCATATTGTGCTAAGCATTGAGCCTTGGAAACACCTCGCCATGACCAATAGTAACAACTGTTTGGTAAACCCTCTTTTTTCGGAATCCGCTCAATAAATCTTCTGCCTGAATTAACTTATGTCTACATTAAGCTACTATTGTTGTTGTCACCAGCCATCTTTGCAAGGCACACAAGTGGGGCGTTGTGAAAAAATAAGACAAACGCCAGGCGTACTGGCGTCCACCTGCTTATGATTATTGATTAAAATTGAACCGACAGTCAGAATAGCAGTACAAATTAGTCTTCAGCAATATCATCGCATTTTCATTTTCGCAGAGCAATGAAGCCTGTGGTCAACATCACCTACGCTCTACTGGTCCTTGATATTCGAACTCACTGCTATACTGGGGCCAGAAGCAGCTGCCAACGGCAGACTAGCACGGGCAATTTCGCGGCAGAATGGATATGACAAAAGGGAACACATTGAAGCACACCGGCGGAATTTCAACGTCAAGCACTGAATTTCTAAATTAAGCGTCTATGCTAATTGGTAACCAACCGCAGCATACATGCTTGCAAGATAGGTGATCATGCTTGGGCAACAACTTTTGGGTATAAAGAGAAAATTAGAGGCAGTTGCTGGTGACAGCTGTTCTGACTATATAGACAGAGGCACAAAAGAAAACAAAGTGCACCATCTACTGTTGCTGAGGTCACCAGCAGTCTTTGCATTGTGTCGTAGATGGTGTGACGAGAAAATCAAATAGAGGTTATGGACAAAGCAGGCCCCTGGCCAAGTATGATTCTTGATTAATACTGAGCTGAAAATCAGAATAGCAGCAGAAAGCTCTCTTCAGCAAAATGACCGGAAGACTCGTCCTTTGCAGTAGGCCTGAGCCAGCCAGTGTAGCTGGTACAGTACAAAGATATAGTCTGTTCAATCGATTAGGTCTATTGGATCGGTTAGATCATAGACCAATAGCAGCTACTAAAAAAAATTAAACTAGTCCGTAACTTTGAACGCCACATGACATATTGGCACATGACTTGGCATACAAAGCGTTTCTTAACAGTCATTTGAGTACCACTTGGTTAGCCATGCATCTAGTGCAAATGGTAGGTCGCCAGCTTCATGCTCATGAGCATAGTACTATTCCGTGACAAGACATCGGCACTAATCACTTCCACACTTTGACAACGCCGTCTGCTGATGACGTGACGACGAAAGACTGCGAAGTCTGGTACAGTGAAACGTCGGTTATGATGTCATGGTGACCAACCTGGGGCTTATCTTGATTGTACTGCGAAGAGTCCTCGGCCTGCGAAAGTGCTCCAAGGACTCCTAGTTGCCGCAACGGTTTCTGTTTTACATACGTTTCCACGATGACGTCGGAACCCTCTACTAACCGTTGCCTGAAAGATGAAAAAAATGTTCGACAAGGTCACAGGAAGCGGCAATTTGAGCATGGCTAAGGAACAAGAGTCAAATAAACTGCATTCCAAAAACATCATTGATGCAAATAAGCAGTTCAGATAAAGATACGTAAAAATTCACGTCATTGTCATCTTAAGAATAAAAAACGTAGAACCCGGGAGCCTCCGGTTGCTAGCTGAATGCTAACAAGTTATATGCATGACTTTACTAGATGAGTAACCACCGAACTTTACGCTTGAGTCGGGTCAGTGCCCTACTGGTTAGATTTTTATTAGCAAACCCAAGACTACAAATGACTACATTTTACCAGGCTTCTTACACATCCTTAGCTAGTACAAGCATTGGTCCAGTGCTCATGCTAGCAAACGATTTGCACTTAGCATAGGGTTAGCGACTGGTCAGGAAGTCTGATGGATCTACCGAGTGTTTATCTTTCTCAAGAAAAATACTGGAAATATACCCTAAGACTTCAACAAACTGTTTTGATAGACCTCCACATATAGCGAAAACAGTGCCAGCTTGGTATGACATACTTGAAAGCATCAGCAATGAGTACAGTGAGACAAACCACTTGTTTCTTTTAACAACAATCTCAGAAAACCAGACTCTAATCATGCACATGTTCTGATTTGTCAATAGCTCCTAGGATATCATCCTCAGCTAAGTGGCTGCCTTCCACCGAAGACATTGGGCAAAGGTCATTTGTACACTATAATAGCGATAGTGCTGAAGTTCATAATGGTGAAACATACAAATAAACATAAGATCAAAGCTGAACAAGGATGGAGGTCGCAGTAACCTTGAACATTTACAACATCTTGCATGCTCGTCTACAGATTCGATACATATTTCCTGTTGGGACTAGGACTCCCAATGCAGAGTAAAAAGTCAGACCAGCGGTCACAGCAGAATGAGTTTGCAAGCACTAGACTTACTTGTATATGGTGGCAATGTCTGCACTTCGGTCAAGTGCTCCATGAACAACTATGCCGGATCGCTCAGGATTCGAAAAGTCCCAATAACGTAGTCGCATGTCAGTCCCGCCGGACAGTAGATACACATAGCTATCACTACTGCAGGCATACAGGCCATTTGCCCAATGGTTGGTTATCTGAAAACAACAATGTTAAAAGGAGCACAGATGAAGGCTCTCACATCGCTGGCAGCATTTGCAACCAGCACCTGGATATGGGAAGCTGATACCAGTGTGCAGTGCCTGCTCGAACTCTAGCTTGATATCGCACATGTGACAAAAGAGAGTCCAGACCATTGGGAGAGTAGAAAAAAGTAAAAGTACAGTATATGAGCCACAGGAGCTTTGAGACTGTAACGATTAGCTGTTGCAGGCTTCGAACCCACGAACTTGAGTGAGCCATGCAAGCTCCTTACCACTAGGCAAAGACACAGCTGTATAGATGACAATTAAACTTTGGCAAGGTGGTGTCGGATTATGAGACGTTACCGCACCACCGATAAATCTTCATGTAAAATTTACGACTGCACTACTAATAAATCTTCACATGTAGATCCACAAACAATATTTGGCATTGTGAGCATAGTAGCTCTCCACAGCAGCCTCAACGGCCCTTATTTTAGTCCCTCCAAGCTCTCTGTACAATGGTATTTCTATATGTCTGCATGTCTCTCTCTGTCTGCAGCCCCTATGCCATTTACTCACAACAATGTCATCTTACTCCTTCTCAGCTTGTCCGTCTCTTCGTCATAACTCAGTCAGCCTGTGCTACGCCATGCAATGCTTCTCAAAAATCTGCTTGAACCCAGCCTGATCAATTTACTTTAACCTACTCCCCAACTTGTGTCAGATAAATAATAATAAAATAAATCCTAGCTGATTAAACAGCCTCTTTTTATATAGCGACAGAAGAGCCTTTACGGCTATCACTACCGCTTGCAGTGGTGACAAAGGATCGCCAACCGCAGGAATCGAACCCACGACCTCGGGACCGAGGTCGTGAAAGCAACCACCTTACCTAGTGCGCCATCACAGCTCACCAAGATTGCAACCAGACAGATGGGTATGCCAATTTTTCGTTAAATATAACCTCAGGGTAATCTTTTGATAGTCAAACAGATATGGAGAAGCACAACAGACTAAGGAAATCGCACGTGGAGCCTCGGCAAAATGTACACAGAAAACAGACTCAATGAAATTACCAATGAGTCTTGGGTAAATTGATGGCCTAGACAAGAAGCAGGCAAAAAGCTACAGACAAGAAAAATATGCCAAGTTCTAACAAACAGGGGTTCAAACTGCCTCAGGCAACTGTAGCTGGAGCTACAGGAATGAAGGTGCAAGCCTTAGGGCAGCAAAATCACAGCAGCAGCGACAAAGAGGACGGCAGCAGCAGCAAAGGGAGAGAGAGAGAGAGAGAGAGAGAGAGAGAGAGAGAGAGAGAGAGAGAGAAGAAAGAAGAGAGAGAGGTAGGGAGACAGAGAGGAAAGGAAGGAGGGAGAGAGACAGAGAGGGAGGGAGGCAGAACAGGAGAGAGGGAGGGAGGAAGTAGAGATGGAGGGGGCAGAGAGGGAGGGAGACTAAGAGGGAGGGAGGCAGAGACGTAAGGAGGCAGAGAGACAATGGGGAGAGAGGAAGGGAGGCAGAGAAGGAGGGAGAGAGACAGACAGACAGACAGACAGAGAGAGAGAGAGAGAGAGAGAGAGAGAGAGAGAGAGAGAGAGAGAGAGAGAGAGAGAGAGAGAGAGAGAGAGAGAGAGAGAGAGAGAGGGAGAGAGAGAGAGAGAGAGAGAGAGAGAGAGAGAGAGAGAGAGAGAGAGAGAGAGAGAGAGAGAGAGGAAGGCAGAGAGGGAGAGAGAATAAGAGGAAAGGAGACTAAGAGGGAGGGAGGGAGAGAGGGAGGGAGGGAGGGAGGGAGGGAGTGAGGGAGGGGAAAGTGCGACTGCCTAGGAGCAAAATGCATTATCGGCAGAGATAGCAGAAGCATGTACAGGCAATCAGATACGCCGCCGGCTTACATCTTTCTGCGAGAAAACAGGACTTGGGCTAGCCCAGAGGGTCTTCTGACGCTGGCCAGTCTCCAGGTTCCACACAGAGATCTCGTTATTGCCCTGAGTGGCTGCAATCAGCCAGTGTGGCTCATGAGGATGTGGTATGACACGGCGTACCCTGGTTGCCTCTAAAATTAAAAAATAAATAGGTAATAAACAGTGATATAAACGCCACTTTTGGCACCCGATCAGCAACTGATGAATGAAGTCGGGGTGGGGTGGCGTAGTCAAAACCATGTCCAGTTGATGGACTTTTTCGCGGTAAGCTAAATACCTATTGGCATAGCTTCAAAGTATTTGGGTTGCGGTTGGCATTCTGCCACTAACAGTATTTGCATGCTGACCCTATGTATGCCAACTCTAACCATGCAATGCTTGCTGACATTGATAATCTACCATTAGCCATCCGATCATGCTTTCTTTGCAGTAAATAAAAAGTGCCCAGAAAGAAAAGTTCTCTGAGAGGGGCTATAAAAATGTATTACTATTATAGCTTAAAAATATTTGAGTTTCGTGGCCACCAGCAGCTGCATACATGAGAGAAAAATAACGGCTATGCTCGTGAGGACATAGCAATGAAAGCTGCTATGTACAATAAATCTTCTTTACAATCGAAGACAAGGTATCTTTAGAGCCAATCAGTGTGATATGCTGAAAATTAAGCATGCGGTTTTGTAAGTAAATGGTCGTGTTTTTTTAATTCAAGGCTCTTAAATTGACAAAAGAAATTCCCTGAACAATGCAGGTTCCTGAAAAATAGTGCAGCGTTCTGCATGTATCAGCCTAATAATGTTGGCTATAAGTAGCAGATTCGCTAGCTATAGCCAATAAACAGAAAGAGCGGTAGCACAGAAGTATCCATATATTAATGTGAAGGACACAATGAAACAATGTAACTTATGCTTGCTTAACATGAAAGAATAAAAAATATTAAAAAAAAACTTCTAATTTTGCCTATCCAGAGTTGGCTACACTAGAAGCTGTCATTAGGGCACACCAGCCAGGTCAGCAGACAAGCAGACTAGGCTAGGAAAGCAAAATTGGATTTTACATGATCATGGCTTCTACTATCTTCAAATGGAATATTGCACTTCACGGGATTCAACCGCAACCAACCGTAACAGATATCCCATTTTAGATGACTGCTGTAAAGATCAAAGTTGAAGGCTATAGAAAATTCTTTGTTATACCCTGATACCATGTTCATAGGCAGGTACACTGCATATGCACTAGCAACCAAAAGCAGAGGTGCAACAACGAGTTGGCAGTTCCCAAGAGATCCACGATCAGCTACAGGATGCTTGGTGATATGTATAGCAAAAACTAGCAAACTGATATAGGAAATAAACTGGCCCAATGTGGTACAGGCCGAGGTAAACTTGCATTTCAAATTTCTCTCTGATCCCTGAAGTCTTGGCCGAGTCACGGAATTTGCAAGGCACAAAGCTACACTGTACATGAAGCTGCATAGAACCACAAGCAAGCACCTCAGCAAGCTTCAAACATGTCTCAATCTATCACGTTTGAACAAGGTGGGGCACGATTCATATGAGATGCAAAGATTGGTAAATTTGTTCAGTGTAGATCCGTGCTTCCGGTTACATCCAGGCTAGACATGATTTGCATAATCATAAGTATTCGATTATAGGATCAATTTCATAGGAATTTTTTGACATTCAACCTTAATTCGATTCGTGCAAGAGCTTATGGGCACTCACGAATAGGATGACATATGCTAGTGGCCAGCAGCTGAAAGCGCATGTCCCATACGTCGATATGCCCTCCACTTGTTGCCACAGCGAGCCAGTTTTGGTCATCGTGAGTAGCTAATGACATCACGACACCTAAAACGAAAGAAAAAGAGTTGTGCATGAAAACAACGAAAAGCAATAAATCATAATGAGATGATGAACAGAGGTTAGATAATTTGCCTGAGTACCGGCACAATCTTAGTAGCAAGTACCTATTTACTTTGGATACCTGTGGTAATCGGTCCATTAAGATACAGGGAGTATTAACTGTTGCATATCGTCGGCTTGTTTTAAAAGACTTACAAGAGATATCAACTGCACATACCTTGCTCGAGTGCTTATTAGTACGATCGGTGCCACTTAACGAGGTAACACTGCACAGGGTGCAGTGAGATCCCGATATTACACAGCAGACTCACGCACAAGCAATGTCAAAAGAAATTGGCTAACCAAACAAACATGCTCAGAATTTTGAGGTACTTTCACTATTACTGGCAAAATTAGGTGCACGTAACCAATGAAGTTCCTAAACTGCAACTAGGGCTAGAGATGGTAGTTACAAATAAGACTAACCAAGTAATTAAGAAACCCACAGTTCAAATTGGATTTAGTCAGCTAACGCTCAAATCAGGCCTAATCACCAGTGACCCTATTACCTTCCACCCTTTCGCACAGCCTTGACACAACAATTGAGTCGACCTGGCAGTTAAACAATAACCCGCCCAAGTTGCATAGCATTAAAAAACCTTGAAATTTCATTTTTCTAAAAGACAAAACCTACAAGAGATACAATCACAAGACTGGAGAGTTTTCAGCAGTGAAATCAAAACCTATGTGGCTTTTTTTGTGCAATCGATGGAAAGCAATTCGAACTTTTGAAACAACTTCTCAACAAATGATAGCCGAAGTAGAAAAGCGGTGCAGATATAACTACTACCGAGCATAAGGTCGGAAAAATGAGTGCCAAGTCATCAGTAAGATTTTTTGAATCTAGGACTGTATGTCCTAAGCGTCTGCAGCCGGCAGTCAACAAAAGATTCAGGGGATAGTATCAAACTAGCATTTTTTGTTCTCAGGGGCATGGCGACCAGCTGCGCCAGCACAGTATGACCTGGTTGATAAAGCAAAGCTGTGGTAGGTTCTGTCAGTAGACCCGATAACGTTTTTATTGTATCACATTTGCTGTCTGACTAAGAGATATAAGCAATGAAATCTCAGATGCATCGGTGCTCCATTTAAAGCCTGCCGAGGTCTTTGACCTATTCTGTACAAGGCAGGTATTTAGTCAAGCAAATGCAAAAGTAGCCGCTAGGAGGGCTTGACCAAAAGTGGAGTTGCGCATCTAGGTAGCAGCTATGTCGGGGTATGGCCAATATAAAATGTACCTGGGTCTTGGCACAGGGGTTGGGTGCTTGCTCTTCACGACCCATTCACGTCATTTCACGTTAATAATAATAATAATGCACTTGATAAAGCGCCCTCAGAGAACTCTAGCTCTTTCTAGGCGTTTTAGATTTGCTGCAAAGGGAAATGCAATTGAATGGTGAATAATATCATGCTTGATAAACGTTGTGTTCAAGTCATGCAGTGGGTGATGCTTTATTGCTCACTGCCAGAAGTGATGACAGCCAATAGGGCTCTTCTGCTGCTATACAAAAGAGGCTGTTAAATCAGCTAACATTTTTTCTGTGGATCCACAAGTAAATAGCAATAGACCAGAACCCGAATCTCGTGGGAACTCTGCAATTGACTGTTCCAGTAGATAAAAACTGATTCTGATCACCATGCAAAAGAATTGGATTACGACTGCAACCCTCCCAGAGCCATACCTATAACACCGACTGAACCTACACAAGAGTACCAACGTTGGGTTTTGATATTCGGTCATCTACCGAGGTGTGTGAACCACTGCTGTAACGCCTTGAAGTAATGAATTATATCAAGGCTGGTAGTCGTACCTCATCTCAAATACGTGCTCTGCAAGGAAGGCAGCCTTCCGTGGCAAATATTCTTTCTCTTAAGCTATTGACCTTTTTCTGCATTTACTGCGAAGATTGTACCCTACCCTACCTACCATGCTTAACATTTTACATCCCAAAACAGTAGTCTCTTAGAGAGAGAGAGAGAGAGAGAGAGAGAGAGAGAGAGAGAGAGAGAGAGAGAGCAAAGAAGTAGAATTACAAAGGCTAATTTTTTAAGGCATAGAGGCAGGGTGCTACACAGTCAGATGGTAAAGACAAATAGGTGCTGTCTAAGAATAATAATAATAATAGTACATTTGGTATAGCACCCTCAGAGAACTCAATCTCTTTCTAGGCACTTTACATTTGCTGCAAAGGAAGCACGATCAAAAGTTGTCACATCATCGTGGGGCAGGAGAAACAGATTATAACAGGGAATAGCTTCTTGATATAAGAAAATACATTTAAAATAGAATTTAATCAATGTTGGTGCACCTAGGTAAAAATGGCAGTTGTATCAAATTCTTTAGTGCTTTTTTTCTGCGGAGTGATATTTCCGATAGAGCTAGTTGGTAGCCCTTAACGGCTAAGATATCGGCAAACTAATAGAAGTTTGTGCCTTTACAACGAGAAAAATTTGCAGACTGCATTTGCCAGTCTTCAGCACGGTATATATTGCAAGAGAGCTCATGATTTCTGAGCAGCAAGAAAACCACACTACAAGAAGCAAATGCAACTATAAACGACGAAAACAAGGAGGTGGTGTGGTCACCCTAAGCTGTCAAACAGTGATGATGCTTAGGCCAAGCAAACGCAAGCCATGCACAACACATCTGGTTCCGAGAAAAGTGTTTCTACGACACTAACACGATAGGGCTTGAGATAAGAGAATCAAAAGTTCTGCACAGGTTAAGCAGTAAGGCACAGTCCTCCCGATTGCCCATTCTAAACCTTCGCTTTTTAAAAGGCAAAAATCAAGTAAGCAGCAAGCAGCAGGGTTTTGACCATGCCCATCGACCTTGGCTGACTTGCAAAGACTTGCACGGACAGACGAATCAAAGTCATAATTTGCGATACTGGTAGTAAAGTAGTGAATTAATGAGGCATACTACGACTGCTTTTAGAAATCTGTATGGTTCGGTGGTGGAGAAGTGATAATTTAGGGCTGTTGAATAACAGCTGGTACTAGAACCCAGATCATCGTGAAAAAACTCAAACCAGCATAACTACTCGGACATGAAATAGCAATAGTCGAAAGGCAACAGCCATGAGAGGGCTAGATACTTTATGGCAACAAGATATCGATTCTAAGCCCAGGAGGCAGTATATGATAATATTTCGGCTATGGTCCGATCACAAGTATCCTTCATTTATTGTATTGCAAAGCATAACTATTCTCTGAACCACAGTAAAGATCTTGGGAGCAAAATATAAGATCGCCAACTACAGGTATCACGTCAGATGTCTTAATTGAGTCTCCATGTCTATACTGGCAAGATGGGTTCAGAATCATGCACAAGGATTGTGGCATCCATGCCAACGTGCTTCAATGAAGTGATAAGAAATCATGGTGGAATCACTCCCTATAAGCCAAAGCCATTAAGTAATACATAATTCAGCAGCATCCCTATAAGTCTAAGTAATTAGGTAATACAATATTTCAGCAGCATCACATGACTATCCACCACCAAGGCCACATACTCATGCAAAGTAATGCATCTCAAAAGTAGCACATGCCGAATTACTGAAAAAGCCCCGAAAATTCCGGTAATCATGGCAACTTGCTTAAACTTCTGACGGGACGATGCATAGTAGTGCAAGCAAACGCTAGAAGCCAACAAGTTTAGCAAACGTGAGTGCACTCCAACCTTTTGTCGGATCATTCTGTAAACGCCAAATCTTGCTTTTTGAGCGGCTATCGATACCCAACAGCAGGCCATGAGTCGTGGCATATGTTAGCACATTCCTTGAGCCTACGAACGCAACGATGCTTGATGGAAGTGAAGAGCAAAAAAGCGGGAATCGCCATCCATTGACTGCCAGGTGTCGAGAAAAAAAGTTCTGCTTTCGATAAAGCAGCAGAGACAATCTTATGCAACTAGGAAGTCAAAGCTTCAGCCGACAGCACACAAAACGCTAAAATACAAAAAACAATGACCGACATGATAGAATTGATTCAGTTCACAGATTTCTCGATTGAAGTCTTCACCTACCACACGTGACAGTCTGCATGTCAATAGCCTGGCCACTGTTGGCCTCGATAAGCGCCCGATCGTGCTCATTGAAGCGAAATGGTGTGCCAGTCTCCACATGAGTAATGTGAATGCTACCGTTGTCTGATAGAGATGCTATATAGTCGTCAGAATCACAGTATGCCAAACTCTTGATCTTACCTCCTACAAAATAACATCGCTAGCAACATTTTCAGGTAGAAATGGCACATCATAATAATCTTACAATGGTCTGCCACAATTGCTTTATCAACTTAACAGCAATACTTTAACATTACTATGTTTGAATGCTGACAATTACAGTATAACTCTAGAAACCGAATACGAGCATCTCACGTTCTATATTTCAAAAAAATCAATCATACTGAACGAAGCCATTTTTATTTTGTATCAAACTTTGTGCCAATAGAGCTTTCTAGGTGCTATCACTTCGAGAAAGAGTGAGAGAGAGAGAGAGAGAGAGAGGAGAGAGAGAGAGAGAGAGAGAGAGAGAGAGAGAGAGAGAGAGAGAGAGAAGACGAGACAAGGAGAGAAAAAGGGTGAGAGTGAAAGAGCAAACAGAGTGGCAAGTTAGTATCTTTAGTTTGGAGGGAAAACAAATGTAGGAAACTTGATCTTTCCACAATGAGTGGAGCCACATTATAGAGAGAAATGACCTGCTAAGACACCTTGCTAACAAACCTCACAAAACCGTAACTCACATCATGACCAGCATCGGCATGCCACTGCGGCAGTCTCAAAGCAACACAGGACTGGAGCAGCAGCTGGTGCATAATATGGCTTGGCAGCTGGTGATCAACCAAAGCCAGTTGCACTATTCTATTAATTAAGCTAGCTATAGCTATAGCTAGGTCCGCATGTTTGTCTTCGTGAGTGTTTGCGAGGAGAGCGATAAATAGACTGGACTGTAGGTGCAGCGAAATTTTTGTGTCACTCAACTGCGAATAAAGTTCGGTAAAACCCCAGATTAGTACCTCGTAGCTTATTTTTGTGCACGTCTGTGAACCCACGACCCTGCTTCAAGGTAAGTAGAACTGAGCGGATGACACACTCTTCGGGTGGCGACCTACTTGTTGGGCAACCGCACTGCGTATCGCCTTGAGTGAGGGCGTAGCTCACTTCAGCAGTGGTGAAGCACAACATGTATCTCCGTCTGTAACTCCACAAAGTCATAAAGACCGTGTGGTTGCTACGTCAGCTGTCCCATTCCTCCGCTAAAAGACAGTTGGCGACAGAAGCTTTAGCTCTTCAGGTCCTAGACTGTGGAACTCGCTTCCACAATTCTTACTCAACGACAACTACTCTCCTACTGCCGACTATGACACATCTTTTTCAGGGGTCCTGAGCTGCTACTTCTATGCTACTCACTTCCTCAACTGCTCTCCTGACTCTGCTATGCTTCCCACTTTCTTTTTGTTGCGTGAGACGAAGTCTGTTGGCTACCGAATGCCTACCGAAAGCCGCTTAGGCTGTGAGTGGGCTATACAAAACTCTCCTGCATAAATTTGGCCCACCTAAACTGCCAGCTAATAATTCATGCTCCAAGCACGAACGTGAGCAATTCAGCTGTTTACCGGAAGTTGGGCCTGCTTAAGAATGACTCTTTTCATTTCAGTGGCCTCGAGCGATTCCTCGAAATCACTTGCGTTTTAAGCCTACATCTCGACTAGCAAATCCAAAAAAATCAGAATCAGGCGAACATGGAACAAGCGAGTGCCATTCCGCATGAATGCTAGACCAGGCATGCCGAAGCTTGGCAAAATGAACTGGCGCGTCTACAGCTGAGGGAGTGAAGATGTCACCATATATTGCGTATTAAGAGATGCCAAGATTTTTTTTTTAAATTTGTGCTACACTGGTGAGATAAGTTTAGCCAAATATGGCAAGGTCAAGCCCTGAAGCTACCAACAGAGAGAGGGGGGAGAGTGCATCGCATACTAGACCTTATGGGAATGTCCAAGAAATTCACAAAACAGCCGAAGTAGTTTCTGTGTACCTTTCAAAAACCAACAACTCAGAAATGAAATTTCAAGTTGAGTTTTAATATAAGAACAGAAACAGATTTATAAAATAAATTTGTGAACGGTGCAAACCTAAAGTAGCTATTCGGCTAGCTAATATAGAATTCGGCCTATCGTTGAGCTTATATAGCAGCATACGCCCGTCGAAATTCATAAATAGCAAGTATGAAGCACTAAGCAGAGGTCAAACGATGACCCAAAACGACAGAATTGGCCAAGAATTAAAATATAAATATAAGCCAAGCCCAAGGTAAAACCTCAACTGAATGGTCATTGCATTGTACAAACGTTTGAATGGGTATAACAGAGGCTCAGACTTAGGCGATCGTATATCCCAGGCTATTCCTGCTTGTTTGCTTGCGTCACAAGTATTTACATACCGTGTGGTAAGCCTGGTTTAGTTTGGAGCTAACCGGATATATATAAATAAATAAAAATAAGGTAGAGGATATATATATATATATATATATATATACATATATATATATATATATCCTGTACCTTCTAGCGAGAATCGGATATCGTTAGCTTTTATATATTTCATTTTATTAATTATTTATATTTTATATATTTTATTATATTTATACATATTATTTTTACATATTTTATATAGCTTATGTAACCCTCCTGCAACTATATTGCTACCAGTAACTAAGCGAGGCACCAGTGCCCAAAGATGGCCTAATTTGTTAGTGCACCACAGAAAAACTATCCAATGTGCCGGTAGATTAGTTTAGTCTTCATAGAGTTATAAACAGAAATATGTGTGTATTTAGTGCAAATATGTACTACTATCTTGCATATGTGGTCTGGCAGCAACTATCCTAAGTGTAACGAGTCTGACTAAGCTAGGCAGAGGTAGGGCTTGATGACATAACTTGATGACCATGGTGCTAACCTGTCTCCTAAGATTAAAATACTTCTAGAGTTGCAGCACATTTACATCTAGCAACCTTAGGTTGTCCGATAGACCTGGGTTAAACTGCTTCGATGAGTGGCAGAAGAAAAAATCATTTGTATAGCCCCCTAAGAGAAATTAATCTCTATTTAGGCACTTCACATAGGCTACAGGGTTCGAGCCCACGACCTCGGCCAGACCTTTGTCGGGGCAAGCACATTGACCACTGGGTCAAATCAACAGTCCACTCAGAGTTGTTTCAGCTGATTTCTCACTGAGCTTCGGACTTATAGGAAAACTAAAAGGCAACTACTGCCCGATACCCCCATTTCTAAAATGGGACAATGTCTCGTTTTTTAAGCTCAAAGTCTGCACTTTTTTCTGCTGTGTTCGGAGTATTTTTTATCGTAAAATACGTCAATGGCTGTGAAATACTAGTGCAATGGCACAGCCCAAAGTGCATCCTCGATTGATGCACTCATTAAACACACAGACTCCTGACCTACCACTGCTTGCCACATTACTGAGGCACTTGCCTTGTTTGTTATAAGTGGCCTTTGATTTGGTCATCACCGTATTGCTATCCTGAGGTTGGAAGCACTGCCATATCTTGACGAGCCCATCGTCCCCACATGTGGCAAAGTACGTCTGTCGTGGGCTCACAAGTATCCTAGAAGAGAAACGATGCTTCGTCCGGTCGACCCGACATGGGTGTCGCAATAGGACGTGGCTAGCTTCCGGCTTTCCGGCTGTCCGCCCGATGCTGGCAAGTTCTGACGCATTATCGCTCACCTGTTAACGGCTGCGCGATGCTCGTGCGTGTGAGCGGCCAATATTCCCAGTGGTTTCCAGTCCGACAGCACATCCAGCCGGCTCTTCCAAGATGCAACTTCCATGCACCGTATTCGAGCAAGACTGTCCTCAGCAAACTGCTGCCTCTTGTATCGAATAACCTCTCGAAGGTCCACTTTGCACTGCGAATAGCGCTGGTCGATAGTAGTGGCAGCGCTGGCACCTGCCACTGGGGGCTGCTGGGGAGCAGCCAATGGCGTCGCCAAGTGGTCAGCTGAAAATGTAAGCAAAGCGGGACTTAGATCTTACAGTTTGCCCAAGGCAACATTAATCAGATGCCAATAGAAAGAGCAATCTGTAATTACTGCGCAGAAAAACCAAAACTAGCAGGTCAAAGAGCCTGCCACGATAACTTAAATAAAAAAATGCCCATTTTTTAGTGCCCATAGGTCTTTGCAAAATAATGATGCATGCAGTTGAAACCAGCAAAGGACAGCAAGCAATCTTACATTTCGACGACAAAACACCTCACAGCAGTCGGCAGCTAATTAGGAGATAGCTCAAATGTGTTATAGAGCCTTAAGTTATCCACCCATGTATTTACATCAATGTAATAATTTATTTATCAGGGTTGCAAAAGTGACTGCAGTCGATCACTGCTGCCGCTTTATTCTTCAATATCTACGACGGAGCTGAACAGCCACGTCTTTAAATAGAAGTAACTACACAGTAATCAGGGTTGCCAAAGCGACTGCATTGGACCACTGCTGGTGATGAGTTCTTCAATATCCACTAAGGAGCTGAACGGCTATTCGTATGGCCAGCAGGAGACCAAATAGGAATCTCAAGTTCACAGAGCTGTGACACTAACCACTTGATAATCGGGTCAGCTTTAATATGGAATTCGAGGTCGACAACGGTAGTAGCAGCCTTAAGGGCCCTTAGATTCTCTTTCAGCCGCCAACAAGCTGTCACGAATCACAGTCTTTCAGCTAGCAGCTCTCGATGCATATTCTCTACAGTTTGCACATTGTGAAGCCAATTTATAAAAGTCGGCTTAACGATGACGATTTTACTCCATTTGCTACTCCGAGTCAGCAAGTTGCCTAACCGTCCCGATACTTCCTTGACTGTCCATTGATGGCTGCCGATTTCACATTTTTGGGCTTTCGTCTAACTAACTTCACCTCACCCAATATGAGAAGGAGAGGAGAGAAGGACAGTCTGAAGGGCAGTCAAAGAATAACGACATTACTAATACTAATAATAACTGATGATGATGATGACATCTGAATAGCACCCTAAGAGAACTAAATCTCCTTCAATCCAACTAACACACGATGCAAAGGAAGTGAATTGCATGGACGCAGCAGCACAAGACAAGTGGACACGATATGCCACAGTCAGCAAGAGGAGAAAAGAAGTCGTCTGAGAATTTCGGAAGCGAGTTCCATAGCCCATGACTTGCAGGTCAAAAGCTGATACCATTAACAGTCTTTAGGCTAAGGAATGAAACAGGAATTTTACTGTACAAGGAGGACCCGAGTGAAACCAGGAGGCTGAAAGTGGTGCAGCAATTCAGCTAGATATGAACGAGCAAAGCAATGGCAGGATTTGTGGGCCAGAGTAAGAACTAAAGCTTTGTATCTGTTAATTGGCACGAAACATTGCAGCTCCTTCAGCACAGGAGACACTTGGCTGAACCACTGGGATTTTTTTTACTGGCTTCGCAGCCATACTAAAAGGCAGCTAGAGGCCTAATGGCTTTTTTTCAGTAGCCCTGCCAAAACAGAATAGCAGCAGCCCAGCCAAGAAAGAACGACGGAGATAGAAAGATCATTAGGTACCTAATGCCGTAAACAGTCGCTGACCATTAACATGGATCCGTCGTGACGACTAGCTGTTTAAGCAGACTTCCTAATGAAACTTTCTAATGTTAAGTCAAGCAGTTTTCAAAAGGACACCTAAATTGTAAGCATAAGACTACGGTCAAAATCACCACCCATCAGAAGAGCTAAGTTCTTAATCCAGAAACAGGCTTGGGATGTCTTGAAAAAAGAGTTCGGTCTGACCATCGCTAAGAAAAGAAATAAGCTTAAGAAAAATAGTTAACTTCAGGATCAAATGTCTGCAAGGGAAGCATTCGGTTTATAAGTCGCTGCCGGTGACTGTGCCGGTTTAAATGACAAGTATAGCCTGCATTGTCAGAATGGAAGTAATGGCCAGTTCTACAGATCCAGATTCACTTTTCTGAGAGGCTAAGTTTAAATAGAGAACTGCTAAGGAGCAAATACGTTTGTGAGGACAGGACAGAACAGGACCCCTGTGAAACTTCACAGGCGACTGGTCTGCTGAATGAGCAGTGACCACAACATGACATAGACTGAATATGATCAGACAAGTACGATTCGAACCACACACGAGATCTATCTGCCAGGCCGATGTTTGTTCTTAACTGCTCAAGTAGGAAATCGTGGTCAATAGTATTAGACAGCTGATAGATCGAGGAGACCCAGGTCAGTGACTTTACCACAATTCTCGCTTATGATAATGTGACAATGTCGTTGGTCACACGACGGAGAGCAGTTTCAGTGGAGTGCTGTCGCTTGAATCCGAATGCTATTTTATTTTCACATGCTGCTTAGCAACAATCTTTTCGATAATAATGGGCAAAAAAGGAAGATGGAAGACTGGGCGACAGCTATAGGAGCCTCGTGCCAAATCTAGGCATTCTAAATAGAGAGCGAACAGTGAGAAAAGTGACCCACAGTGGGCACAAGGTAAATGCAAGCTGGCATTTTATATGAACACGAGGTCAATGAGAGCTTGCATACCGATCAGATAAATTACACGTGCAATGCTCAGGATACACAAGACTATGAACAATTTGCATAGTGACCCTCTGCATGTCACCCCTAAATATGTTATGCTTGTTGAAATTGAGCACGCTACGAATAACCACTCGATCGTGCTTCTTTTGCAGCAAATGTAAAGTGCCTAGGAAGAGTGAGTTCTTTGAGAGCGCTATATCAAATTAGCTATTATTATTACTATTTTTATTATAATCACAACAAGATTGCAAAAAGTAGAGCTTACCAGATAGAGCCTCTGCATCAGTAAAAACAAAAATGAACAAAATAGGGACCGGATCATTAAGGATTCTTAAAGCCTAGCAACCCAATGGGTGAGAACCTCTGTAGATGCAAAAAATGGTGCTCATGAGCACTTTTACCACCACCCAATGCCGTTATCAGAGTAGTGGTGCACACAAGGAATACTCACCCGCGTCCTGCGCCGAAGTCAGATTAATTTCTGAACCAGCCGGAGGATGAAGCTGCTGGGATGGCCTCCTGCCCCCCTGAACGCTGCCAGGCAGCAATGGGCCGTTG
Organism: Cristatella mucedo; assembly: GCA_009760855.2. Classification (NCBI taxonomy): domain Eukaryota; kingdom Metazoa; phylum Bryozoa; class Phylactolaemata; family Cristatellidae; genus Cristatella; species Cristatella mucedo. The sequence continues at coordinate 2,806,175 of WPIO01000045.1, read as the reverse complement.
GCCGGCGGCAGAGCACTCATGCCAGGCAGTAGTCCAGCAGCTGGCAAAGCCGATGAAGCCGAAACAGCTATTGCATCCAGAGTGCTCCTGCGGCTCGAGGGAGCCGACGGGCTTGCAGCCGCCGGTGCAGGTCCACCGAACAGGTCTTTCCAGTCTTCATTCTAGGGCACGGAGCACAAAGAAAGCTATCAGGCTGACGGGGTAGGGGGAAGGGAGCTTATCTTATGAGTCTGAGCGTGCCAGCCCTAAACCTATTAGCAGGAGTCACATAAGTGCTGGATTGCTCACACCATACATCGCCGGGTTCAGCGACATTATTTAAGCAAACTAGACAAGAGGTCAAATTTACCAATTCAGTGAGTGACCACCCTGAACTGCTCTATACGTTGGATGATCACAAAGCTTTAGTAGCTGCACAAACAACCATGTAGTTCCATTTGACTGTCTCCTACAGTACCAGCTGGTTTATTCCTGGTGTCTACAGAGTATTGAGTGATTGCAAATACTGTCATTGGCTGGTCCTTTAGAATTGAATTGTTGCACTGAAGTGCAACTAATTTACTTTGTGCACAGGGGCCTAAGCAAAGAGATGTAGTCAACATAAAGGAGAATGGGTACATCATATCCACAAAATATGCACTTCTTCTCAAAAGTATTGTTTCAGCCGGTATGACCACGACAACCTAGTGCCGGCTGATAGCTTTTGGCTTAACACACAAGAAAACATAATCGATTTCTGCAGACTGAATACTAATTGCAAGCTTAGCGTCTTGTAAAATAAAATTCTTTATTTACAGGGTAAATAACTCAATGGAAGTTTGGATCTCATGGTTTTTAATTACTTCCCGTATACACCATGGCACAGAGTCCAGCAATCTCTTTCAAGTCTCTAAGGTAATCTAAATACCCTAGTCAACTGTACCAGACTGAAAGGCTTTTCCGGAATTCTAGCATCCACATAATTGGACCTCAAACAGCACTCCAACCTATCCGAAGATACTCTTATGAGATTTAGGTCAGGCAACTAACTCAGTCAACTCCGGACACTAACGACCTCTAAGAAGCTTTCTTTGAGGTCATTGTCAAGATGCCAAACATAATCGTTCCTCAGATAAAATAAAGCACTTGGAATTGGGAATCCCACCATTTTTTAACAAGGCGATATACACATGTTGTTCCTTACTTCCATTCATATCGAGCGGAATTCCAACATTGGAGGAGCAGAACCAGACCCAAACCACGACATTTCTTCCACTAAATTTCCCTGTCGGCTGGAGACAGTCAGGTGGTTGATCTAATCTTTTAGCCGACTTAGGAGCTTTCTTCATTTACTGTTGGCAAAAAGCATGAATATCCACACGGGTGTAGTGGCCGTGGTTACGGGCCCATCTGAGATGACAAGTGTCGTTCTGTAAGCTAAGGCTTTTGTTTGGCGACCCTTATCAACATGCTAAACATAGCAAGCCTCTGGCGATGTGTTTCTATGCTAATGACTGTGCCGGTAGTGGCCTCCAGCAACTGTGACAGCTCCAAGAGAGATGCCTTCTGTTGACAAAGAGTCAGCACAATAAGGTAAAAGTCGTCCTACCAGCCGTCTTCCATGGCCGACCTGAGCAGTAATCTAATCTAATGGACATACTGCCAAGCATGCTGCTTAAGATTGTATAGCTCACACCTGAATGGCTAATTGCGAGGGTCTGCGCTACATGTAGGTTGCTTAGGATCATTTGAAAAAAGTACTGCAGTCGTCTTTTCATAGTGCTGTCGAGCATTGACCTACTACGTACATGGGACTGATTGCCAAATCGAGCCGGAACAAGGCAGCCCTCTGTCGATGGGCAGGGAAGCATTCAGATCATGCCCACACCGACTGTGCAGACATAACAGAGCTCGTCTGGAGCAAAAGCATGCACGTGATAGATACATCAGCTTTTTTTCAGTACTTTCCATTGTTTGAGGGGCGCAGCATCATTGTCAGATCTAAAAATGTTGTTATTCGCAATTACATTGTCATCAGGTCGCAGCAAAAAATCAACCAATCACGGTGTTCACTGCCCTCCCCCGAGATTGCTCGAGTATTACACACCATTGACTGCCTCAAGTTCCCAACCCAAGGAAGGCGGATACAAGGCAGGCACCATGTTGCAGTCTTGTCACCATACGATCTAGAAGCAAACTTCTTGGACTATTGGAGGGCCATGTTGGAAATGTAAGTTAAAAACATACCTGAGTGCAAAGATCACTGGAAGTTGCCTGCCTTTAAGAATTCATGGCATCTAATCAAAGTCGGCGAGAATTTCTGTGACTACTTTTTTGGTATTTATGAATGTAAGGGCAGAAGGGATGCAGGTACCACCTAGGACATGGTAGTTAGTCACACCTTAAACTATTTCGTGCTTAGCATTCTGCAACCACTAAACTAATCAGACACTGCAAGCATGGGCTTGGGCACGTGTAACCTCACATTACAAACACACACACACACACACACACTTGCACACACACACACACACACACACACACACACACACACACACACACACACGCACCCACACAATGTCACATACGTAACAAGTGCCGGCACACTTGCACACACATATCAAATAACATGAGCTCACACGTGCACACATACATGCACACACACATACTAGTACATATTGCATACATAACACGTGCCCACAATCACACATGAACACACACGCACACATACACGGGTCTTTCCAATAAAGTAGCATAATGACTTAACTCACCGCAGCAGCTGCAGAGCCATCCACGGAAGCCAGTTGTTTCCGAGATGCTGGCCGGCTAAAAGCAGCAGCAGAACTACTCTCATCAGCAACAATAGCTATAGATCAAGCTAACTAGCAGACAAAGTGAGCGACGCTGAGGGCTGTTGCATTATAGACTTATCTCCAGACGCAAATCCACAAAGTTATGACAATAAGTAGGCGATACGTGGAAGACCCTAGAGCCCAAGCATTCTCACACTCAACACAATGTTTGAATACAAATTCGTCTTGGATAGTTGTTACACTTCCTCTCACTTTGAGGCATCTGAATATCGGAAGACCCTTACATGCCATGTAAAATGGTAAATGTATGACACAACATAGCCGATTCCCCCTTACTTTCCAGTTCTTGTAGTTTTGCTGCCGCCAAAATGGCAATCGACACGCATGCTCAAGGCTTGCTAGCTCTAGCCAGTCCAGGGCAGCTAGCACAGACGAGATTTGTTTACCTCCCTATCCCTAAAGCAGCCACTGCCCAAAGAACGAGAGCAAAGACCGGGAATGATACTGTGGCACGAACTCGAGTTCTGGGATGGGCAGATTGTTGGTTCGAAACATCTGCTAGCTCGAGAAAAGGATCAAGCACACGGCCCAGTGGTATGCTTGAAGCAGCAGTAACTATACATCGCCGTAGCTCCTCTGCCTGAGGCCGGTGCAGCCATAGCATTGGGCTGCGGAGCAGCAGGCAACAAAGCAAGCCTAACTCTCCACTGTAAAAGACAACAGCTACGGTTCAGCAGAGAGTCAATCAGGCAGGCAGGTGCTGGAGCCAAGTCTGGTCAGTTAATTCTAGATAGAAGAAAAGTGCTGACGCCAGCTACCTCTTATGCAGCTTGTCCTGTGTTTCAAGACTATTGACAGACACTGTTCAAGATTGCTAATATAACAAAAAATTAAAGCGATAGGCTAAGACCTTAAGCTCGAATCCATCTGATTTGCAGGCATGGCATTAAGGCCGTACAGCAACAGCGTCCTGCGCTACACTCCCACAGCGGATGCAATACACAGGCCTACCGGATTAATTACTTAGTCAATTATTTAGTGGTTATTGCAAAAGACTTTTCATAATAACATTAATAGTAGTAGATACACAAATACTAATAATATAACGACATCTACATAGCACCTTATAAGAACTAAATCAACGTCTAGCCACTTCACATACACTGCAAAGGAAGCAACTTAAAGGTGCTGTCTTGGGCAACAGCATATAATCTCACACAGTGAAATTTATACTTAAGAATTGGAGCAGATCCATCACTTTCTGACTTAGGCGGTAGGTCGGCGTGACGTCTTTGGACTTTCAACTGAGCAATGTCGAGAATACCGACGGCTACACCATTATCTTCAGATGGAGCTACACTGCAAAAACGATTTCCTATGTAAGCAAGGATAGTGGCAAAGGCCGGGAAGTTTTAGAATGCCAAGTTCAAAGGAGTTCAACATGCTGTGTACATAGTATAGCACGAGGGATTTGCACAAGAATTTTACGAAGGACCACACACAGCACAGCAAAATCACTACTGTGCATGCACAAAATAAGACAGTTTAGCTGCGTCCGTAGTGGCGACCTCTCGGATTCGAGAAACTCAAGAACTTGCCCAGGGTGCGAATTAGTGCTAAACCAGCCATGTCTACGTTTGGTACTACTCGGAGTCGGGACTGACCTCGTTGACGGGCTGTGGCTGGTACAGCTGCTCTCACTTGGCAACCAGGGATATCTCAAAAGTGTAAGGGTCGCACATTTTCTCGTTTGATGGCAAATGGAAACTGAGCAGAGCCTATCTATGGACATTTATCTGCTGCTGTCTCTATATGGTTATTTACAAAACATAAATTTTTTAGCTACCACGCTTCTATAGGACTCTTTCTTCATCAGTACATTAATGTATTCCGAACTCTCGAAGTCTAGCTGACTAATCTTACCATGCAGCAGTTGAATGAAGTAGACACCCAAGTTTTTATGGGTCTGTTCCTGATCGGGCGGCAACCTTGAAATTCACGGATCTACTGCCGCGAAGTAGACAGCCGAGCTAACTCATCAAACCCGGCTCTTGAGACTCCAGATCTTTCCCGTGAGCCACCAGTCCATATCCTTAGCAGTGAAAACTGATAACTTAGCCTCAAGTTCTGGGTTGTCTCGAGTCCAAAGGGTGGCCAGTGTAGATGCCGCTTTAGCTACATTCTGCTTGAATCACAATAACTGAATATGATGGCCCTAACTTGAGGAAAAGCCACCTTGACACCAGTGACCTTTATAGCAAGAAGATCAGCAGCACTACCACTACCGCGACGACGACCACTGCCACGACGACGACCACTACCACGACGACGACCACTACCACGACGACGACCACTACCACGACGACGACCACTACCACGACGACGACCACTACCACGACTACACCACTACTACTAGTAACAATAACACAAATTTGCATAGCCCCCTAAAAACTAGATGCTGCAACCGTATATTTGGATTCGCTGATCTTGTCTATCTATGACCTTGTTCTTGTCTATTTTCTTTATACTTGTTCTTCTTGTTCTGATCTATGTCTATGATCTTGTTCTTGTCTATTTTGCAGACAAAGAAGCTAGGGAAGCAGCAAGGGGCTTGATCACTACAAAGATGACTAGGTAAAGAGCTACCCTGGGAAAGATTAATGAAATGGTTGATGGTAGAGCATTGGCATTTTTTGGTTGTGTACCTAAGACTCAACAATATTTTTATTGAAGCTAGACTTAGCCTCTGTTAGGATCGATTGGTATGATCTGCTTGATATGATTGGTAAGATGTAAGGACCAGCAGGTGTCCTGCAGTCTAGCCTCATTCTGCATCACTGGGCGTCTTTCACAGAGAGACAAAGCTCCACACAAAAACCCAAAAAGACAAATCCTCGCGGTGAGACGCACAACGGAGAAATCGACAATGTTTAGCCTGAATACATTGCCAATCTTGGGTGAGCGATTGATTTCATGCCTTAAAAGGAGGAGAAATCGACAATGTTTAGCCTGAATACATTGCCAATCTTGGGTGAGCGATTGATTTCATGCCTTAAAAGGGAAAGCTTTTCATCTGTTCTTAAATGCTGCCATGGTTAGCCCTGCTAAGCTACATTAGCTAAAATGACACGAGTGGATCTAAATGGCAGTGAGGATATCCACATGGCGATGAGCTACTGCTTAAATGAATAATTTATCGCCGAGCTGATTGGGTCTAGCGGTTAAGGTGCTCTCTCCGACCAAGGTCGTGGGCTCGAGCCGAGAGGCATATGTGAAGCGCCTGAATAGAGATTAAGTTCCCTTGGGGTGCTATATAAATGAATTATATATATATATATATATCAATTTTAAGACTACATGCCAAATAGAAAAAAGAACAATATTGTTACCCATCACATGACCTTTTAAAGCACAACAGAGATCAAATCAACTGTGCTTGCACACTTCAAATAGGCTGTGAAGAAAGCCTACCTACAGATCATTAGTAACATTTACACCAAAACATAGCAGTAGTGGATTAAGCAACACTATGCCAAATCTACACTCAACATACCTCTGTCGTGCCTGATGCTGTTTTAACATGAAGCTCTCAAGAAACTGCAATACGAAAATAAGAAGGCCTGAACCGGGAGCTTACAGTCAAAAGCCCACAAGTAAACCGGCAGCAAACACAAACTGATGGCTAAAGCAGCAGCAATGCATTTTCTTTTGTGCTAATGCCAACGCAAAGCATGGGTTAGATGGTTCAACAGCTTAATCTATTTACGGAGCAGCATAACAGGCATGACAGTCCTTATTGCCGTGCTTGCAGTGACATTAAAGAGCTGACTGCTGCAGGACTCGATCAGCCTAAGTCGCAAGTGCTAGTGCAAAGCCCAATCACTTGACAGATGATAATTCGAGCACCATTTTGACCCAATGTGCCAATATTGGATAGTGAGAATGCAGATCTCACGATATCCACCCTAAATTGGAAACAGAGCTCCGGTGTAATACTCCAGTAACGTGGGCTCCATGTCGATATTTACATATCCAAAATTAAACTTCATCAGGGCGAGAACTTGAGTCAAAATCGCCAAAATTAAACTTCATCAGGGTGAGAATTTGAATCAAAATCCTATCGGTGCCATGATCCGAACCAATTAACCAAAGTTCACTTGACATTGCTATGGCCGTTGCATTAGTCTTCTATGAGGGAAAACTACTTTCACTGCATACGCATCTAAAATGCGGACACTGCAAGGAGAATGACATATCGCGAGGTAGGCCGATGCTTAGATTTTGGGTGGCAATCTTTCCAGCAGCTGCTTTCAAATACTAGTAGTGGATCACAATTGTCAGACTGCTACTGTAAAAATTGTTAAAAAGCAAACTGTTTTTTTTTTTTATGAACGACTATCTTAGTTATGATTAACTTTACCTTAACGAACAATGACTTGGCATAGTAAGGTACTGCCTACTATGTAATTATAAAATAAAGTATCGCAGTTTAACTTCTCACAAATTAGCTTAAACAACTGATTATAAATAAGGCATGGGTATTGTGTAGAACCAGGCCAATAGGAGGAAACAAGAGGAAACAGCCAATGAAAAAAATAAAACATTTATATAGTACCCTAAGAGAAAAAAGCCTTCTCTTTAGACAACTTAAAAGTGCTGAAGCATGTCAACTGTTTGGTTACAATACGTGGTCATCGTTCATTCTCTGTTTCCAGATGACCACTTATAGATTATTCGCAGCCAAAACACCAGCTTCCATTTCTCCAGGCGGCTTCCTATTCTGCCAGTCCTTAACTACTTTCAAGCCTGCCTCATGGGTGGGCAAGGCAAATGTAAGCCTAATTACCATTCATTTTGGATGTATGTGGTTTCTCATGGAATAATCTTTTCAACACAGAATTCGTAGGATCTGAAATACTAAACTAACCTTTTCAGCACTGAACTCGCAGGATCTAAAATATTAAACTATCTATTAAGGAATGTTTTTTATTTTGCTACACGATACTAATTTTGCTAATCGATACTGCTATTGTCAAACCGTCACAGAATGCAACAAGTTTAGGTAGCATCTCTATCACTTGAATTTTGGGAAGTATATCGATATCACTCCTTGTAGTTCAATTTCACACAAACATTATTAAATTTAGAATTGCACCCAAGGCTTTAATTGCTATTCTGTTCGACAGATTAGTAGTAATTTGAAGCATAGATATTACTACAGCCAGCCCATGTAGTCTTTCTGAAAAGAATCCCAGGCCATTACAAATAGCACTCAATACGGCAGCTCGACTACCTAGTCAATTACTACACATTTGACCATATTTTCTACTCTTTCAGACCGTGCAAACAGACTACAGACTTGAAAAAAACTCGATCCCCAAATCCGTTATACGTGCCAGACATTAGATACACATGTAATGTAATGTATCTCCGTCTGTAACTCTACAAAGCCACAAAGTTATGTGGGTGCTACTGTGGGGAGCAATCTTACGAATGATGAAGACAGCAAACAAGATTAGCACAAGGTACAAACTAAGTGGAGATCACGAGAGCAGCAACTCATATTGCGAGGAGAGTGATGACAGCCCAGATCACTGACAGCTCACACCTAGCATTCGCATGTGAGACGAGAGCATCTTTGTGTGCCGTGCAAACGTCAGAAATAAAGTGAATGGAAGCTCACTAATTGTGGATTTTGGCTGTGGAAAGAATGCCCACAAGAGCCACGAGGTGATCATGAAGCTCCAGCTCCAGCTTCGCTCCAAACTAGGCAGTAACGGATGATAGCAAATGCAGAAAGCAAGGAATGAAAGCTGCCCTTAGCTCGGAGTTACCTAGAGCAAATTATAAATCTATCAACCTCAGGATGCCCTTCATAAATAACTCGGAGACTTAAAAGGCTTTCCTTATAAAATGTGATGTTAAAAACGTTCACAAGACTAGCATTGAAAATATATGCATGACCCGAAGCTGAGGGATATAGAGGCACATCATTAACGACCTTGACGGAGATGTATAGCAATCGCAGCTGCAGACCGGATGACTAAGCGAGCAGAACCACTGGACTCATATAATGTCTTGCCTATTATTTGCATACAATACACGTTCAATGATTTCAAATGCTCTATAGGATTTTAGTTTTAAATTTACCAGTTGTCCACAGTACTTGGCTGGTACATATTACTTACCAAGAGCAGATCTTCTTGTTCCTCTGTCAATTCGCTGGCTGATAACTTCTTTAACATCTAGATAAGTTAAAACAAGGTATATAGGATAGCAACTTGTCATGAACAAAAAATAACTAGAAACAAACATCCATGACAACGATGCACATCAAAATTAAAGTACAGCATTGCAAACAAAATAGGCATGAAGACAATACTAGGCACACATGGGAGAGCTGCTCTGAAACGAAGCTACAGCATTGCCGATGCCAACAAATCACAATTAAAAAGGAAATGCCTTGCAGTAATTCACGGAAGACGTTAGTTCACAACACTAATGTGCCTGAAAAATGTCTCCAAGAGTGCACAGGTGACAAACCTGGGTGTGACCTGCACGTGACCAAAGAGCCAGGCATAGGCTTACTCGAAAACTAAGCCAGCTGTTTCGTGGTGGCCAGATGAGACTTCAAAATAATTGAGCATTTTACACTATTTTAATACTAATTATTTATTCATATTATACTACGATGCACAATTTAATTTTTTATGGTGCTAAAGCTGTTGATTCCTATCATGGCCGTTGACTGCAGAGCTGAAACACTACTCATAGAATCAAAAAGTGTTTGAAGTCAAAGCAAAGTTGTTCTTATTTTATGAGGACAGCATTTAGAGGGTCCCTGTGATTCGTCCTTGATGTGCTTATGCGTGCTGACACCGTGCATGCTGCCACTAGCCACATTTGCATGCTGACCCTGTGCATGTCCCCCTAACCATATTATTCATTTTGTTTGTTTTTAAGCATGATTTTACTTACCATTCAATTGCATTTCACTTTGCAGCATATGTAAAGCGCCTAGAGAGAGATTAAGTTCTCTGAGGGCGCTTTATCAAGTGCATTATTATTATTATTATTATTATTATTATTATTATTATTTGATTGGCACTAAGGTTCTCCTAAGAGAAAGATCTAGGACCCTTTTAATCAACTAAAGTGAGATAAAAGCCGTGTCAGCAAGGTTGATCCTCTAATAGTAAAAGCAAGACTTGAGACATACTAAATTGGTTTAACAAATAAAGAAATAAGTAGGGAAACCGTCGGCTGAATTTAGAAACTATTCACCAGCAGTCACGGTGATGCAAAGATTATATTAAGCCTTCACGGCATGACCCTAATCGGCTTAACAGAGAGAGAGAGAGAGAGAGAGAGAGAGAGAGAGAGAGAGAGAGAGAGAGAGAGAGAGAGAGAGAGAGAGAGAGAGAGAGAGAGAGAGAGAGAGAGAGAGAGAGACGGACAGACGGACGGACGGACAGACAGACGGACGGACGGACGTCAGTATCAACACGCAGATTTTGACCAACAAAGAACTAGAGCAACTGCTGGCTTAACAAAATGCTCGACCATTAATAATTAAGTACCATGCTCATGCCCTGTTTTGATTTACACGGGGTGTCTGTGTTGCAAGCTCACTAACAAGCCATCACTCAGATTAAATGCCTAACGCTTGGTTGGTGCATAATTCTGTTAAATAAAGACACGGAATGCAGGTCTGTAGGCAGTACAGTGCATCACACTAGCAGCAGCATCGCATCAGGGTCATTCACTAATGCAATCGCAACGGTCGTAGGGAAAAGCAACAACCTGAGCTGCATGGTGATTGCCTTCAGCATATTGAACACTGTGACCAGGTCGTGTTAATATCCTCTGCCGCTGCCTGTCATGCAGCACAGCAAACAGCTTCTCAATGTGGGCGGACTTGGATACATAGTCAAACATGACTCGTGGCACTGGCGAATTGAGTGACGAGAGAAGTATGTCCTACGGCAAAGCAACACGATAAAGTCAGAAGCTGTTCGAGAGATATTTTTTGTAAATCCATCTGAAAACAGGCAGGTCAAATTTACCGTATGTGCCATACATCCATATCTCATATTACTCATAGCAAAGATTGCATCGATCACTACAGTAACAAGTTAGGTTTCCAGAACCGGTATTACGAATGCAGAGATACAGAATGGAATAATTCATGGCTGAGCAAACACATTGACAGTAAAGCTAAACATTTGGATACAATCCAAAAGGGCTTTTTTATAAACAGAGATATCTTGAGTCCACATAAACAGGTACAGGAGTCATAGCTGGAAATTGAGATACCACAGGTACACTTGTCTAATGTTAATAAACTTAAGGCATTCGTATAGCATCCTAAGATAACTCTTTTCTAGGAACTTGAGAAATGCTGGAAACGTAGAATCTAAACTGGTCAGTGATGACATGTGCAGTGTCAGCATGCATTCACACACAACAAACAATTTACGTGAGAAGAACATATGGTTTCTGGCTAAAATTCTTCAGTCATATAATGTCGAGAAGCCAGGTTGTGTGACCCAGGCTTTGGAAACATACGATTTAAATGTACGGTCTCCAAAAGGTTTGACGTTGGTTAGAGGCACTGCTAAACAAATTGAGTCCGAAGACAGGGAGAGATAGAAAGAGAGAGCGAGAGCGACAGAGAGAGAGAGAGAGAGAAGGAAAGAGAGAGTGAGTGCGACAGGGAGAAAGAGAGAGTGAGTGCGACAGGGAGAAAGAGAGAGTGCGAGAGAGAAAGAGAGAGAGAGACAGAAAGAGAGAGAGAGAGAGAGAGAGAGAGAGAGAGAGAGAGAGAGAGAGAGAGAGAGAGAGAGAGAGAGAAGTATCGCGAAAAGCCTAAATAGAAATTGTTTCGGGTAGATAGGAAAGAGCATGAGAATAAAGGAAGATCTAGGACAGGTAGGCCAGAGCAAGAGACTAAAGATACTTTAAGGTGAGCAAGAGAACCTTGAAGCTGATGTGCTGCTTCCAGGACAATAAGCGCAAGTCCGAGAAAAGTGGTGTAAAGTGGAGGTTACAATGGTCACAACAGATAAGCCTTTAACTAGCTTTTGCATAAGCACGATACATAAGATCAGAGAGTCGGTTCATAAGATAACATTCCCACTGGATTTCCCACCATAGATTTCTTTAAAAATAACCTTCAAGTCCACTACATAAACCATAGAACCTAAGCTGTATCTGCTTTAAGCCAGCCACTGCTGATCTCATCTCACAATATAATTAACAAATCTAAGATGACTAAGTTGCCCTCTAGATCCTGTAGCAACTGTTCTCATCCAAGAAGCCATAAATTTTACCATGCCCTGCACAACTAACATAATGAATAGGACTTTAGAAACATGCCTTGTCCCCACATGCTTAAAAAGTTGTGGCTAAGCACTTATTTGGAAATCAATGCTAGACCACGAGACCTTAAAGAAGTTCTGCCTAGCTTTTCTATTGCCGTTCCTAAAAGAGAACTGCTTGTATATGGATACCAAATCCAAGATGCTTGTGGAGAGAGCAAAACTCGAGACGTTTTGTCGTACACCTCACAATTGACTTATTTCACCACTCCTCACAGACCTATAACGGCTCACAGTCAAGCAGTGAACAAACCTCAAGGTTTTGTTATTTCACGGTCCCTTCATTCTCTGGCTCCAGCTTACCTCTCAACTATTCCTCAACCAGGCTAGGCACCTAGCTAACTGCTCTTCTTACTCAAATCATTCGGCTATGCCCCAAACGAATCTGAAGTTGACTCGAGACTGGGCCTTTACTTCGTATATTTCCAAAGCCTGGACTTCACTAGCAACTGATGTCACAACATGCCCATGCTAAACGGCATTTAAACTAAAGCTAAACACTCACTTGTAGCTTGCAGCTTTTGTTGGGTCTACGTGAATGATAATAATAATAATAATAATAATAGGAATCATATCAAATTACCTCAGACAACTTAATCTCTTTCTAGGCACTTTATGCATGCTGTGAAGGAAGCATGGCCATAACAACAGAGCAGTTTAAGAGTTAGTTGATGGTCGATAGCATTTTTAGATTGCGAATTTGTGATTTAACAATGTTTTAAAGAAGCTTAATTCGGTGTTTTGTAGGATAGATTGGCATTATCTACAGAACTCTTCGCATGCCTGTCGAAGGACAGTCAGTCATGATCTTTTGTATACTTTCTCAAGCATGAGCTTAGTATACCTAGCTTTTTTAATGCATATGGTAAATCATAAGCCATCTGAGCAAGGAGGCACAGTGTGCTAGCCGAGCACAAACTTGTCACGAAATTCTATTACAGTCACGGCATTGCATTGTACAAGTGAGGACAGGTCAGAAGGATTGAGCAGCAGGGGCAGAGAAGACCGTTTAGCATGGAAGGTATCTATGTTAAGGGTCTTTGAATTTTACGATTCACTTATGATTCTGGATGTGTAAGAGGGCACAAAGCACAGACTCAATGAGATTTATACTTGTCAGATTTGTAGAATTTTGAGATAAAGGGGACGATAGCATACAACAAAGGAAAATCAATCGCGTGTGACTTTTTGGGAGTGGGCTCACCTCCATAAGCGACAAGAGAAAAATAAGTCACTGCACGAAATTCGACATTTATGCCGTCGAAATGAGTGCTAAAATTACATGAAAACAAGGATACGATGATTATTTTAACATTCAATCAAAATGAGGTCAGAAGAAGCTGAGATACAAGTGAACTTAGTATCTGGAGTGGTGATAAATTACTGCCACCGTTAGCAACTTGCTACCAGAAGGGTTCATAATAAAGAAATTGCTTCAATGGGACTGAAAACTGTTAGAAATCGAGGGAAGAATGGACATTGGATACAGAGTAAATTTCTCATGCTTACCCAGAGGGCAGGCTATGGCGCTTTCATACCTAGATGAACTGATGCACCAGTTCTGGCCTTCTCGTACTCCCAGGTCCTATATGGTCAATGCATTTGCTGTTCGATTCCTATGCTTAAAGATCGTTTTGGCAACAAAAGCTCTTCAAATCTTAGATTGTGGAACTCATGCTAATTATAAATATTCAACATCTATTTTTCAGCTTTCGAGTGTTGAGCATCCTTTCCAGCAGCCCTGAGCTGCCACTTTCCTCCCACTCACTACATCGACTCACTCCTGCAGACTCAGCTAAGCCTCTCACTTTTTTTCGTCGTTGCATGAGATAAAGTATGTTGGTACCAAACGCATACCGAAAGTGGCTGAGGCTTTGCGAGAGAAAACTCTCCCGTGTAAAACCAGCTATAGTCTTTGTGGAGTAAAAGACTGAGATAAATTACATTACATTACTGAGCCGTGATGGCACACTAGGTAAGGCGGTTGCTTTCACGACCTCGGTCCCTAGGTCGTGGGTTCAATTCCTGTGGTGGGCGATTCTTTATCACCACTGCAAGCAGAGGTGATAGCCGTAAAGGCTTTTCTGCTGTTATAAAAAAAGAGGCTATTTAATCAGCTAGGATAACAATAAAGGCATCGTTACCAGTTTTGATCGATCTAGGGTAGGCACGAAAAAGAAGCCAGTGGATAGTGGCATCGGTCATGCTTGGGCTATCAGTCGATTTCAGCCAGGTGTCGGCCAAACACACAGGTCCGAGCACCGCAAGAAATATGTTTCTAATTATTTAAGGATATTGCCCATTGAGAGATTGTTCAAAAGGCAATCTTTAAGATTGGCTGCGGAAGGGGGGCTATCGTAGACCTGATGACTACTTGGATTCACAACAGTTGTGAGCGTGCGTATAGGTGCCTACGTTTTGCTTTATATCACCGACTAGTATACAGCTTACCTTTTAATATACGTGAAGTGCACAGAAGGGGATTTATTTTCTTGCTTCAATTATTAGCAATTAATAATAATACCATTACTAATGACTTAGCAGTTACCTTTCGTAGCGCTACTGTGGAGCTGATGTGTCATGTCGTGAAAGGTCACTTTGGAACTGGTCAGCCGGATAGAGAAGATATGCTCTCGCCTAGTCATTGTCAAAGTTTACACTTTTCACTTTTTACAGTAAATACTAGGTTTCCACATTACAAGTAAGTTCGAATTACCATCATTCAATTTCAAAGTAAGCTGCGACCAGAATGTAAATGTCAGCAATACACACTTCAAGAGAAATTAGATAGCGCGACATGCGAGATCGAAGAGAAGGGATCGGAGCACAGGTACAGCCATGTGTCAACTGCATAAAAATGAAAGCTTAGATTGAGCTTGGTGAATAAGCTAGTCAAAAGGTGAGTTTATCTTGTAAAAAACTGGAATTAGCTCAGATCCCAAGTGCTATAACGGTTTCCAGGATGGCTGCTGCTTATTGACATCGATGCTCTGAAATATCCCACTGTAATATGGTCTAAATTATTGCAGAGCACTGTAATGTAGCTAAGGCGAGATGGTAGGCAAGAAAAAGGGCATAGCATATTAATATTAATAATAATATTATTATATATTATTATATTATATATTATATTATTATATTATTATTATATTATATATAATATATATTATTATATTATATATTATATATATTATATTATTATTATATTATATATAATTAATATTACATATTAATATTATTAATAAAAGGGCATAGCGATATTAATCCTTATGGCATGGTTTCTTGACAATCGCTACATGTGGTCAACAGGCTAAAACAATACCATAGCATAGCATAAACCAACTTCCTTACCGAATGACCAATTTGCAGAACCTCTTTTTTAAGAAAGGGCTTTACCATAGGAAGAACGTTGCAGTGAACATAGGCAACATCTGATACGTGAGCAATGGCAGCAATGCAGTTTACAGCAGCTTGCAAGATCCATTGATTCTGCAAAGGAGTTGAGTCAATATGAAACCTTGCATTCACCAGGATACTGCAAATATGCACAGAATGACGACACCAAGTTCCTCCCCAGAAGCTTCAGCACATGCCTACTTACGGGATGGCATAAGAATGGCACAATTTCATGTAGCAGTTCGTGCAACACGGGTTTGTGAAAAAGATTTTGATCAATAAGCGAGCAAATTGCGGTAAGAGCTTGTCTTATCACAAACTCCTCTGGATCGCAAAGTCCCTAAAACGGAAGGACCAGATAATACGCATATTACTACAATAATAAGTTTTCATTTTCTGTCAGATCTAAAGTTAAGAAAATTGCTTGTGCAAGCACAGGAAATTATAATTGGAATTATAAACCACAGAAAAATGGAAAAACATATATTAACAGTGAACACAATATATTCCGGTGTCAATGCCAGACACGTTCTTGGCTTTCAGATCTATGCTGATTTTGATACTCAGCTCTGCCTATAAGAGACCCTGAATAGATCCACGAAACAACATAAACCATAGTTCGTAGGTTAACCGGATGAAAGGTGGCCTTTGACATCAATGGTTACACCCTCTTATTAAGATAAGACTAAAAACTACTCTAGTACTATGCTAGTGATATGGCAATTACAGTGAGAAAAGGGATTTACCAATTTTGCAATCGCATCAATACACATAAAACTAAGCTTCAAACAGATATTGAGACCTGGGCATGACATTGCAAGCAAGAATTGCAAGCAACCCGAGTCTACAGAGAGAATAAAATGTCTACAACTAGTTGATAGATTTAACAGTACTCAGTCTTCGGCTGTTCAATGACAAGCATCGTTTCTGCCTGCAAATGCGGCGGTTGCTACCATAAAGGTATACAAATGCATAGCGTGATTGCTAAAGGAATACCACACGTACCTGCTGCAGCAAAGGCTTCAATATTGATGTGCTCTGCCAACCAACGTATGCAGCCACACCCACGATGCACCGGAAGAACTCAACCCGTAGCTGCCAGTCTTGCTGCAAGTGATAAGGCAGATCCCATCCACAATTGAAAACAAAACAGCATCGTGCTTTGCACGAAGTCCTGTCGAAAATGCACAACAGCAGTAACGGATCGTACTGGCTTTATACTCTCTCTTAATCGTATTATCGGTTTAATCTTACTATCGTTTATGCACTAAAAAAACGACATATATTTGACATAATTACCAATGAACACAGGGAGGTTTGTTAATAGTTAACAGATAACTATGTTGTGTTGCAGCTCTTCAAAATAGAGAAGTGCACAAATGAGCTCATGCAGCTAGAACAAACCGATCAAAGGGGAACAGCAGTTAACTGCAGCTGCATAAACCTTGGCACTTCATCAATCAAGGGCTTACTTGGTTGTCTGAAACAAATTCAAGAGACATACTGGACACAGGAGATTGCATATGAATGATCACTTAGACCAGAGATAATGGCAAATAGTTCCCAACTTAAAAATTAATACTTAAACCACGAGCAGATATATTAAATGTGACCACATGAACCACATTGGACACACATGGACGTCAAAGCAAAATTTAATACCGCAAAAAACCACTCCAGCGTAAAGTACGAGGTCAAGGTGAATGTATTTGATAACCAAGGTCGTGGGCTCGAGTCCTGTAGCTTATGTGAAGCACCCGAACAGAGATTAAGTTTCCTTAGTGCGATACAAATTAGGAATATATATATATATATGTATATATTTGCTACATCATTGTGCACAGCCTTAAACTACAACAAACAAGCAGGTCGTACCGTTGGTAACTGTATGACATAGGGATTGCTGTAAAAAAACAATTAGAAAAAAGTAACTACTTGTGCATTTGGTAAACTAGAGTTACACAGAAAGTAGGTGCTCCTCAGCATCTGCAGACGGACAGTGATAAACAAAGACAATTTGCTACTGCTGACAGAGCTACCGGAATGGGTAAAACTTTCCTACCCTTCAGTGGGAAAGAGCAGGAATTTTAAAGCATCAAGAATCCAAAAACTTAATGATAGTAATGACATCTCGCTTTAATAGCACTCTGAGAATGCTAGATCTCTATTCGGGTGCTTTAAAACCTGCAGCAAAGAATAAATAAAGGTGCCCGGCATCATGCTTAGACAAACATGTATATGCTAATGAGTATCTTGTATAGGCCAGCATCCCTAAGCAAGCACTCCAGGCTACTGATTAGTAAGACCACTGGCTAGTGGCATGAACTTATTCACAGGTAAGCCAACAAGGAACACAAGAAGAAAAAGAAATGTTCATTGGAACAAACTAAAAGCTGACCGAAACACATGCAGGTTAAGCTGAGACTTATATGATGCAACAAGGGTGCAGGAGGAGACCGAAGATGGAGGCGTTTCTAGACATTCGGTGCATACAGAGCATTGGTCAGCCGTAAGATACGTCACAGTATACGTATGCCACAGTGTGCAGCCGAGAGGCACTTCACACAGTGGACTTACAGTTAGCCATGCAGTGTTATGTGCACCAGCTGCACATATAAGTGGAAAAATACTATCACGAGCAAATGATAACCCACCAGCCACATACCTTGTCGTTAAGGAACGTTATAACATGGCTCAGAATTACGTCGCTTGCTAGAAACACAAAAGAGATGAGAATAAAATGCACATGCTCATGATGGAGCCCAAAGAGACTCATTCAGTTCATTATTGCAAAAACTTATTTAGGGCCCACAACAGAGCGCATGTCGATATTGTAGGGGTGCTTAAATACATGCGGACATGAGGTAACCTACTTTAATAGAGTTCACACTGGTACAATTTCGAAAAGCGAACTAAGCATGATTGTCCTATTTAAATGACAAATAACAGACAGCAAGCCATGGGTATCAATATTGCAAGATCTCCTAAGGCACAGCACATTCAAATTTTGCTATTTAGCGAGACGACTGCTGCCAAATTATCGAGGAAAAAGCTAAATATACATTTTTTAATCATAAAAACTTACCTTTCTGGCGCCCAAAAAACAC